>OW052222.1:272391602-272991602 GCA_932526605.1 Nephrotoma flavescens | reverse complement strand
GAAGCAAGGGGGATGAAAACTTTTGCCTTATCCACACAATTGTGTGGGAAGACAGGAAAAGAGATATGGTTCGAGAAAAGCAAATAGTCATAGAAAGAGATAGTAAAACGACAATAATAACGGGGTTGTATGTGTAGGAATAAAACCCGACAAAAGGTTTATTACCTCGTTGCTGCAATGTAGAAGCATATAAAAGCTCCGGGATGCGTCTTTTACAGTTGTAAATAATTCATTGTACAAACATCGCCACGATATTTTCATTCCTTTCCACGATATTTTCATTCCTTTGCACACTTCTTAATATGTACTTTTATGTGGTTTGTAGTTCGGATTCAATGGCGCGCGAGTCGGATCTTATTACTACATCCCTTTAAAAGAAAATACTTTCGCTTGCAATTATGCACCGTAATGTATTGCTTGAGGAAAATTTTGGAAAGCCGTATATCTATGATTGTACTATGATCTTTGATTTAATTGTCAATTATTTGCGTTTTCGAAATATGACGTTTTTCCCTATATTTACTTTTATTTATTCCCCGATATAATAGCTGTGTTTGTTGACGCTTGATCTGATCCAGTTCAGTTCATGTTTCATACAACACAAAGGCGCTTGCTAGATTTAAAATCAAAATTTGTGATCTAAAACAAAATTTGGATCATGTTTTCCATATAAAATTTTAACTAATCCGGATCAATGAGCGTCAAGAAACACGGCAAATATGCACTCGGTATAATATTCTACTTATTACACGTGTCACCGTTTGCGGTTAGCTAACATACTGCTTTTAGCATTATTTAGTTTAATTTGCAACTTCCCTAACCTGATTTATTTAATTTTTCTGTTGATTCGGTTTTCAACGATTGATTACGTTATCAAGATAAATTTTTTTTTTTATAATATGATATCGATTTTCTAAATTGCTACATTGTAAATATGTAGCAGCTATTCGATAAAATCTAGTTAAATTTGAGAAATGTTATAAAATAGTTTGATTTAAGCACAGACAAATCAAAGGAGATGTTTCATTTTGACTAAAAAATTAAAATAAAGTTTATTTCGGATAATTACTGTTTCTGATAAAAGTTACAGATACGAGTCATTCCCTTCTTGTTGGTAAACGAGCCAACGATTAGATTTGATGGCCATGAAAATAATATTAAGTTAAATAGGACCAATAACTATTTGGATATATGTACACAGGTTTAAATCTATAGTATATTGTATTTAATGAACAAATAACTAATTTTTTTTTACTAGATGAATAAAAATAAATTCAATTGGCATAGATTTTTTATTCCTAACTTCATTGCATTCGTTCGAAAAAAGTTCTAAATAGGGCCCTGTTGATTTATACGCTTTCTCTTTTCCTCTCCGAATTTTTGACGCTTGCCAGTTGCTTACATTCATTCTTTATCTGTGGCAATTGAACAAAACTACTATTTTTCAGGGGACTAGATTTAAATTTTAAATTTGTGAAAAAATTAAAGAACATAACTATTTTTGGACCCATGCTCTGAATTCACCGGAAATTCCCAAATGTTTTATTTATCATTTAGAAAAAAAAACACGTCGATTCAAGTAAATACCAAACGCAAAATTAAATTCAAAGTAAAAACTTATTTCAAGATAAGTGTTTATTTTAAATTTATTTCTGATTTTACAAATAAAAATATTGTTTTAAAAATATCATTTATTTCATGCTACAATTTATCAAAAATTATCGATTAACTGGTTCTTAATAAATATCAAGCAACTATAATAAACATAAGTGGTTTTGTTTTTTGATATATCTCGATCAAAAATAGTCGGATTTTGATGAAAAATTGAAGAGAAAACTAAAACATAACCACTTATCTCAACTTAAGTGGTTATGTTACATTGTCACATATAATTATATTTCTATGGTTAAAATGCGTATACGTACGTACACTCCAAAAAACAAAATATTTATGATTGTGTGCGACTATTTACAGAAAATGAACATACATATTAAATTTTTACGTTTACAAAGGAAATCTCTTTTAGGTTGTCTTTGGTTTAACTTTAGGGAATCAATATCAAATTAGTAAATTTGATGATTGATATCAAAAAAATCATTTGTTGCTTTTGAGATGTGAAGCAAGGCAGTTGAAGCTTAACGTTTGAAGAGATTTTTTGAAAGAAATGTTATGTAAATTATGTTTACCAGATTACACATATATAATTTTTACAATTCGCAGATAAAATTTTACTGATAAGGTTGAATTAATTCTTGGTTTATTTATTTTTAGGCAATTAAAGAAAAAAGTGAGAAAGAAGCTAAAGATAAACACTTTTCCCTCGATGAATCAAAACGTATAGATAATCGTAAGTTTAATCGATATCGTGATGTAAATCCGTACGATCATTCACGTATTATATTAAGACGAAGTGTGGATACAGACTACATAAATGCCAATTTAGTGCGATGTGATCGGGCTAATCGAAAATATATATTAACCCAGGGCCCATTACAATCGACAGTAGGACATTTTTGGTTAATGGTGTGGGAACAGAATTCAAAGGCTATTCTAATGCTAAATAAATTAATAGAAAAAGAGCAAATCAAATGTCATATGTATTGGCCGGAACAAATTGGTGAAGACTACATAATGACGCTGAAGGATGTTGCGCTGACTATAGAATTGTTAAAATCTGATGAATTTGGTAATTTTTCGAAACGAATTCTAAAGTTAACCGATTTAAATTCAAAACATTCACGAGAAATTATACAATTTCATTACACAACATGGCCCGATTTTGGAATTCCATCATCACCTGTAGCTTTTTTGCAATTTTTAAAACAGGTACGAGATTCGGGTGCTCTAAATTCTACCGTTGGGCCGCCGGTGGTTCATTGTAGTGCCGGTATTGGACGATCGGGTACATTTTGTTTAGTCGATTGTTGTTTGGTTTTAATCGAAAATGAAGGTGAAAATAAAGTTTCGGTGCAGGAAATATTAATCGAGTTAAGGCGATATCGTATGGGGTTAATACAAACTGCAGATCAATTATATTTTTCATATCAGGCAATTATTGAGGGCATTAAAAGGCTTAACAATCCGGTAAACTCATGTAAAATATTAATTTTGGTGTATAATGATACTAATTGAATTTTTTTTTGCAGAATAATAATGATGACTACGAAGAAGTTCCGCCTCTAGAAAATGAAGATGAAGATACAGAACCACCACCGCTGCCACCTCCTCGTTCATTATCACTACCCTTACCATTAATACCGTATAGTCAAAGCTTTAGCGAAAGCTTAAATTATAACACAACCGCATCGGCGTTAGCCAGAGAAAGTGAAAAAGAGAAATTGAACAATATTATCAATTTAGAAAAAAATAAACACTATGAAAATATAATAAATAATATAGATCGTCCTTTGCCACCGCTTCCTAAAGAAGCGTCAACATTAGGTCGTGTTGATGAGTCCGAGAGCGACGATAACAATGAGAATGATATAAAAATGGTAAACAATGTGAACAACAATAATAATTCTAGTAATAACAGTGATTCGACAAATGACGATAATGATGAACGAATTGTGGACGAGGACGAAGAAAAAATTGAGGAAAATGATTCGGATCTAGAGGCAGATATAGAGGACGAATTTAATCCAAATAATGAACTACCACCAATTCCTCAAGATAATAATGAAAACAAATTAAATAATTATATTTCGAATGGCCCAACATCTATATTTAATGAAAATGAAAGTCCTGTGTCGAGTCCGGATAGTGATAAGTATGATATCGTTTTAATATTGGGATTTGTATGCGTCTTGTGTTCGTTGCTTGGTGGCTTTTAAAACACTTGTTCAGACGTAATGTTGACTTTAATCGTGTAAGAAGAGCTGTAACTTAGATTTAAATTCGATCGCAGAATTTGTTTGTGGTCTGCCTGACACATTCCAAAAACTACCGCTTTTGATGATTGACCGATACATTTTTTTGCACCGAACTTATTGCTCTTCCTCTCCGAATTTATCGTGGAACGATTCGTTTGAAAATTGAACATAACGACACCGAGAATACAAACAAATCTCTAAATATAATGAATAGGTAATTTACAAATTAAATCTAATAATCATTTTTTTCTTTAAATCCTATTATCAGATCACAAACAACAACCGAATTAAGACGACGAAAACGTTTAGAACGTCAAACCGCAATGGAAGAAAAGATACGTGAGATCAAACGGAAACAAAAAATATCAGATGAGAAAAGCTCAAGTTCACCAAAAAAACGAAGGTTAATAATAATTGCCGCTGGTGTTATTATTGGTGTTATTTGTGGTGTGATTGTTTATTCGAAAATTGGTTAAAAAAACATAAGAAATCTATTAAGTCGCGATGTCGTGATTTTTTTAAAAAGAGAATTTAGTGAGTCGATCGTTCTTTTAAAATTTAATTCGTTTTTTTTTGTTAGAAGAATCTACAGTGTAGAGCATTAAATTAGTAACGTAAATTTGTGTAAGAAGCTCTCGAATGATTGGCTTTACTATAAGATACCACGCAAAATTATACATAGAATTTAGCATTTTAATCAATTCGTGAATAAATAATTAACCTATACATTTGAGATTTATTATTTTTGTATAAAATAAAAAAGCTATAAAACAGTTAAACAATCACATTTACGGTAAAATTTTCTATATTTTATATGAGGCTCTAGAAAGAAAACTATTTTCCCAGTGATGTGTATATAGGAATAGGAGAAAAATACTCGGTTATTTTCAAAGCGTAAAAATGGCATAATATGGATGCCATATTCGTGCACAAATTTTACTGTAAAATGTCTCTTATATGAAAGAAAACTATTATATAAATAATAATAATAATGAAAAAATATATATTTCGTGTTTGTTAACAAAAAAAATTTACAACAGACTGACTTAATCACAAGAATAAAAAAAGAATATGAACACGTCTTAATTTTTGATACACACACTTTGTAGAGTTGCCTGAATTTGAATTAAAATATAAACCAACGTGTTAATTTACATGATTATATTGTGTCCCTCTTTTGTTATATTTATTATTATATTAAATTGTTAAATACATAAAAATATATGATAATTATTATTACACTAAAGCTAATTAAATAATTTTGTTGGAAGCTGTAAAACTAAAACTAATAATACATATTGCTATACCTCGTAAAATCGTAGAGTATAACATTTATGGCGAGATTTACAAAATAGTAAAAATATTAAGGTTTGAGTCTCGACTATCGTGATAATTTTTTTACTGCTACATACTATAAACAAAAAAATGTTAAATTGAGTGATTTCTGATTTTAAATAATTATTATTATAATTAATAACAACGAAAAATGGCAACTATCTTTTTAGGTTTATTACAATGACGCAATATTAACTACTACTAATTATAAAAAAATATAAATTAACTAAAATGACTGTTTTTTAGAGAATAGAATCATAAATATCAAAAATTAATATAAAAACATTTTATTACAATTTTTTTTCTAATTTTTGTAATAAATTATTAATTAATGAATAAAAAACATTTTATAACAAGAAATTTTGACAAGAATCGCCATTTTGTTTTTTTTTTGTCATTCCATATTTAGTTTTTATTTAATTTAATTTTGTTTATTTTATTTGATTTATAATTTTAATTGTGCACTATATAGTTTTCACTCAAATTTAATTTTTTTTGTCTGATGTAAAGTTGTATACAACACATTTATAAAGATTATATCAAGTTTAGAGAGTTAGAGAAAACAATATAGATTTATAAAATAATTATTTTAATTTTCATATTTGTAAATTTTTTGAAAACCTTAAAATTGTTAATTATTTAAAAAAAATATTTCATTAATTTTATTATTTAATTAGTTCGTTGTTTTTTTCTTTCATTTTTCAGAATACCATGTCGCGAGACAAAAGAAGACGACGAGGAAATTGAAGATAGTAACAAATGAAATTTAATTTTTAATCGCTTTTTTTACATTTAATTACATTTTTAATTATTGAATAGCTAGTATGATTATCTTATATTACTTACTAATTGGAGATAACACAAAAAACTTAAAACTATTTTATCATGGTTATATTCCCGAACCTTTAAATTTATTTTTAAAAAAAAAGACTGTATTTTTTATCTTTATAATTTTTTGTTTATAATGTAATAATTCCGTTTTATAATTTTAATTAAGATTTCAAGCTGTAATTTTAAAATAGTGATTTTTTTTATATAAAACAACTTTATTATTAAAGTATAAACAATAATATTAGAAATATATTGAATTTTTTTGAAAAATGGAAAACTGATTTTTATTATCGTTTTCTATAAATAAAAATACAGTCTTTTTTACGGGGAAAATTGATAAAAACCTATGATTTTTTGTGTTGTGTTTTGTGATGGTGAGAAATTCGGTGGTTTGCAATTGGATGCAAATTGTTGTTAAGGGGCTAGCACCTACTGGAATATTTAAACTACGTATTGTTAACAATCTCATAAAAAATGTGTAATAACTAAGGCAGGGGATTTTGGCAAAAGAGTGTCGACAGGTTCCGAAATAATCTTATTCGGCACAATTTTCTAATGATTTCGCTCACCGTATTTGATGATTATTAAAAGTCTACACATGTTTATTTAACAGTGTATATTAAAATGACAGCCAAATGTGTTGTGTTGTATAGTGCACATAGAAAATAAAAATACGTGAACGTGATATTTCGCTCGTGAAACAAATCATTCCAAATTTAAGCAATTCACACTTTACTTTATAAATACAATCAGCATAAATGGAAGACAGCTGCTATGATGGGGTCACGGATTCTCCTAAGCGTGGACCCACACTTTCCACAAGTACTTCTAGTTTTGAGGCACTGGATCCGCATGATCCAAATTTAAGTCGCCTGGCAACTAAAATGTTTCAAAAAACAGGTGAATACATAGCTCATGAACTGGCATCGCCCCTTGAAGATTATAAACTCCTAGAGAATTTAAATAAAGCGACAATTACTAAATATTCTGATATGAAACAAATTGCAAATAGTTTATCTGTATCTACAGCAGATTTAAAGCAGAAATTTGAACATTTGGTAATTATCTTAATAAAATACAAATAAACTGCTTTATTTACTATACTGCCGTTTTTATCCAGCTTCCATACTTAGAGCAAATCGACGAAATAGATCAAACAGTGGATCGTTTAGAAGTGGCAGCATATCAACTTGATGCTTATACACAACAACTCGAAGCTAAATTTAAAGCGCTTACCCAACAAAAAAAATAACACAATTAAACAAACTATTTAAAAATGTATTATATTAAACGTTCATAATTATATTGTAAATATATATAATAAACTAATTCATCCCAGTATTAATTTAATTACAATTGCTACAATGTTTAGAAATATGAGTGGAACTGAAATAAAATCGATAGGTATAATTAAAACAATTACAATTTAATTAATTTACTTACTTTTTGCTACAGTACGTATTGAACGAACTAAATTTAATATTTGGGCCTTAGCACTTGGTGGTTCACCGAATCCCTGAATATGAGCATTACTTCCCCAGCCAACTTTAAAATACGATACAAAAAATGTTAGGTTATGCAGTTTAAAATGTGTAATACTAATAATATTATATGTATATTGTAACAAATAGAAATACTTTTAGCCAAAAATCGTTCTTCATGTAGAATACACACTGCATTCAAACACAGCAAAGTGGCTTCAATTAAAGTCCACAAAGTAAACATTTTATAAAATTTTTAATAAATAGAAACAATTGAAACGTCAGTTATGTGTTTTTGTCAATTGGAATTCAACCATTAGATCATGATTTCCGAAAGAGGCAGCACGAATTGAGAATAGTAGTACAAAACCTTTTCCGCTAGTTGTCACCATCACCAGGAGTATCGAGCATTAAATAATGAGAAATCAAGTAGTGCAAATTTTATAAGCCAATTTTCCCGAGGTTAATCTTATTTTATAGTTTTAATATATTTATATACACGATTTTTTTTGTATTTAATCTATATATATACGTAACTTATAACTTATCGGCATAGTTATTTTATAGTTCATTGTTCCTGTTAAGCTTACACAGATTGCCAAAAATAATAAAATAGATTAACCTCGGACTCTCTACATGAGTCCTCTTATGTATATTTTGTTTTATGCCTGGGGGCATAGAATCACGATAGAAAACCTTGAAATGGTAAAATATTCCCATGTTTCATTTTTGTCGTTTTGTGCGCAATGCGTCACTGTATTCAACGTATTTTTTTAAATCAACTTTTTTTAAATTTTGATAATTACAGTTTAATTAAACATTCATTTTGGTCGAAATATTTAAGAAAATAATCCGTCGATATATTTTTCAAGTCGATTATGAGTATATATGTATGTAACATAAAAATATAAAATTTTTAATACATATGTTTACTAACAAAATATTATGTACCTGTATGTAGCTATTATGAAAGAAGAAGGCAAAGTGGACAGCTAAGCAAAACCATACTCATCGCGGACGCAAGGAAAACGGAAATTGAGTCTGCTTAGACTGCAGTCCAATTCGTAACTTATTTTACTCTAATGACACTGAAATCACGAACAGGCTCTGGTAACGGCATCGTTTTTAATAGAATATACCCACCCCCCATTTACCCACGTTCAACTCAAGGTTGTTCTTTGCATGTCACGCTCTTGTCGGTGGTGTTTGAAATCTGTTTGTAAATCTTCATGTCATCGGCGTATATAGATATGGATGAATTTATAATTAAACATTCGGTGTCGTTGATAGACAGAATGGAAAAAAATCAGTCCCAGATGGCTGCCTTGGGACACTCCAGATGTTGCTGAGAAATGAGCTGATACTAATGACCTGAAACAGCACAAGAAGCGACCTATATGGTCTTTTAGGTAAGAGCCCACCGAACGGAGAATTTGAGGAGAAAAGGCAAGAGCCATAAGCTTAAACAAAATATCTTCATGAGAAAACCTGTAAAACGCCTTACTAAAATTGGTTAAACTACCTAAATGGGTTATATCATACACATACGGAACATTTTGTGTATCGAATATTGAAATGCTCGTGACTAAATAAAGATGTGTGAAGACCCATGTAAATTGCATACCCATGCATTTTTTGATGGAACATTTCTCCTTTGCTTTGTTGCTCTGTATAACATTAGATACTATGTATTTGGTTTAATACACTAAATAATCGCAAGTACTAGGGACTTGACTGGAAAGTATTAGGTAACCCAAAATTGATCAACGAATGAAAAAATACGCAAATGCACCAAGGATTTATATAATTTCGACAAATCTTAGGAAGGGTTTGCATTTAAACTTTTTTCAATTTTATAATGATAATTTTATTTAAATAAATTTATAAGGCTAGTTATTATTCTTAGTTAGTATTTAATTCAATATTTTCTTTTATATAATTATAATATGTTTATTTTAAAGATAAATATAATTATTAAATTTATCTTTGATTAAATTAATCGCAATGTGTATAATAAAAAGGAAATAATTTTTATTTAATATTTTATAAATATCTTAAATTTAAAACCAAAAATAATAACGAATCGCACCGCCAGTATTTCTATGCTGTTACGTAATATGTATTTACAAATCTTTGCAAACAATTAAATCGTGGTTGAAAAGCACACAAGCAGCAATAAATAAAAACAACTGGCCCGAAACTATTTAAGTATTTGGCACACAACCATCTTTACATAAATTAATTCGTGTGCCAGTTCACAAATTATCATCCTCCAACTCCATACAAAAATAAGAAAATTGTTTGGGTTTTTTACGTTTTTAAATCACAGAAATTATTTATAATAATTACAAAATTCTTATTTTTTTGTAATGTCGTTTTCATTTAAATCTTTCTTATTTTCTTGAAAATTTCTGAAATAATGAATAATTTTATTTGATGTAATACATAATAATATTATATTATATAAACTGAAAACATTGCTTAAATCGAATATAAAATACAGAATTCACCATCTTTTGAATACAATTACAAACTAATAAACTATTATGATTAACTATTTTTTATTTATTTATACATACAACAAAAACTATTTTTTAAAATATAATAAAATCAAAATTCTATAAAAATAATTTATTTTAAAAAATAATTAACAAAAATTATATATAATTTACCGTTGCTGCTGATAAATAGGAATGTTTGTATTTGAATCCGATGTTGGTAGAGCCGTTTGAATTGTGCCATAGGGCATTGAACTCATATGACCAGGGCCTAGATGTATAGATGATATACCGCTCATTTGATGAATTAAATGCGTTTGTGGAATCATTTGAGGTGCTTGACTTTGGGGTGGTAATTGCATTGGCAATGATTGATTACCTAGTTGTGGTCGAGGAATTTGCTGTTGTTGTGTTTGTAAACCAGGTTGCTGTTGCTGCATTGACATGTTTGTTATGTTAGGTAAAGCCATATTCAAATGTGAACCAGAATTATGTTGATATTCGGAGCTGTGCTGAGGAATATTGTGAGATTGAATCATTTGGTGCGGTTGTTGTGGTACTGAAGTTAAAGATGGCTGCTGCGCATTAACTTGAGTTGGTGCTTGATTAATTAAATTATTAGAATTTGGCTGGGAAGTGTTTGGTATATTCATATGTCCATTTTGAATTTGGGTTGGAAGGGATGGTGGAGGTTGTGATTGCTGGGTTTGTGTTGATAATTGTTGTGGCTGTCCTTGTTGCGGATGATTAGGGATTCCTTGATGCATACCGGCAAAGTGGGGCATTTGCATATGGATTCCTTGTGGTAGCATCATACCGGGTGGAAAATTTGTTGCACTTGGTGGCACAAACATATTCGGCATTGGTTGATACATTCCATAGACATTTTGTTGCGGCATATAGCCCATAAAAGGCATATTATGCATTGGCCGGTCCGATTCCCGCATTAAAGTATGATAAAGATTTATTGCATCAACTAACTCACCGCTTAATTGAGTTAATTGGGCATGTTTTCTATCCACACGTTCTAATTCCGCGTCTATAAGCGGTCCCATTTGATTAACATGATTTTCTAATACTAACATTTCATCAGTATCCTTAAATTAAACAACAAATAAAAATAAAATTCAAAAATTCTTGCTATTGTTATTAAAAACCCTTTATAAAAAAAATAATGATATAAACTGCTCGTCAAAAAATTCGGGCCACCTGATGCATGACCACGCCATATCCCACGGAGCAAACGATCTCATTAATTATTTGGAGGGGGGAATTTTTCTATGCTTTTATTAAACAAAAACTTGTTCCGTTAATTCCTTTTCACACATATAATATTATTTCGTACAATCATAACTCGAATAATGCGAAGTTACCGTAAACACAAATATTTACTGAAAAAATGTAGTGTCGGGAATTTTTTGACGAGCATATGGATATATGGAAAATCAGCCAGAGATGAAGCTCTAGACGCCGGATTATACAACTCAAGCAAAAGTGAAGATGAGAAAACTAAAAACATTAAAATTAAAACGAGCAAAATAAGAATTGTTAATATTAATTATACATATTTTTACGGACGCTGTTATCTCATCTATCAATTTCACAAGCCCGAATACAGTCTGGTAGCAGAAGTAATTACATATTAAGTGCTTAAAATTAATACTAACCTGAGACGGATCTTCAGGATTGGCCTCGCTTAATAAATGAAAAAGTCTATCAATTTTTTCCTCATCAATTTCTAATTGGATTTCATTTTTCTCATCTTTCTGTTCTTCGGAAAATTGCACCTTCTTATTTTTTGAATTATCAATTTTTAGAGATTCTGGTTCAACACTTAAATCAGCGGTTACAAAATTTGATGGAAAAAGTCCTTCGCCCTTTTTACTTGACCCTTTCCACCAATTTTGATCAGAATCGTCTATAACTTGAATAATTTCACCTGCCACAAATGTTAATTCATTATCTTCGGCCGCCTCGAAATCGTATAAAGCTCGTACCGTCCTAGGCTCGGACGTCACCGGCGCTGATAAAACTGTCGAATTACTCAACGAGACCGATGGATAAAGCGACTGGGATTGGGTTTTTGGTGAATTTTTATTTTCTTTTAACGATAATTCGATTGCTTTCGCTATATCATCCTCTTCCTTTTGACTAGAGACTACATTAGGATCTTTATTAAATGCCGCCTGTGTTGCTGATTTTGGTGGCGAATGATCCGTAAAATCGTGTCCTTCATTTTTCATTTTTTTATATAAGCTTGGAATTAAATCTAATTGCGGATCGTCTTTAAAATCACCTTCAGCCCATTTTTTTAGTACTAATTTTAGTTTCAATGGGATCGGATGTTCGTGTTTCGTTAATAATTTTTTAAATTCTGTTTCAAAGTCGCGTGATGCAACTTCTAAATGAAACGGTTTTCCACAGTTTATAACACAAGCATCTAAAAGCTGAAAAATAATCAGATCGTAATGATTTATAAATCATTTTCAAAAGAAAATTAACAAACTTACAGTTATTGCTTGTACTACAACATGAGGATCTGAATGATGCAATCGTTTGATGATGCCTTTTAAACCTTCTTTAGCTGCCCCAGTGATTTTAATCCTATCGCATACAGTCATTATCACATCCCATAATTCGGTTGTATTTTTGTCGCTCGTTGCTTTTTCTAAAACGAAAAAAATCGATTTAATTGTAATAACGCAATTACTACACACCTCCCCCCAATGACAACATTAAATCATCTTAATTTGAATGTCATGATTCATCATTACTCATTTGTGATTAAATACTCTTATCAATGTCGACACGGAGTTTAGATTCTGATAAGATTACGTTTTTGGTTAGGGACTGATATTTGGTGTGGACTATGGAGTAAATTTAGCCGCAGGCTAACTTTTATAAGAAAATAATCGATTGACTAAAAAATAACAATATAGAACGTCAAAGAATTGGAGGCGGACATAATATGGTCTGGAAATTAATTAATCAGTATTCTTTGCGATTCACTGTTTTCATTTTCATTTTTAATTTTTTATTACCTTAGTTTAGAGATTTACTTTATTGATAAATGAATTGTCGCTTTCCTAGTCTGTAGGAAATTCCATAACGAGCTTTTTAGATCAGTGTTTCTCAACCTTATATGTTACATATTAATTTCATATAAAATATTCATAGTAAAATTTGTATCGCCTGTTTCAGTCCAAGACCCTCTAATTTATGAATTTAGCATATGGCTCCTCACATATATGGTATACCTTCCTAGGTGGGCCGTATGGCCCCCGTTGGGAAACATTGTCTTAGATGACTAATAAGGATCTCGCTGCTCATATGCCTATTAAAAAATATTTACATATAATAAAATAACGAATTGTTATTTGATCAATGCTATTCAATCATGATCTTTGAAAATTTTTATATGTACATAGTTTAAAAACTTAAAATACAATTAGGCTCATCCAATCTCGTCCAAATTCATTAAGGGATTTTTTTAATTCATCAATACTATAGGCTAGCATGGAATGCGGCAGTGCGCAGATAGTTTTACGTAAAACAGAACTATAGCCTTACGCCCTTGCTTTCACAATTACGTACGGTACGACGGGAAAATAGAACAGCGAAAGCTCAAAACGCGGCCTGCGATTGGTATAGTGTGTAAAATTATATCGGCTGCTTTATTGTAGAATAAAAATTTATTTATAATAAAGTCAATCTACTATGTATCACATAATATTGATTAAAGAAAATTTAAATAACATGGGGTTTATAGATCAAATATTAATGTAAATACTTTTCTACTGTTTTGTAAGATAATGGCGAAAAATTCCAATTGACGTTTCAAAGTTACTTCAAAAACATCGCAATATGAAAGAGAATAAATTGAAGCCATATGAGGAATATATTGTAATGAGTCAAATCATGTCATTTATAGTACGCAGGCATTTACGAGAAGCAGCAAAGTTAGCACCAAGAGCGTAATAAAAATGAATTTTTTTAATTGTCTGCGCCCCCAAAATCAAATGGCCTTAAATGTTAACAAGTATGTACACTAAACACAATGAAGTTAATTATATATAAGCATACCCTATTAAAATTTCCGAGGCCAGAACATAAATATTAAATCAATTAATCATATTCTAATCAGAAGAAAAGTACATTTTGTGTGTAGATATCTGGAATACGGAGGATTATTGGATTCGGAAATAAAGATGAAACACGTACAAAGATTGTAAGATAATAAATATAAGTAGCCAAGTAGGTATTTATTTATTATGCTATTCTGTAGAAGTTTACTGTTGAGCTATTTAACTATTGAACTATAAAATAAACTTTGTATCACTTACCAATATCAGCATCAAATCTAGAAGTTTGAAACCAAGAAGTCATTTTCTAATGAATAATCTAATTCTTTTATTTCGCCTATTCAAAATTATTGTTTTTATAAATATTAAATCGGCCCAACAATTTTTTACAACTTCTTTAAAAACTTTCCTTAGCTCAACTTATATGCAGTAAATCCTTTGTTTTTTGAGAAAATAAAATTTTTCATAAAATACACAACAAAAATTTTGACTTTCTTTCTAGATGACTAATAAATCAAGTGACATCTTGTTTTCTTTTTCGGCACTGTACTGTAATTAAACATATAATGCGAATTCTACTGTTTCACTAAATTTTCCCCAATAAACAATTTATGGGCAGTGCAGGAATGCCCCTGTAATCAAAATATGTGATGACAAAATGGTTCACCGAACTTTGTCATTTTTCACAATACTAAAAATTTGAAAAATTTGTAACAGAAATTTGTTTAAAATTTGTCATAAAAAGTTTTTATCCTCCTAAAAACGATTAACTGTTTTGATCAAAGATTGCCAACACAATTATTAAGTAAAATGTATCAATTTTACCGAATTATTTTATTGACAAAGGTTTTCACAAAACAAATTTAATGTTTTATGAAATGCCAAATTTAAATAAATTTTATAAAACAATATTTTAAATTTGTTTTATGTATGGTGACCATATATACTCTTTTAAATAGTATTATACTCTTTTCGAACAAGTTTTACTCTTTACTCTTTTTTTAGCAAAATGTGTTAAACATACTCTTTTAAAAATTTTATTTTTTACGGAAAAAATATTAAAAAAAAGAATTTGTATATTTTGTTACCTATTTAAAATTTTTTTAAAAATTATTATTTTTCTGCTGAATCAATTTGTGCTTATACAAATTTGCTGAATAGTCATGTAGTAAATTTTTATAAGCACAAATTATAGTCATGTGACTTAAAAAATCAAAAATATTTTCCGTTCGATTTCATTACACGGCACTTCGCAAAGAGAGAACAATATTTCATCGATCAGCTTCGTAAACTAACGATCATATTCGTAGCGGGAAAACCAAGTGATTTTATTTTATGTGTCTGATTTTAAACCTGAACCATATTAATAATAGTAGTTGATCTTGTACAAAATTGGTAATATTAAGTCGATAAATAAAATAAATGAATGTTTATTTTGTCAAGATGAGTGAAATGATTCATTTTGTTATTTCTAAATTTTCCTTTTTATATATTTAAATTCACATTTTTTTTTTAACTTTACAATTGCAGAAAGCTAATATTTTCGAGTATTTGTGTGCATTAAGCAACAAAATGGACGACGACTTTTCTGTAATGTGATAATAATATAAATCATAAAATTTATGATAATAAGATGTTTATTTCTTTAAAGCGACAATTAAATATAGTTTCGGGTGCAATACAAAACGCTGAATCATCACATACCATAGACACATGGTTTTGTAACTAGAATTATGAAACTATGGTTTGCGAGATGGGAACTTAAGACACACTACAATTTCTTTTGGCTTCTCGTTTGATTTTAAATAGTAATGGAGTAGGCATTTAGTGTCTTAAATCGTGGACAGACACAAAAATTATCGCGATATATTCCAATCGTGATTGCATGTCAAACAAATAAAATCGCGATTTTATAATTATGGTGACAGACACAAACCTGATTTTGTAACTCTGCAAACGTTCAAATTCATATTTAATTAATGAAATAAAACAATTTCAATGCGTATTTGCCGATTTTAATTACATCGAATCAGTTACAAAATAAGTTAATATAAACTAAATGTATACATAATTTCTGTGACAGTTAAAAAATTTGAAAATTTGAAATTGAAAATGACTTATGTTCCCCAGCCCCATACAATTCTACTAATTTTTTCTTATATTTTATATTTATCTTCTTCCTACAACCCGATTGTAGTAATCTTGTTCTATAAACGCAGTAATCCTGTTTTGCCAAAATCGTGTGCTGACAGACTGAAAAAAATAACTACGTAATCTCGAATCCGCGATTAGCTAGTTTGTGTCTGTCTAGGGTACATATTACTTTGGGAATTTTACAACAACAAATCAATATAACACTTAATAAACACATTTTATTAAAAACTTGTTTTCTATTTCGCAAAAATTAGATTTTTGAATATTTTAATTAAAAAATTTGTTGGAGTATCTACCTGTTGATGACCTAACAAATCGATCTAGTGATTTTTTAAACTTTTTGAACAAATTATTTATTTAAAATATTCAAAAATCTAATTTTTGTGAAATAAAAAACAAGTGTTTAATAAGAAGTGTTTAGCAAAATGTGTTTATTAAGTGTAAGTGTGTTTCGCCAAGTGCCTACGGCAAATAGTGTAAAAATAACTCCATATAAATATCAATCCAGAATGAATAATTTCATTCCACCTAAAAGTAGGATTAGAATTATTCCATTCTTCGTGTAGTTCAAATGTTCATCGCCCGGTTAATTAATAAATTAATTTTATTTTTATGAGTTGTCACTCTGAGAGTAATGTAGTGTGTTTATCGCCTAAAGCCTAGTACTCAGTTCGATTTCACGTGAAATTTCCATACGATTTTACCAAAGTGAAATTAGAAATGAAAAATTTCATTTCTGTTTTCGTTTTGTAGTACTCAGTTCTCCAACGAAAAAACCAAGTGTGTTCAATACATCAAAGATGGCGCGCATAAACTCTCCAAATTATTTTCATGTGAAAATAATGTCTCGGCACATTATTTTCACGCGAAATTTTGACATTTGTTTGTTTTTGGCAAAAAACAAATTTTTTAATACCATAAATTCATAAATTTTAGTTAAAGTTAAATTTAAATTATTTACGTAAAATAAAGAAATTAATTTATGCATGTCTACAAATTTATACGTTAAAATTGAAAATTCTCCAAATAAAATTTCATTTCTATTTCACGCGAAAATAAATAGATTTTTGGAGACCGCGTTAAAATTTCATTTCACTTTGAACTGAGTACTAAGCTTTAAGGATAAATAATCAAATGACATAAAGCAACGATACTAAAAATGAACGCCGATGCTAAATTAATCTGAAAAATTCGACATATCTCCGTCGTAAACGCATTTTATATTTTCATAAATATATGTTATAACATAAAAGTAAATCGCATGCTTAGTTTAATTTTGCCAAACTTTTATACGAACCGATAAAAGTATAAAAAATCGTTTGGCTGTTACTTTGGGCACAAATTTCACTCCTATTCGAATAGGAATAATGGTGTCGATTCCCTGTACATCTTCTATTTATTTTTTCTTCTAGTCTTCTATTATTTCAAAAGCCACTCGATATTTATTTCAAAATTTTTATTTAAATTTATAGCTTGCTTGCTTAAATGCATCTTTTCCTAGTAAAAATAGCAATATAGGAAAAAAGAAATAATAATACGTTGCTCTTTCTTACGTTTTTTTTTTCAAATGCGTATGAAAACGACAAAAAATACTTTATGGTCGATTTTGGGTGGTATGTTGACTAAATGATTAATTAATTGAAGCAAAAATTTTTTTTTCTGACCGGAAAATAAATTTCTATAATTTATAGAGTGTTTAATATAATTATTTTTACAATATACAATATAATTGTTGTATAGCCCTTTCCGGGCCAGACAAAATTCTTTTTTGTTAAATTTAAATCCACCGTACACAAATGAACACGTAGTGTGATAACGAACACGTAGTGTGATCGCAGGCCGGAAAAGGAATAGATGAGCACATACATACATATTAAGGTTTCTCGGGAAAAATCCAACCTATAAATTTTTCAACCATGTTTGCCGGCATGTTTTTTGTATTCAGCAGCGCTGATTCGTGTTATCATCTGTCAAGCAGTCATGTTGAAAATTATTAAGCCATAAAATAAATAAAACATTAAAAAATTCATAAAAATGTCTAAATTAAAACCATTAATTTTATTGTTCTTTATAATAAATTTGGTTTCGAGCTTTCCAGATCCAGGTAAATGGGATTTTATTTTAAAAAAGGTATGTATTATACCAAAAGGAAAAAAATTACGTCAAGTTGTGATTTTTATTTCGGGTTTATATTTTATGGTTGTAGGAATCGCCGCATGCCCTGATTTCGAAATCGTTATTTGCTGATTCAAAAATCTTTGTACAAAGTAAGTAAATTACTATATTATTTTATAAATTCAATTTAATTAAAACGAAATACCTTTCAGTTGTGTGTGATTCTCCCAACGCTACTATTAGTATAGAATGGACCTTATCTGAGTCTACGTGTCAGGATGACAGTGTTGCTGTTACCAATAAGACACATTTTATAAAATATGGCCCAATTACAATACAATGTATTCATAACGGTCATATACAATTAGAGCAGTATTTTGTTAAGGAGTCTAAATCGGTCGAACAGGGAAAATCGCCACAAGAAAGTGAGTCTAAACCGTCAACTGGTGTAGTCTCGCCAAACGATAAAAGTAAGGAGTCCCCAATTTTTAAAATACCACACGATGGTTTCTATACATTCGACCTAGCATTGAATTCGAATGACCCGTTTATTGCAAACGTACACATTGAGATGATCAGTACGCATGGATATCTTTCAGCAGCTGATTGGCCATTACTTCCTTTCTATTTTATAATGTGCCTAGTTTATGTTATTCTGGGAATTATATGGCTAGCTGTTTCATTTCTTCAGTGGCGAGATTTACTACGAATCCAATTTTGGATTGGTGGTGTTATACTACTGGGCATGTTAGAGAAAGCGATGTTCTACGCTGAGTATCAAAATCTAAATTCAAACGGGGTTTCTACGGTGGGTATAGTGTTAGCAGCTGAATGGGTTTCTTGTGCTAAAAGGACGTTAGCTCGTATGTTGGTTATAATTGTATCACTTGGCTTTGGAATTGTTAAGTAAGTTTCTTACAACCTTTCGTTTATATTTTTTTAATTAGAAACGTTATTTTTTATATAGGCCACGCCTTGGCTCAATGTTGCACCGTGTGGTAGGCACTGGAGTATTATATTTTATACTTGCATCGGTTGAAAGTTATCTACGCGTAATGCAAAGAAAAAATGAAACAAGCAATCAAAGTTTAGTAGCAAGTATTCCATTGGCAGTATTAGATTCTGCTATTTGTTGGTGGATATTTACGTCTCTTGTTCAAACAACAAGAACATTAAGGTTACGAAGGTATGTTAAGTCAAACTTAAACAAGGTATATATTATTTAAATAGCTAGATTATTTATCAGTTGGGTGGTAATTTACTTACAGAAATATGGTTAAATTATCGTTGTATCGTCATTTTACCAATACACTTATATTCGCTGTAATAGCCTCGGTCGTATTTATGTTGTATTCGATTAAAACGCGTAGATTTGCGGAATGCTTAACTGTAAGTTGTATCATTGATTTAATATTCAAACTGCGGTAAACATGTTTTCTTAATAGTAGAACCAAGATCAGGCTAGACTTACATTTTACATTATTTTAGGACTGGAAAGAATTTTGGGTCGATGAAGCATTTTGGCACGTTCTATTTTCGTTATTACTCCTTGTGATAATGATATTATGGCGGCCAACCAATAATAATCAACGCTATGCGTTTACTCCGTTACTCGACAATCCAGAAGATGAGGATGACGACGATGAAGAGGAACAATTTGTATCAGATGCTTATGGCGTTAAAATGCGAGGTAATCGAAGCGCCTCGCCAAAACCATCCAAAAGTGGTACAACTGAGGAGGATGATTTACGATGGGTTGAAGAGAATATACCGTCGGCGATTGCGGATGCTGCTCTTCCAATACTGGATTCAGATGAAGAAATTATCAGTACGAAATTCGAAGTGTCGAAAATGCAGTAGTAATTAAAAAAAAATAACGTAACTTATTATTTTTATCATTGAATTATTTTTAAATTATTATTATTTAGTTTTACATATTCTAATTATTATTTTTATTTAAAATTATTTGAAAAATTCAAAATTTTTTGATATGTGTAACCAAATAAAGATGTGAAACAAATTTGATATAGCTCAACGTTTATTCTGAAGAATGAATATAGCTCTCGCAGACTTTAGAAAGCCCATCCAGCCCATGTCATTAAATTATTTATATAAAGCTGGGGTATACCAAACTTAAAGCAAAAAGGAAACAATCGTGCCTGTTTCTTGCTAGAAAACTTCTGATATATCACAATTACAAATTTAATAATTTCACGATTTAACTTTTGCGCATTCTGCTAATTATTTTTTATTAATGCAGCCTGAATTTCATTAGGTTCTAGAACTGTATTCAAATTGCTGTGAAATACATACCAAAATCTTCATAAATATAATAATTTATGAAGGATTTTGTATACACTCAGCTCCCTATTTCGGATTTTCCCATACGCTTAAATTTTTGTAAATACGCAACAAAAACAATAATAAAAGCCCGTACGGCCCTCTAATAATTGCTTATAAGGATTGTGTTTAATTTTTAAAGTTAATTAAAACCAATTACCTAATTACAAATGAATAAAGTACATTCATGAACAGAATTATTTATATTTATAAAATATTATGTATTAATATTAGTAAAAAAATTTAATTTGTAAATAATTTATTATAAAAATAAAATAAAATTATAAGCTAAGAAATATTTAATTTTTTATGTCCAATTCTGAAATGTTTCCTCCTAATCTTGAACAATTAGCTTTGAAAGGCTTTTGAACTCTACCTTATTCTAAACGACTTTCACACTCGTGATAGTACTTATAAAAGTATTATAACTCGTGATAGTATATGTACTATAACTATAATATATCGCTACACAAACTAGCAACCTAGTAGCTATGAAAAATTTATAGCTGTACAAAGAATATTGCGAATTATGTCAGTTTGCTGTTAAGTAGGTCAGAAAATGTTCGTATATTTCGAAATTGGAGATTTTTAACGTGTTTTAGATACATATTCCTATTTTGATAATTAATGTTCCGCTCACACAATGATTTTTTATTTTATCTTCCTGTTTTTCTGCAAAAAAAGTAGTGAAATTGCGCGTTAGTCCGGTTCATAACTATGGATAAAAATCCCGGATTTTACATCCTATCGCTTCAACCAATTAAATCACGTAAATTATACAAAATATCTCCGTTTCATACAAAAAATTGAAAAAATCTGGGATTTGGGATTTCTATCCACAGTTATGAACTGTACTTTAATGTCTCGTCCAAGATAAGTCCATATGTCACCCAAATCGATAGGCGAGATCGTAGCAATTTAGTAACACAGTAATTTTCTTTTCGCGATTGATCGTCGTAGAGTAAAGACGTGTTTTTGTCTTGCTCCGTAGTTTTAAATTAAATTAAATTTTATTTAATGTAATGTGTTATAAAAAATGTGTTAAAAAGTGTGTTATAATAAATAAAATACTATAATAATAACGTTTTAATGATTTCATTAAAAGTGAAATCAATATAATTATAACTAAAAATAAAATTATAAAGTGTGTAGTGCGCAGCAGTGGATAGGATAGAAATTGTGTGTAGTGCGAGCAAATGCATCACACTTATTTCTTCGTTCGAGTATGTTCCAAAGGATTCATAAGATAAGTGTTATTATTATTTTTATTCATATTTGACTTATTTTCAATATAAATTTTAAGTTTATTTACATAAATATATTTAAGTAGCTTGTTGTACTTGTACAATAACAAATAACAAATACGCATTATTAATATGTCGCCATAGAGTGGTGTTGTACCGTTTACGTGTGTGTGGAAGATGATTTGACATTATGATAATTTTAGAAGTAAAAGAAGGATGAGAAAAATAAGTTCGACCGTATGGTTTTAAATGCATATATACAAATTTGTTCTATTTTCTCTTGTATGTTTATCCCTTTTCCTACCAGAAGAAACATATTTTTTTCTTTAATTTAAGCCCAACCCACACAAATGTGTGTGTAAAAAATGATAGGTTGTAATGTCTTCGGGATTTTAACGGATCTTATTTAAATCGGAATTATTTTTGAAAAAACATTATAGTTTGATAACATATAAATTATATAACATATCAATTATTTGTTTTTGAGAATATATTAATTATTTTGCTATTATTATAGTTATAATGTAATTTTTCGGACGAAAACGATTTAAGTGGAATTCACAAATGTGTATGTTGGTTAAAAATATGTTTTTGACATGATTCTTTTGCCTTACCCACACAATTGTGGTAGCAGGCAGGATACACTGTTATATGCATTCACACAATCGCACATAAAATAATAATATGGTTATATGTATCAGTGCCCCTGGAATACTACAGGCCACACTGCTTACTATTAGGGCCCATACACCACACAATCATGCATGAGCAATCACGTGGTTGCGCATGCTGATTGACAGTGTATGGTATTGATTGAGTGATTGTGCATGCGGATTGTGTGACTGTAGAATTTTTTGATATTTTTGTTGTTTGTAGCTGCAAAACTGTGTAGTATATGTTCAATTTGCTCAGTCGTGTGTATAAATTCGAGTGTGCAAACTAACAAAATGTCAAAATTTATAAATAAAGAGTTTGTAACTGAATTTCTGGAACTTTATAAAAGTTTACCAGCACTATGGATGGTCAAAAGTCCAGGGGGCTATTTGGGAATTCGATTCGATAACGCGAGTACAAGATTCATATTTGATTTGAATGTGATTCGAACGATTCTTATTTAAAATCCAATATGAATCTTGTACTCTCGTTATCGAATCGAATTCCCAAATAGCCCCCCAGATTACAGCAACAGGATTTTTCAAAATTCCAAAATTGTCTATTTCTTCTTTTATTTTTTTTCCTCTGCATTGCTAATCCAATTAAAATCGCCACGCAAGCCTCTTCAGACATACTTTAAAACTGATGAATGTGCAAAATGCATGTGTTGTGTGAGGAACAATCATACGATTGCTCATGCATGATTGTGTGGTGTTTGGGGCCTATATGTCATTAAATTTGTGTCTACGGTTTTTTCTTTGAACTGTAGACGGCAGCCAAGTTCATAAAATGAAAAAACCAAAACAAACAGAAAAAAAATATTTTTATACGTGAATTAAAAGTAAGGTTATGTCTTCTCGTAAGTTATAGGAAATGTGTACACATTTTATACGTGTTTACATATTTAACACAATTTAAGATGCATACTTTTATAATAATATTATGGATTAATAGTTTTACCAATAGCTTTCTGTTAAATTTTAAAATACATTATTAAAATGTTTTTCTTGTTGTTTGTTTACAATTTCTTATCAATGTGACAGCAAACACAAAATTTGTTTTGTTGTTTTATAATAATTTTCAAAAAATCCATACGATTATATCTTGTAGTTTTAGTGCTTCAAAATGCTTCAAATTTATGAAATCGTTATCAATAATGAGAGTCACTGTATGTATGCGTGTGTATATCTGTATATATAATTAATTGTATATATTATTAAATGGTTTTATTTATAATTATTTTAATATTTTAATAATTAGTTTATTATATTATATTATTATATTAATATTATTTTAATGTATATATTTGCTTTTATTTGTAATGTGTGTAAATGTTTCCATTTAGCGACGTATTTGTGTGTAAATTGTTTTCGATAAATTATTTTGGATAGACTATGCAAGGACATTGCAAAAATGATTTGATTATCGATGAATCACTCATGAAACTTGCGAGTGTATGCTAATGACATTTTGAGTCCAGAAACCGGTCACAAAGGAGTTCTTGTATGTATTGTAAATATATAACATGTACATACAAGCGTTATTATTATTTGTTATT
The DNA here is from genome assembly GCA_932526605.1 of Nephrotoma flavescens. NCBI lineage: Eukaryota > Metazoa > Arthropoda > Insecta > Diptera > Tipulidae > Nephrotoma > Nephrotoma flavescens. Next base: position 272,967,438 of record OW052222.1, on the reverse strand, counting down.
AACTGATTTTTTTTTCTTTTTTGTTTATTTAATTGGTTTATAATTTGTTTACTTAAATTAATTTTCTCTCTAATAACATGTTTTTTGTAGAATGATTTAAAAAGGTGAGACTTCATATGTGTTACGGTATGGCAAAGGGAAAATGGTTTTTAATTTTTCTTTTCGTTTTTAATGACAAGTAAATGTTTCATGTGATATACCTCGGCCTTTTTATGTTGACTATTTTATAGATTGCTTACTGCTGGCGCTATTTTCTGTAAAATAATCTATTTGGCTCAATAATATTTCTCGAAACAGGTTCGCAATTACATGGGAACGTCATACACGAATATCGATTGATTTGAGTTCTAAATCCTATTCAACTTGCTCAGGCACCAATTATGTAAGGAGCTTTCCATGTGGTCCTATATTCTATTCGTGCCGTCACCTCACGTAAACCTAGATTTTTTCGATTGATTGAGATGTGCGGGATTGTATCAGTAATCTGTTTCTAGACGGTATACTGCGGAAGCTGCATAAAATAATTTTGGGTACGAATTGTGCTGAATTAGAATTCGAGCAAACTTTAGTTTTGGGAAAGCTGAATTTGGCTTAGTCATCTCTTAGCGGGTTAAGGCCAAGTTTGGTTCAGCAATGGTGAATGTAGGAACTAGATATTTATTTTGCTGATTATTTTCAAATTTATTTTGAAGAAAAATCCAGAAAGAAAAATCCAGGATTTATGTTGGAATCTCGCTTCAGCTCAATATACCAAATTTAAACATAATAAGTTAAAAAATTGCCTAGCCTGGCCGAATTCCAGAACTTCTCTAAAATCCATTTTCAAATCCCCACGCAATTCTGCATACCTAATTTGATACTAATTTTTTGGGGTATGGTCAAGTTCCATTCAGAATGGTCGAACTGTTTGACCACAAAAAAAGACACGTAGAAACCCCAATACAAGATGACCTTAGTTTATTAAAATCCTAGTCCAGCTCTACAAACTAAAATGGAAATTTATTCTTCGCCAAAAGAAACGCGAACATATGAGATTATGCATCGAAAACATTAGCTTCCAAGCGGAACTAGGAAACTCAAGTGACTGTTTTGCTAATGCCAGGAATCTCACTAGGAAGCACAGCCATCAAAGACGGGAATGGAGAGTTGAGAACAAACGTGGCTGTTGTTCTCTCAGTATGTCAAACCTACTTTCAAAATCTGCTAAATCGGAATGATGATGTGACTCCCATGAGAGCAATAGCTCCAACAGGTGAAGAGGTCTTTGTCGAGTATCCCACAGTGGAGGAAGTAGGCGCAGCTATTAGTCGATTGAAATCCAGAAAGGCATCCGGTCTCGATGGAATCCCCGCAGAATCAATTAAACTCGGAGGCGCTACTCTTGCAACAAATCTATACGATCTCATCGTCTGAATTTGGGACTAAGAAGAGCTGCCTTAGAATTAGAAAACCGCGCTCATATGTCCGTTGCATAAAAAAGGCGACCGTCTGTGTAAACCATCGTGGCATAGCTCTGTTGAACTCGGCTTACAAAGTGTTGGCTAATGTTGTACTTGCCAGACTCATCCCTTTCGCCGAAAACATCATTGGCGACTATCAGTGTGGTTTTCGTACTAACCGATCGACCACTGACCAGTGTTTCATCATGAGGTTGATCTTGGAAAAGTGTTGGGAGTACAACATAACCATACATCAACTATATATAGACTTCCGAAAGGCATATGACAGTATAAACCGCAACAACCTATGGGCCGCCGCGCTCATATGCCTAGGAATCCCAGAGAAACTCGTTTCTCTTTGTAAATTAACGACGTTTGGGTCTATTAAGTTAAGTTTCGTTGGGTTCCTTAAGTAAAAATTAAGTTTTGCTGGGTAACAACATTTACTAAGTTTCTGACATGGATAAGCTGAATTATGCCCGGTTTACATACGACCAACATTTTTCTCCTGCAAAATGGGAAAGATATAACATTGACTTTTTGCACATGAGAGACAAGAAAAGAAATATATCCCAACAAAATTTTGCAGGAGACTTTTTAGTCAATACACAGCAAAATGTTGCCATAAAAATGAAAATGTTGCCATAAAATATATTCGATTCGAGTATTTTTATGGCAACATTTTTACAATTAACAAGAAAAAAAATTATTTCGTATTTATAAGTGTTGAGGATTTATAATAAAAACAAACGCCATAGATAAAAATGTAAATTTCGCATTTTAATTCATTAAAAATAAATTAATAATGATCCTATAAAAAAATTACGCCATTACTATATATGTTTATTTCTTTCTGGCATATTGAATATTTTTATAGAGCGGATTCTTTCTTATTTACCTGCAAAAATTTGTAGAAGAAAACAATTTTCTACACCTAAACCGGACATAATGGGGCATTTACATGTGACCAAAATTTTTCTTCCGCAAAATGAGACAGATATAACATTGACTTTTTGCACATAGAGACAAAAAAAGAAATATATCCCAACAAAATTTTGCAGAAGATTTTTAAGTAAAAACCACTATAAAATGTTGCCATAAAAATAAATGTTGCCATAAAATATATTCGATCCGAGTATTTTTATGGCAACATTTTTAAAATTAACGGGTATTTTCGTTAATTCATTCTTTAGAAAGAATAGAAGGAATAGAATATTGATCACGTGATCTAAGAACATTCCGAACGCAATCTAATAAAAGAACATAAATAGAATAAACAGAATACTTTGTCACAGCAGCGACTTGTTTTTATTTTGGTAGCGTCTACTTTTGTTGAACCATAGATAATATACAAATATTATATACATATACATATATAATACATATATTTATATTATGTTGTTTTATTAAAAACAAGAAAAAATAATTTGTTTGCACACGTACTATCACAGCTTGACATTTCAAAACAGAATATTCTTTTTGTTCTACCTATTGATGTAGATCAAAAAGAATGCGTTCTGAAAATTCCGAATGAATAAAAGAAGAGACAAAAAAAAGAATAGAAAACATAGAATGAATAAAAGTACGATTACTGTCAATTTTAAAACGTTCGGAATGTTCGGAATGAATAAACGAAAATACCCAACAAGAACAAAATTATTTCGTATTTATAAATGTTGAGGATTCATAATAAAAACAGATGCCATAGATAAAAACGTAAATTTCGCATTTGAATTCATTAAAAATAAATTAATAATGATCCTATAAAAAAATTACGCCATTACTATATATGTTTATTTCTTTCTGACATATTGAATATTTTTTATAGCGGATTCTTTCATATTTACCTGCAAAAATTTGTAGAAGAAATGCCCGGTTTACATGAGAAAATTGTTTTCTTCTACACATTTTTGCAGGTAAATAAGAAAGAATCCGCTATATAAAAATATTCAATATGCCAGAAAGAAGTAAACATATATAGCAATGGCGTAATTTTTTTTATAGGATCATTATTAATTTATTTTTAATGAATTAAAAATCGAAATTTACATTTTTATCTATGGCGTCTGTTTTTATTATAAATCATCAACATTTATAAATACGAAATAATTTTTTTTCTTGTTAATTTTAAAAATGTTGCCATAAAAATACTTGGATCGAATATATTTTATGGCAACATTTTCATTTTTATGGTCATTTTTGCTCAAAAATTTTTCTGCAAAATTTTGTTGGGATATATTTCTTTTCTTGTCTCTCATGTGCAAAAAGTCAATGTTATATCTTATTCATTTTGCAGAAGAAAAATGTTGGTCTTATGTAAACCGGGCATTATGGTGATTTTTGCTCAAAAATTCTTCTGCAAAATTTTGTTGGGATATATTGCTTTTCTTGTCTCTCATGTGCAAAAAGTCAATGTTATATCTTATTCATTTTGCAGAAAAAAAATATTGGTCGTATGTAAACCGGGCTGAAAACAATTTTCTACATGTAAATGCCCCAATAAGCGACAAAATGTTTTTCCTTGCATCCGAAATGAAAAAATAGAAATGAAAATAAAAAAAAATTACGAAAACAGATTTCATATAAGCACAACTAACAGGCTGTTAGTCATTTTCTGTGCAACCGGGCAAAGTCGGATCGTCTATAGCACTGTACGTTCATTCTATACTATGCTTAATTTAATTGACAAACATAACCTAAAACAGTTCGTCTAGCGAAAATGTTAAAAAATGTAAGTTAAAAATGAATTACAAATAAAAATACATGAATACATAAAATTTATCGTAGCTGCGAGCGCTGTCTAAACAGCTATACAGTGTCCAATTTAATCTTACATCTGGAGTATTTAGATGTTATAGTCGGCTCTATGAACCAGACTACTTAGATGCTATGAAACCAAAGTATCCCACACTACCTTTAATCAATGTCCAGTTGAAAGGATACGATTTTCCAATCCTGGAAAGCTATCAGAAATATTTACACAACTATGCTGAGGCCATGGATTTGGATGTATCGGAGTGTTGGGCTGCACCTCCACGACATATGCAAATCCAGCGATTCAAACCAAACAGTGCGGTAATCGATGCTGAATACAAATTACAAATTTATGAACGTAATTTACAAATTGCCGATTTGCAAGCTCCGGCCTACGGACTATTCTTACGAATTGCCCAAACTACATTACCCGAGGGTGTTACAATCAATATTATTGAACATACGGACGATGAAATTGAACGTCGGTATGTTCCAGATCGTGATCTGCTCCAGTTAAAGGCCGAATTGGATGATATGGGAGGACCCACTTCAACAAAAAAGAAATAATTTAATATAAATCTGTTATTTATTGGAAAATGTAATATGTATAATAATTCTATGTAGATTCAAACCTAAACGATTTCCTAATTTTACGAATTTTAAAGCTAATCTAAGGGGATAAGAGCACTGGACGGATTTCTTTTCAGACCACTCCAAAGTGAATAACTTTAATACTGTTACGAGATTCTTCCACATCGTCATCGGGGTTAACGTCTATAAAAAAAACATGTTTGAATTAAGTGGGAGGTTGTCTCAGTATAGATCACGAACCTGCCATTGGAGTAAAATCTTTTAGATACTCATCATTCGGATGGCATAGAGGTAAGCTGTCGGCCAATTCTTTTTTGGGGTCGGTCATCATACCATGCATTCCATTGACCCGTTTCAGTCTTTCTTTTCGTGGAATCTCCTGAAATTTAAAAATAATTAGCATCTTATTTCAACAGGATTTATTGCATAATAATTACAGGAACTACAGCAACTGTAATAGTATCGGAAAATTTAACTTTATTTTTTTCTCCATTTTCCTTTTTACTTCCTCCCGAATGAGAACTATTGGCCCCGAAAGTTCCGCTATTCGACAGTATAGAATTTGTGCTTATCGCTGGTGTTGGCGCGGTCGAAGTTAAAGAGTTCGTACGATAAATTTGATTAATATTGTTGCCTGCGGTGAAATTAGGTTGCGCTACCAATGGAGCCTGGTATTGGTGATGGGCTTCATAATTCAAATTAATTTTATTTAAATATTCTGTTGAATGGTATGATTTAGATGTGGTGGATATTTGTGGTATGTTACCCGAGATCAACGGATATTGATGTATCACGGGTGGTGGTGGAGGCGGAGGTGGTGAGATCGACATCGGAGGAATTAAGGAATTATCGCTGTAAATATTATTGTAAGGCGAAATGTTGTTTCCATATACTGGCGATGCATAACGAGTGTGCCGAGGCGCGTATAAATTATTAACGGAGGACGAATGGTTGAACATAGATAAGGCGTTAGTGCTATATGACGATTGCAACATTTTGTGAGTAGCAGGGGAAAGAAGCGGTATTCCCAATGTTTGATCGGGTGGTGGATTTGTACTCATCCAATCAGGATTATTTTTAAGTGGAAGACCCACGTTACAATTTAATTTCGGTTTTGGTATGACGTCCAGCACGACGTGTGCAAGGGACGGTTGATGATTGGTATTTTGCTGAGGCGGAGCTTGACTGTTTCTACTGGAATAAATTATATTTTTATGATTCATTTTGATTAAATTTCGTTTACTCGCTTGTGATGAATGTTGAGCTGTTAATGATTTTGGCACGTATTGACTCGTATTCGAGTATATACTGCGATTATTACTCGATTGATTCGGCGTCCATATGGATAACGAACTGTTAGATTTTATTCGCAGTTTATTACTACTGGATATGGGGATCGTCCCAATTCGAAGTGCTGGTTTTGGGATGTTAATTTTTGTTTCATTTGGCACAGATTTCGTAAAGTATGGTAGTGGCGGAATGTAAGGGTTTTTCGAAGTGTTTTCAACCGGTGAAGAAAATTTTGGTAATGGTGGATGACTTATTTGAGTACTGGTATCCTGTGGAGGATTTTGGATATAATTAGAGGCTTGTTGTCCTTGGAGCTCATCCTCACTTCCACTATGCAAAGATCCGGTACATATCGAACACGAGGAATGAGAACACGTCGAATCTAAAATAAAAAAAAATAAATTAGAGTTGAAATTTAAACTTGTAGTGGGTTCTTTACGATCACTGGCGCTACTCGAACGATTATAAATATCTTCTGCTTTTTTGAAAGAATCGATCGAAAAATCTACTTGATTATCAGCCTTCGATGAATTGTAGAGGTCCATAAATAAATCTACGTCATTTATATCGATTGCAAGACTGAAAGCTTTTTCATATGATTTAAATCGTAGTAGATAGAAAAAAAATTTCCTGGTAATATCTCGCACCTGGTCACCGAATTCCATTTCAGTTTCATAACAAAGTGGTTTCACAGGAATGTGAAAACTTCCCAGAGCTTTTTGTAATTGAATCTCACGGTCGGTGGAAAATCGTTGCTTAAATATATAATTCGCAATTTTATGCAGGCTTATAAGGCACATTGCGCCATAAGTATCCCAGTTTAAGCACAATAATATATTGATAGCTTTTTCGATATGATTGAGTAGCAAATATTTGTTTACTAGTACATCTGCAGTAAATCCGGAGGTGTGAATATCTCCTTTAAGGCCAGATCCACCAAAAAATCTCAGACACGCAATTGGACCATTATCAAATATAAGTAAAAGAAATGAATCAGTTTGAACGAATTTTTCATTATTCAATGCGAGTTCAGGTTTTTTATTCCAACACATTTTTGAAAGTGCAGGCTGATAAGAAAAATACCCGGACAAGTCCAACACATTGGATGGAGTCATATCTTCGCTAATTAATTGATTTTTTACACAAGATAATGAAATATCAAAGCACTGGAATTGACATCGTTCATTGCCAATCATTACAATAGCACTGTCCGAATGCCACGAGATTAGTGTTGGAATAAAAGCTGCTTTTACATGATGTGTTATGCCACGGCTTTCGTCAAACAATAACACGGACCCGTCAATACAACCCAGCATCAATTTTTCATAATCTGGACTTAGTGCATGGCAACATACTTGCGTTTGGAGAGGTATCGATGTAACTGAGATGCGTTGTATTACTGAATTATTTATCTCGTAAGTACAATTTTCGATAGTTACGTCACCCTTTTTTGAAATCTTTTGCTCAATCGATTTGAACTGATTATGATTTAGCTTCGAGAATTCGACACAGATTGGATCATATTCGGTCCAATGGTAAGTTAACAGCTCTAATTTTGTTCGACTAAATTTGTATACGTGGATGTTCGCCCTATCCTGATCCCGAACGGTTGGCCGCCACGGATATACTTCATTTTGAGACGATTTTGTCCAAATAACTATTAAATCAAAACTATTGTTGCATGAAAGGAATCGACCAACTTTACGCCCTTGAGGTCCACCGATAATAATATTAAATATTTTGGGGTCCATTCGGTTTATTTTTTCAGGCGCATTCCGCTTCATATTTGGCTTCTGGAGATAAACAAACGTTATTTGGTTTTCATTGTACGATATTATGATATGCATTCGAGTGATCACGACATCCACAACCGTTTCTAGGGCAAGTTTTCCCACGAAGTATTTGTCGAATGCAATTTTAAGAATGTCTCCAGTAAAGACATTTACACATATGTGAATTAACAAACCGTTTGACAGCATCAACTGGAGTATGCAGTTATCTTTCCATTGGGAGAACACGACCGTGTACTCTTTTAGTATGTCTTCTAGTTGTTTTATACTGTTCTTCAATTTAACTGGTCTTTTATTATCCAAAATCCATTTAACTCCACGTCTAATTGCATAACTAGACTTTCCATCGCGATAACTTATGTTGCTTGGCTTGGCAGCACTGGACGATTTGGTGTTATACCGATAAGCCCCGAAATCATTGTCTTTGATGTTGATCTCATTACGATAAGTCCAAAAGTGAGCTTCACTTAATAATGTTAACATATTACAAATATTTTATAGCATAGAATAATTTTTTAAACTCGGATTTATCTACTGGAACCATTCATATTAAAATAATGTTTATGATGTGGCTGAGATCTCTGGTTCCGTTGGGTTTAACCAATAATTTACATCATTAACACAAGCGAAATAACATTTACCACAAAATCACTTAATCATATATACAAATAAACTAATTTGCAAGCCAATTTGCAAAACTAATTACGAAACTAATAAAATATAAATAATAATACGACACTCAAATAAACAATACTTTATGCCAATTAATTGACATTTGTATTGAAACCATAAACCAACACCCTAAGCACAAAAGTACAAATTGTGTTGTAATAGTTGCTTTCCAATCGACCACCGCAAGTCCTTCCAAGTGTGAGAAATGGGTGTCGATTGGAAACATACAGCGTGTTCACTGGTGGTTTTCTGACATAAAAAATCGGTATATTTTTGACATATTTTACCCCGGCTAACTTCGCTTCAGTAAAATATATCAATTTTTTTTTATTACACGAGTGAACGCGTTTATTTTTAGCTTGGCATATAAATGTGACAGTTCATTATTTTAAACGTTAATTTCCTTTACTAGTGAATTTAATATAGTGATATATTTCCTAAAGTGTTGTTTAAATTTTAATAAAATATTAACGAAAATGTTTATGATTGAATCCAGTTTAGCCGACTATTAAAAATCGAGTTTTTTCAAAACAAAACTCAGATGTCAAAAAAAATCCGAAAAAATCCAAAACAAAGTGGAGTTAAAAATATACCAATTTATAGGGCGCGCTCGGTTTGTAGCTCAAAAAAGCCCGGATATTTTTTATCCTCTTGTACACGAGTGAACACTAGTATAGAAACACATTATATCTCTTTTCCGGCCATAAAAAGGGAGTTTCCGCTTCAATATCTATTTTCCTGCCAGGCAATTTTTTTTTATTGCTTTAATTTATTTCCAACTATCACAAATGTGTGTGTATAAAACTACACGTTGTCTTCCGGATTTTAGTTGAATCGGAATTTATTTTGAAAAAAAAACATAATTTGATAACACATAAATTATATAACATATTAATTATTTGTTTTTGATAACGTATTATGTAATTATTTTACTATTATTATAGTTAGTGTTATTTTTCGTACGAAAATGAGTTAAGTGGAATACACAAATATTTATGTTGGTCTAAAATACATACAAAATTAAACTTTTGACATGATTCTCTTCCGTCAGCCACACAATTGTGATGGCAGGCCGGAAAATTGATATAGAAAGGAATGTAAGCAGCTGCCAATCTTCACAAACTCGGAGGGTAAAAGAGAAAGCGAATAAATCAACAGGATCCTATTTAGAAATTTTTTCGACCGAATGCAATGAATTAGGAAATTAAAATTAAAAACATATGTAAATTGAGTTATATTTTTATTCATCCAATACAATAAATTATTTGTTTTTTTCCTTAAGTACAATATATTGTAGATTTAAACCTGTGTATATCCCAATAGTTATTGGTCCTATTTATCTTAATATTATTTTCATTGCTGTCAAATTTAGTCGTTGGCTCGTTAACCAACAAAAAGAGAATGACTCGTTTCTTAAAAATATTTATACCGATTCTATTTTGTCTGCGGCATAAAATAATTATTTTCAAAATGAAACGAGCAAATAATTGAATCTTTACTCATTTTTACATTTTGCATCTTGTACATCGAAGCCAATTGGGTTCAATTATTTTTGAACCAATTAATGGCGTCGCAAACAACAATGATTTTTATATTGTGTATTTTATGGGGCATTTAGCTTTTACACGTAGAAAATTGTTTCGACTGCAAATTTATTCAATATGCGAGAAAGAAATAAACATATGCATATAGTAATATCATAATATTTTTATAGGATTATTATTAATTTAATTTTAATTACATAATTCAAAAGCGTCATTTACATTTTATCTATGGCGTGTTTTTATTATGAATCCTTTACATTTGCATAAAATAAGCGTAAACCTACAATATTTTTTTTTCTTAATTTAAATTTGTTACCATAAAAATACTCGGATCGAATATATTTTATGGTAACATTTTCATTTTTATAGTGGTTTTTTCTCAAAAAGTTTTCTGCAAAATTTTGCATCAGTATATTTTATTTCTTGTCTCTCACGTGCAAAAAGTCAGTTTTATATCCCTTTCATTTTGCATAAAAAAATACCAACACAAGGACCCTAAAAATCCAAAATGTGCGACTTTTTCCGATATTACGTCAATTTTTCGGAAAAAATCTAGTACATAATATTTTTTTCCGTTTGGGTAATAGAACAGTGCGGTATGTATATTTATCACCGTATATATATCACCATATATATCACCATATATATATCACCAACATATGTACTTTGTATGTATGCATGCCAAAAAACCTAAACACTTTCATACAAATGCTATGTAACTTTTTTTTGAAAAGTTTTTTTGAATTTATTTACATGTCTTAAATGCGGCAGAAAAATAAATTTTTATTCTGAGTAAAAACTAAGTTTATTTATCATTCATTTTGGTAAGAAATTTTTTATTTTTAAGGTAATTCTAAATTAATTAGAATTTTACCATTTTCCGCTATGATGTCTTTAATTTGATGATCGTCATATATATATTTATTGTTATCTTCAATTAAGAATTTGCTGTAGTATTTTTTAGTACTAGGAACTTTTATAAGCAACCCTTGTTGTTGCGCAAGTTCGTGATATTGAATAAATAAATATAGAGCATAGTTTGTTATAGAGCATATGTATGTTATACGGCGATCATCAAATTAACACCCCTATTCCCTTAGTCGCATCACTTCAAGTGATGTGACTACTCATTTTCTTGGCTACTAGATCATTAAATCAAAACTTACAAAATAATTGTTCAATAAATTCGTTCTGGCTGTTTTTTAAATCTTAGTATGCTGCTTTATAAATATTTCCTATCGACTGATATCACTTCAAATGACAATATCTATCACTTGGAATTTTGAGGTGACAAATAAATCAAAAAAAATTCAAACTAATACAGCCAACTAAGATTTAAAAAATTTTCATTGAGAGTTTTACACAAAATTATTTAGTAAATTTTGATTTTAAAATCTAGTAACTAGGAAGATCCATAGTCACGTCACATGAAATGATACGCCTAAGGGAATTGAGTATTAAAACACCAAGCGGAAAATGGTAAAATTCTAAATGAAAACTAGAATAAGTTTTTGGGGAATTTTTGTTTATGTAAATATTTTTTAAACTAAAACACGTATTGTGGCCTTATTACAAGTTTAATTTATTTTTTAATATATATTTATTAGCAAAAATAATGTTTCAAAATTGAAAAAGGTACGAATTACAATTCTCTAATGGGCAAAATTTTCGTCAAAACTGCTATAAAATGGAATTATTTTTCCCCAATAAAAAAAAAATCCCTAACGCCAGAATACACTTTGGAGAATAAAAAATTTCCAACTGCTAGAAAAACGTCACTAATTCCCAATTCCCAGGGAAAACCAGAATAGGGCCACGTACTCAGCTTGTTCACAATTCTCGGGCACCACTCTATGCTTAAGTCAGGCGTGACGAATTTATGTGAACGACCCTTTCCATTTGAATTCTAATTCTCAATACTAGATGTCGAGACAATCGATCTTGTAACCTCTATATCGACAACCAACGTGTCAAAACATTTTGTGTTGGAAAAGCCGCAACTTGGATTTGTTTTGTTAAAAAATAGTGAAATAATTAAAAATGACAAATATTAAATTGGTTTTACACAAATTCTACGATGAATACGTCAATCATACATCGAAAAAATTGAAAATGATCGATGCTTATTTACTGTATATTTTATTGACGGGAATAATACAGTTTGTGTATTGCTGCCTTGTGGGAACCTTTCCATTTAACTCATTTCTTTCCGGCTTTATTTCGACCGTCAGCTGTTTTGTTTTAGGAGGTAATTATACTTAAGTAATAATGGTTTGATTCACTAATTCGAAAATATTCTCTTTCCAGTTTGTTTGCGTTTACAGGCAAATCCACAAAACAAACAACAATTTTATGGCATTTCCCCCGAACGCGGTTTTGCTGATTTTATATTTGCCCATGTAATCCTCCATCTAGTCGTAATGAATTTCATTGGATGAATAAATAAGTTCTAATTTGGAATAATAATATTTTAAAATAAATAAAGGATTTATAAGAATTATTTTATCTTTTTAATTAATAAAGCCTGTATAACCTAAGATATCGCCCAAGCTTTAATATTTCGAGAAATTTATTTCGAAGATTATGATACTGTTCCATTCAGTAGGTAGTTAAGACCACGTCTGCATCTGTGCTCCCAGAGAGAAGCGGTTGAAGCGTGCATTATGTTCTAACCAGTGGCTAGTTATTTAAATACTGGATGCCTTAAGACTTGCCTCACGAATCCTTACAATCACACGTAACCAGTGGCTAACAACCTTCTAAGTTATGAACAATTCGCAAAGGACAATTCGGATCACCATAAAAAATTCATTACAAAAACAACATCGGAAATTGTAGACGAACACCGCTTTACAAATGGGAACATGTAACGTGGTTAGCATTTTAAGAACTCGGGATATTCACGACCTTCCGAACTGGGCACAGATTTTTTGTTTTATCCCTGCAATCTGTTTTGAAGCCTGTTCAAGACTCTCCCTGGTCTTTCGCGGTTTGCTTATTCCGTTCTTACTCCAGCCAGCCAATTCGAGGACGTACGGCTATAGGACCGATTCTAAGACCATCTGCACATTGCAAGCTCCATGCCAGCCTATACTGACGTGGAAGATGGGTCGGCCCATGTCATGAGTTTTTGCCATTTGGTCGGTGGGCACAGATTTACACAGTAGAACAAGAGCTGAAATGGTCTGGAAATGAGATCCAAGCTTCATGCAGTTTTCGGGCTTCAAAATCACAAACGTTAATATACATGCGCTTGCCACAAAATATCAGCGATTGACGTGAAATATCTATTCTTCGTGGAATTGAAAGGTCGTAAATAACAGCATTCCGCACCATAACATTAAAACCATCGTGGGCGACCTAAACGCAAATATTAGGATTGCGGAAAATACCGATTATCGGTTCGCTTGCAATTCACCAGCCACCAGTGTTTCTGTCTGTATTAGATCCTATACAGATGTGCCAACATGGATAGAGAGTATGGTTTTCGTTAACTCCTGAGATGTCCGACGCAATCATCGTGACCCAATTATAAAACAAGTGCGAGGATGTTCTAATATCACTTTTTCGATACATTATCGAAGTTTACGTCAAGTTTCTCTAGAATAAAATTGGACTGTTTCCCTTTTTATATCATTTACTAACCTGCTACAATAAATCTTTGGACACCTTCCTTGTGCCCCAACTTTTGGCAAAATGTAGAGTGTTATTTTGTAATCAAATTGACTGTGATTTACTAAAATTTTCATTATGACACCCAATAATTTATTTTCGATGTATGTAACAATAGGAAAGAAATAGTTGATAAACGAAACAGTCGCCAATTTAATTCTAGGAAAGAGAAAAATAAACTTCGATAAAGAATCGAAAATGCGATTCTAAAACACCCCAGCAATGATTTCATTTTACTGCAGTTAAACTCAACGCGATTAAGGGGGGGAAATACGATTTTTAAAATATTTGATTCAGTACAATATGGAAAATAACGTCTTTTACAACTGAACGTCTCAGTAACATTGAGTATCCCTAGACTCACAAATATAAGTGCAAAATGTCATTCACATTCATCTGATAGATTAATCAATCACAAGCCTGTTTTGCTAATGTTAGAAATTTCAATTAAGATTTTCACCTGACGGTAAATGTATTTTTGTTTTGAAATTATCGTGTAGAATGAAATGTTTCAATTTGACTGTTATGGAATAAATAGAATGTCTATAGACATTTGACAACCCGCTGTCTGACTGAGTTGCGGGCAACACAAGACTAGCGATCAGATGTAATAACGGATCGTAGCAGCGTATTGTGAATTTCCAGTCGAATTTGGCGAAACTTGGCTGCGATCCTCTCGAATTGCTTCTTCTTTGTTGGGTTGTTTGCGCTGGACAAACCACTCATACAAGGACTCGTCACAGGTTAGCATACCCTTGTTACGAATAGAAGCGAGAATGCATAAGATAGCAACCGCTCACCTGAAATCCTAATTTCGATGATGGCAAACCGGCAAATAGCCAGAGAGAAAATTCATTAGACTTAAATGAATTGAATACCTGCTTAACTAGGTCGAATTGTGTAAAAAATCGGGGATTCAAACCTGATCCAGACGTAGATAGTCATAGAAAACGTACCATTTCTCTTAATAAGATACATGGTAATCCTATGAGGGCAAACAATCTCGAATAAGTTTTAGCAAAAAAATATGAAAACCGCTTAATGCATGCAAACTCAACACTACCTACTTTCAAATAGAGGAATAATTTCCTGATCAAAATAATGTCGGTGTATCGAAAGTTACTACTCGAGTTCTTACCACTTACACATATTCACTCTCAATGACCAAAAATATCCGAACCACGCCCGAAATTATATTTAGAACAATTTCAACAAAATTTAAAGTCGGTTTCGGACGTTCCTTCTCTGATTGTTCAGTATAAAAAATCTGTAGTTTGCTAGAAGTATTCTTATGCTCTTTCGAAATAGTTTTATAGACAGCATTTTAGAAGCCTGTTCATCCTTCTCGAAAATATTGTCCGTTTTTGATTTTTCTATTAGCAACGATTGCCACCCTAGAATCTGTGGACATTGGTCTCAGCATTTGGTCCTCTAGAAATATTTCAACCGCTAGAACAATTTTATTTCATCCCTATCCTCCAGTATTTCTGGCCTCCGCCGAGAGCTTGATAAAAATAAATCAGTGGGAAATTTTGTAGGAAAACTACCTAATATTATTATTTTATAAAAATCATTTTTTTAGGAAAATAATTTTATCATTTTATTAGCAAAAAATTTATTTTTGTTTTTCTGGTCATAAGGATTTTTTTAAAAGTATGATTTAATTAAATTTACAGCTTATCGTATTCTTAAATATATAACATATAATTTTATATAAATATTTTTTTTAATTAATAAAACTATTATACATTTTTTTTAACAATGCTACAGATAATTACAACAGATTCAATAGGCCGCAGAGAATAGGTACATACAAATAAATTCACATTACCCCATTTCTAGAAGGGTTACCCCCGGACCAAAGAGAAAAATCATTGTTTTATTAATTTTAATAGCTAGGTAGTATCATGAAAATATCAAAATGATTTCTCTTTACAATTCTCTGAAAAGAAGGACCGTAACACTTTTATTAAAATGTCTCTAAGGACACTTTAAGCATCTTTGAATTATCTGCAAAAACCAAATAACAATAATAAAAAATATAAATAAAATAAAAATAGTACATGTAGTTTTAATTGCATTCATCCAACTCTTTTAACATAAACAAATAATTAATTATAAATTTCTATAACAAAATTTATTAACCTAAAATAATTATTTAACAATGAATTGTGATAATAATGTACAAAATATCATTTTGATATTTTATTATTTACAGTATTTTGTTTCGTAAATAAGAGAAAGGCATTCTTGTTTTATTTATAATTAATTATATTAGGCAAATAAAATAAATAATATTCTTAAAAAGTAATTGTTCTTAATTTTTCCAAGATTTTATTACTTCAATAACTTTTATTTGGACCGAGCCTATTATCATTATAAAGTGGAACTTAAAGGAATACGTTTAATATAAATAAGTATTGTCTGAATCTATCTATGATTTTTAATATTTTATCACACATTTGAAAAAATATTAAGGCAGTCTTTTGTTTATTTATTTTAAATAATTTAAAAATAATTTATAAATGATACAGTGTGCTATGTTATTATTACTTAAGCAATACAAAAACAATGTGTTGTACTACAAATCCGTAGAAACGTGCTTGCTCGTCAAAATCTCCTATGCACCAAATGTAAATGGACGAATTTACATTTTATGTTAAAAAACTACAGAAAATCGGGTTATTTTAACCAAATGTTCACTAATATTAGTATTTAAACATAAATAAACATTCGTTGTGGGAGGTGGAGGGGGGCTGAGGGGTTGGGAGGGGCATAGATATCACGTATCAAAATACCACAGCCAGTGAAAGATGGCTGTCAAAATAAATATTTTTCACATTCTGCCGGACTTAATTTTTCTATTACCTATGTATCTTAATTGGAATGGTTAAAAAACAATTGGCATAACTATATCTTAAAATGTATTTTTTGTGAGATGCTTGTGCCTGAACTCAAATTCTTTATGCTTTCTTTGGTTTAATTTTAATTTAATTTTACTGATGAAAATACTGTGATAGAAAAGTAAACATGTTTTAATTCAGACACTTAATTATAAACTATTGATTAATGTAAATATATTTATCTAGGATACTTCATCATGGATTGTGCCGGCATCATAATGACGTGGCTCCCTTTGACAATCTGCAAAAAAAAAATATTTGATTATTCATTCATTACCTGATTAATAAAGTTGATTTGAAATTTCACGCATAATATTTTATTGTGTAGAACGGATATTCTCAACATTATGAAGAATTTCCACCATACCCCCCCCCCCCCCCCTTGAATCATTTTAAAACATTTCTGAACACCCAATAAAAAAACAAATTTTCCAATAGTTCAACCAAACACGAATAACAGAAAATGGACCGTATTAACCAAATCATGCAAACACAAACGAAATATCATAGAAAATACGAAAAGCTCACCAAAAAATGAGAACTAACTAGGTACCTAATTTATTTTTCCGAAAACTATTTGTTCAGAACTTGTTGAACTTTCACTTAATTCTAGTTGACATCCTGAATTAATGAAAAGTTTGAAGAAAAAAGTTTAGATTGTGTCTTATTTACTCAAGTATAACTTACCAGAAACTGCATTTTCAGCGCGGTTTTTGTCCCGCACAATATAGATAGCAGTAAATAGGAACAAAATACCGCCAAGTACTTCAACCACTGCCGTTGTTAATAAAGCATATTGTAGAGATTGAAATTGAACAATATCTTTAGCAGAGCTCTGCTCTAATATTATGGTAGAATTGACATTTTCGGCAATGGCAATACTATTTTTTTTTATATTCCAAAAATAAATTTTCAACGCTTCGGAGATCTGAAATAGAAGTGAACTGTTTAAAAATAATTCGACTTTGGTTGTATGGGAAATTAAAACTTACTACACCAACTAAGTAAGGACTGCCAGCGTCTCCCAATGCGTGTGACACCAATATTTGGAAGGCTTCTGCGGTTGCTCGTCTCGTAGGTATAACCACGTACTGAAACGTAATCAAAATATAAAATTAATCACAACGTTAAAATTTTATTTGGACATGTTAAAAACACATTTACATTAACAAATGAACATTTTTATTCGAAGTTTGCTTTGAGTCTGAACATTTTAGATAAAACAGGTTTAATGTTACATAGAGATTACAGTTTGCAAATTTAGCAAAAAAAAAAAAAAAATAATAAAATTAGAGACCACTAACCAAAGGGCACATAGAATTTGATGTTGATATATTAATCATAGAAAAATTAAATATTTGGGACCGGTTTTTCCGTTTTAACAATAATATGTTATGTTAGATAAATTTATGTAAACAAACATAAAATCGAAAATTCAAAACCAGTCCCACGAGTTAAAAGTAAGTTATTTTATAGAATACTTTTACAATAGTAGTGTTAGTTTTACTAAGTGATGTTTTGAAATACAATAACACCTGTTCCTGAACGGAATGCGGCTTTAACAACTTAAGGCAGTTAATAACCTCGAATTTTCTTTTCTCGAACCTTTCAGAACCTTAGTTTGAACCTATTCTGAAACTGCAACTTTTACTTATGGCGAATTCTTTTCATAGAAAAATTTGATCTTAAATCAAAAAATTCATTCCCAATGCTGCGATAGATTTGGAAGAAACTACATGAATATTTGTTGCATTGGAAATCATTTTTTGATCTGAGAGCAAAATTTTGTTTCGAGAGAATTCGACATTAATAAATAAAAATGTTCATGATTTACTAGTATTTAATGAAAAATATACACGATTAACCAAAACCCCAGTAGAAAACAAAGAGCCGACATTCGAAAATCCATTCATTCCAATTCCATACGCATTTAATTTTCTTACCAATAATATATCAGCAACAATTGCCCAATTTAAATTGAGTGCGAGCTCACCGAAGAATATACAAGTAAACGTTAAAGATTCGCTTGTTGTTACAAGAAATACCGTAAGAGTAAAAAGTGGTGCACTTATAAACAAACCCATACCACAAATATATGGATCAATACGCGGATAGCGTTTTATCAATCTTTGTGATAGATAGGAACCTAGCGGGACACCTAAAATTCCTGATATCATTGTGATTACACCAAATTTAAATGCTACTCTGTAAATATAAAAACAAACAAAACAAAAAATAATAAGAAATTGAAATAAAACTTGATATTCATAACATTTTTCCCAAAGGAAAAAGCAAAGGCAGAAAAAGTGACCTCAAATCGAATTAAAACTTGTTCATCTTACCAAAAGAACATCAGCGATATAACGAATGTGGCCTGAACCAAGCAATGGATTGTTTGGAAACGCGGTAGGATTTAAATAAGGTTTCACTTTTTGGAAAAGCAAAGTCATTAAAAATAAAACAATACAATAACTTACTCCGTTTGTTTAAATTTGCTTCCGCCCTCTTGCAACTTTAAGCCAAGATATATAAATTTAGGTCCCCACCAGGCCAACGCACCAGCGACAAAGGCGACACACGTAAATCCTGCTGTTGAAAGCATAAACGACTTGTTCCGCACAATATCTAGAATAATACAATAAAACAAAATGTTGATTTTACTAATTTTTCAATCAAATAAATAATTCTAAACTAACCTTTCAAATCTTCAGTATAAGACGTAACCTCCATGTTGCCAGTACCCTCGCTTTGGCCACGCTCAGGGTCTTCAGTTAAAAATATTAATAGAACTGCAATTACACCTAAAATCGGAGTTACACGGAGCGCCCATCTCCATGTGCCTAAAGCATTTGCAGTCTCTGAACCAACAATGTACCCTAATCCCGAACCAACCGGAATGGCAAAATAAAACATTGCTAACATTTTCGATCGCATATTATGAACAAAAAGATCCGAAATTATCGTGGGTGCTATTGTGCTATAAGAGGCTTCGCCAATTCCCACCATTGCCCGAAACGCTAGGAACCATCCAAAATGATTCATAAATGAACCGAGTAACGTTGTTCCGCTCCAAAGAAACACACCCAATATCATAATCCATCGCCTAGAATAACGATCACCTAAGTAACCAAACACCGGTGCGCATATCATGTAAGATAATAGAAATGCTGTTTGTAGCAGCCCTGCTTGATCATCCGTTAATTTAAAATGATGCTGAATTTCATCTAACACTCCTGAAAATGATAAAAAAAAATATTTTTTCATTATTAAAAAGAAATACAATTTTCACTAAAAATTTAAATCAATAATCTGAGGATGATTAACGAACCAGCATAAAACATCTATTACTTTTTACTTTCAGCTGTTGCATATATGGCATATTTTACGTTTTAACCCTAAAACAATTTTTGGATGTCAACAGCAAGCTTAATTACTGTATTTTAGTGCAAAATAAATCATTTAATGACTTGGAGAGTGTACAAACATTCAAAATGCTCCAAATGTCGAGAGAAGAATTTCCGAAATTGTGTCAGAAACACTATGATAGTTTAAAATAAT
The DNA here is from genome assembly GCA_932526605.1 of Nephrotoma flavescens. Taxonomy (NCBI): domain Eukaryota; kingdom Metazoa; phylum Arthropoda; class Insecta; order Diptera; family Tipulidae; genus Nephrotoma; species Nephrotoma flavescens. Next base: position 272,947,225 of record OW052222.1, on the reverse strand, counting down.
AAACAAAAATAACGATTGTTTCTTCCATCGCTGTTAAATTAACAAATATATATCTATACTTAATTGAATTTAATTAATTAATCAATAACGTCATCATCTCCATGAAATTTGATTTCCTTTATAGGTTTTGTTAACAAAAGTTTTGCTGGTCGCAAACTTTAATCTAAAGGATCCAACAAATAGAGTCGCGCTCTTTCGAATTTTTGGTTTCAGTCTTAAATGCTTCTAGGAAATATTTGGCGTACGGAAGCTATAACCGTTTATGGCATTTCTATATGAATGTTGGATTATTTTGTTTACTAATCAGATAGGCTTTCTCTCGCGTGTCAGTTTACCAAAAGTTTGTTATCAGCAAAATCTTGTCGACAATAGCAGAATTTTGTTGAGAATTAAAATATTAGAAGCCAGTTTTGAAATTAGCACTCGTTGTTTCTCAATTTGCCAAAGCAAAAAAAAAAAAAAATCTAGATCACACATAGTTGGCATATTTGGCCAATTATGATGAAAAATTTTCTTTTTTTATAATAAATTGAGGCTGGGTGTTCTAACGTCACCATTTTTCTATATTTTATCGAAGTCTACGTCTCTTTCTGCTAGAATTAATTTGACTTCTGTTTCGTTTATCAATTATTTCTTCTCTGCTGCTATCAAAACCTACTAAATATATTTGAACAATAACTATTTCACCGCCCCGGTGGCAAAGTGGTCAGCATGCTTGCTCCAGCGACCGGAGGTCCCGGGTTCGATTCGACCCGACCCGGTGGTAACAAGGAAAAAAATTCACGGCTGGTTTAGCATCAATTATCCGAAATGAAAATATGATTATGAAAACCCATTTGAGGCGGCCAAAACCCTTGAATGGAATATAGTGCCAGAGAGAGAGAAAATCTATTTCACTTATTTTCGTTCTAGAATCGAAAATAAACAATCACAACAAAACCATTCCAATAAAACAACAACGACGTAAAATATAAAAAGTTATTCGTACACAACGAAAAGGTAATTGGTAAAAATGAAGTATCGATGGAGAATATGAAAGAATCGAATTCCGTAGACTAGGTAATAATTCGCTAGTGCTACATATATGTACATGGTAGTGTTCTATATATAGACAATATTCCTATGTAAAATATCAACGTCAGGCGCCGCGGCCTGATGAGATGACTGATTTTTTCAAATCAATAATCTCATTAAGTTCGAAACTGATTGCTGCGATTCTTGGAAATCTTCCATCTATAATTCAAATCAAATTCGAAAATAAATTATTTAGGAACGAAGTAGAAAAATCACAATGTTGCAATCAAGCAGGCTGGTAAATGATATAAAAATCGAAACAGACAAATTTTATTCTACAGGAACAAGAAATAAACTTCGATAAATTATTGAAAAGGGGTGATGATAGAACACTCCCGCCCCAAATACAAACGCTTCTAGTTCGAAAACTGACCTCTGACATTTTAATTCTCAACAAAATACGACAATGAGTGTATCCATGCCTCACTAAAAAATAGTAGGCCTCACACATATTTTGGGCTGGATGCAGAATATTTCACCAAAAACATGTAGATATCTCAATGTTAGTGAGGCAAACATTTTCTGTTTACTTTTGAGTAGATATTTTTTGGTTTGAGCCTGAACTTACTGATATTTACTTAATTATTAAAATAAATTATATTAGACATAAACCGAAAATAACATGCAAATATTGCACCCAGACCAAATAGAATTCTACAAGTGAGGCAGATTGTCAAAAAATTTTAACCAATTGAAAGAGATAAAAAGTTTAAAAAGTCAGTCAGTGCAATCACGTGAGCATTGGTCTTTCGCTTTTGTCATCGCTGTTCATCACAAGCTTTGCTAGATATAGCGACCTGTATTTATTATTCAATTATTTTCTAAACCGAATCCGTTTTAAATTTAAAGTTTTCGTTGCGATTACATGAATTTTGCACTGTGCTATATCCCTTGGTCCAGCGTCACGAATCATAACATTCCAATCAAAATATTAAAGATAAGATCGTAACCAAAAATCATCAGTCTATATTTGACGTCGTGCCTAATAATTTACTTATAAACGGAAAAATAAAAATAAATATTTATAAATGGAATATGGAGTAATTAGTTATCTAATTGCAATTTTAAAGTACTAAAAAATTAATGCAAGTGTAAAATATAAGGTTGCAAAAATTATAATAGCTAATCGGTGATTGATTGGAGGTCTTGGCACTTTTAAATATGTGGTTTATTTAGTACCGAAATTCTTTTGCTATTCGTGAAAAGATAAAGTGAGTTTTGAGATGTATGCGGAACTTTTCGAAGCTTGATTTTGATACATGTCGAATTTTATTTTCTGAAGAGAAGTTCAAATTTTATTAAATAAAATGAAGAAGAAGTTGGATTTGGAATTCGATGCAGTCCTTGAATGAAGTAAATCAAAATAATTTTTTTTGAAAATATTGAGGTATATAAACTTACTTTATCTATCGTTAATCGCTTTGGTTGCGATACAGGGTCAAAAATACATGCTCACGCTTCTAGCAGATCACTCGGTAACCGAAATAACAAGGCAGTCCCTCAGCGGACACGGATTTGTTAAAAATATTAGAAATTTACGCTTATTCAGCGTACATCAGTTATGGTTTTCCTCTTAGATGATTACCATTTCCAATTCTAATTCTCGTTATGTTTGATCCTTCGTGGTCTAGGTTTCATGTAGTTATGGTATAAAGGAATAAGTTTGTTGATGAAGATGAGGAAGGTGTAAGACGATTTTGGTTTCTTCATCTCCTACTTATCATCTGACCAGTCGACGCAATCAAATTGAATGACTGGTTTTTAAGGTTTGCACATCATTGACACACATATTTAAATTCTTGTTTTGTAATAACAATGATAAAATGACATCGGGAAATATTATTATTCACGTTTACTTGCGCATGTTATGTAATACGTCTGCCTAAAGGTTTACTGTGCAATAATTTTATGAAAACCGAATGAAATAAATGTTTAATCAGCCATTTCGAAAACAAACTGAATGAATACAACATGTGATAATTTTAAAATTTTCTGTGGTAACATCTCGAGAATGGATATGTAAAAAAAAATATTAAGGTAGTATACATTAGTCGTAGTCCCCTACTATGTGGTTTATTAGGACAACGCCTTCTAGCACTCCAGTGTCTTTAGGTTTTCATAAATTTTTGTCCCATCTGAATATCTTACTAATAAAATAATTTACTTGATACTTAATTCGAATTATAAATATTTTGAACTAAAATTAGCATCTAATCTTTTGATTTTAAAATTAATTTGCAATCAAATCCAGCCTATCTAAAACCTGAAGTATCAATAATACAAGTGATAAGGACTTTTCCAATAATATCTGGTTGAAACCGTCGCATTTAGTAAATTAATTACAGATGATTAGGTAAAATAAAAAATACCGCATTAGCACACGAGTTGATAATTTTCTTTTTTTTTCATACGATAAATTATTATATAACCTAAAACATAACTGTGATTATTCGCAGTATTCACGATATTGATAACATGCTAAATGAAATAATTTTATTAGTAATATGATAAACGTAACATGACTCATTAGGAAAGTATCGTATGATATTTAATTGCTTTATTAATTTTAGTTAGTAAAATCAGTACTACATAGTCGTGTTCAAAATTGGAATTAACGTATGCCTCAAGTTCCAGGATTTGGTAAAAAAAATATCGATTCATCTCAATAATAAGTGGTCATCAAGTATCAATTTTTACATTATAGATTTATAATTGAATTAAATTTAAAATGTTAAATTGATATATTAGGTCATGCTACTTATTCTATTATTAACACAAAGTGTGGATTCTTTCTTAGATTTTTAATTTAGAGTTAAAAAATGCACACAAGTACGAATATATATATATATATGTTATACATATAATATATACATATATAAATATTAGTATGAGAGAATCAATCAATTATTAAGTTTGTATGATTAAAATTATTTTTAAGTAAGAGATCTGTTGTGCCCTTGTTATAAAAATAAATTGAACAATTAACCTTTAGTCCAAATGAATTTAATTTATTTAAAATTATAAGGCATTCAAAATGTATAGATTGTACAGATAATTCAATTACAAACTGCAATTATGATCTGAAAGATGATTGAAAATTTATTTCTTATTGAATTCCACACTAATTCTAGAATAATACTTTGAATTTACAAAATTCTAGCTACGAATTATTTTCTATTCTATTCTATAGTTAAATCGATTTTTCTCTTTCTATTCTATAGTTAAATCGATTTTTCGAAACTTATTAGCCTTATGTCAAATCAGCTTGCTATTCTTAGATCAGTAAAAAAAGAAGCACGTAAATTGGCTCAGTTAATTATATATCAACGTCATTCGAAAATATATATTTCTTAAATCCAATTTTTTTTGTAAACAAGATATTATGAAAAGATTACAAAAATTGGTTTTTGATTTGGATACAACGAATAATTTCACCATCGCAAACGTTCTGCACACTTCATCCCTTATTTATTACCTTCGAATAAATAAGGGAAGAAGTGAGCTCTTGCCTTATTGTACCACATATTTTCCAAATAATTGAAAATAATTATCCAGTGAGTGATCCTAACATTACTTTCATATCTTACTTCAATTTATTCTGTATGAAAATGAGAATAAAATTTAAACCTAACACTTGTGGATGCGCTCGATTTATATTAATCTGTGGGCAAATTTTACTGGAGTATTTAAAGAGAGTAGGAACCAGCCAAAACGTTAGTATAATTTATAAGAGGTCTTTAACCATTATCATTCCTAAATTTCAGCAGCCAAGATGTGAACGTTTTGATAATAGACAGCTAACTTCATTTCAAAGTACTGATAATTTTGACGGACTATATAAATTGCTCTAAGCAGTATTCCGTTCCATCCGTGGTGTGCGCCGGTGGAACTGAACCAACCTTAGTTATTTTCATTTCATTCGGGAATGCCGATCTAGTGACATTAATGGGCTTGAACTTCCTTCCCTGGCATTATTTATACTAGATTATCTACACATTATGTTAAGATGATAGCCATATCTTTAGTCGTTCATAACCACTTCTTTGGGTAATGCATCCTATTTGCCATCATAGGTTCTATTGTATATTAAGGAGTTTAAAGTCGGCCTGGATTTAATTTTCAAGGATAAGTAATTGAGCACCAATAACCACCAACCAGTCGTTGTTATTAGGCTCCATGATTTCCCTAGGAAAATTATGTTTCCCATTACAACAAAAATTACAAGCCACTATTTAACGGCGCCGTTCTCATTGTGTATAATAGGTTTTTGTTAGCTAGGGTTATTAGCTCCTTGGAAACTATGTTTCTTTCTCAAGCCGTTAGCCGTTGGTATAGTAGTTCGCAGGCCAATTTACCTGACGTAATATTGTTTTATCTTGGTTTGCGTAAGCAAGTAGTTTCTTTCCAGCACATCCGCCAACGATGAAACAATCGGCGGGGCTCGCTGCGTTTGCGGTGTCTGTTTGCGGTTCTGCGACTGTTGCTTATACCTGACACAAAAATGGTCTGTTCATTTAATCTTTATTCGATCATTAACAGCTATTTTTCTGACAGATCAGCTAGGCTTGTGTCAAACCACGGCATACACTTTCTAATATCGTAAACAAAGGTTATCCGCAAGTTTCAATCTTGGGCCTGCACCTCTGGAATATAGTATTCAACTGTAGTATGCAGAATGATGTCCAAGGAGTAGGATTCGCGTACGACAAGACCATGCTCTTTGCAGGAAATTTAAGACTAAGCATTCAGAAGAAAACTCAGAACTCCGTAGACAGGATGGTAATTGGTACAATAGTGACAAAATGGAGCTATTCTCCAAGACCGTTATGATCCAACTTAAAGGTTCCCTTGACATTACGAGAATGTCTTTGGTGACTGTTGTTGGAAGAAGAATAAAAATGGTGTAACGTCAAAAGAGTTGCAAAGAGTAATACAATTTAATTCTTTATGTTGAAAAGATTAGCTAAAGATGGGGTTTCAAACAAAATATCTGGGCTATGATATACGAAGGCTTAGTGGTCCATATCGGTCTATATCATTGAAGCAGTTGTGAATGTGGTATTATTATCATATTATTCGATTGTGTTTTCGCCAGCACACTGGTACTTATTGGTTGCTTAATCACATCAGTGCGTCCAAGAAATTCTGTGTCAATATTTGAAGCGTGAGACGGACGGATACGACACGGATTGGCAGGTAAATTCTAATAATCTCGAAATTTTTAAGTTTTCAATTTACAATGCCGGGTTTATAACCAATAGATTTTTTTTATTTATTACGGGATTCTACTAAGGGAAAAATTCCGGCTGGGTAAATCGATACGGAATTATTCGCTTGGTAGGTAAATAAATAATAGAAAACTTGTATACAATTATAGTAATGCTTAAATTCCATGGAAAAAATTTACTGACAGTAATTTTTTTACTGATAAGACGCAAAACAAAAAAAATTTTAAAATTCCATAAGAGTGACAAAGAACAGAAATTTTTTTATTTCATTTTATAGTAAAATTTTATGGTTTTACATAAAAATAAAAATATATATTTTTATTTTTATATGTACCACAAAAAACCACTAACGTTACAAATTTCAACACGAAAAAAAAATAAATTGGAATTATTGACTATAAAAATGGCGAACAAGAAAAGTTTCTTATCTTTACATATATTTTTTGTAGATGTGTGAAAAATCCTGCCATAAGAAACACTCCATTTTTACATTTTTTATAGCAATATTATGGCAATAAACTACCACAATCACAACTGTTCTCTCAGTAAAATTTTACTGACAACATGTTTTGTTTCGTACACAACCAGTAAAATCTATATTTTTTTCTCACTTTTAATTTTACTGACAGCAGATTTTTTTCCATGGAATAGGGCAATTAAAGAATTTCATAGCAAATTGTATTCCGATTACAGAAATTTCCACCGATTTCAAGAATAGGGCCAAATATTAATTTATTAGTTACTGATAGAGATGGATCCATCTCTCTTACGTTTATTTGTTAAAATTCGGTCAGTTCAGTCAATTAAAGAGTTCATATTGAACTAGTGAAGAAATTTGCCCGAAATTATTTTCTAAATTTTTTTAAAATATCGAAAGTTTACTAACACGTTCGCAGGCGTGAATGCTGTAGCATTCATACAACTTTTTCGATTTAACATTTTCACGCAAATCAGTCATACAATTTTTTCGTTTTTTAAAAAATAAGACGACATATTTGTCAATTTTCAACAATACATTCCTTTCCGCGACGAAATATCATGGCAATGACAAAAGTTATCAAATTTGTGTTAAACACATTTTGAAAGCGTCCGCGAACGTGCTAATTATAACTGAACTTGTTCGGGAAATTTTGCATAGTACATCGAGGCAACACGTCAGATTCATTCTTTAAAAATTCTTCGAAAGGTTGGTCGAGATTTGTATAATAACCTTTCTATGGACGTATATAAATTTACGTGAGAAGAAATTTTAAAATTGTATTTCTCTAATTTACGTATTTAAACAGCATATGAAAATTATATAGTTTATAATTGGGTTGTCAAATGGCACAGTGGTTAAAGCTTTGGCATTTGGATCGGGAAGTACCGGGTTCGAATTCCAATAGAGGGGGCAGGATGCAAAAATGAAATTTCATCACTGATGTGATGAAATGTAACACATCTATGACCCCTTATCGGAAAGCAAAACTCATAGGCCGACTATATGTCAGTATAGGCTCGCATGGAGCTTGCAATGTGCAGATGGTCTAAAAATATAGGACCTGCCTAGCCGTACGTACGTCCTCGGATTGGCTGACTTGCGTTAAAAAAAGTAAGGACGGAATAAGCAAACCGCGAAAGTGCAGTAGAGTCTTGAACAGGCCCCAGAACAGATTGCAGGATATACAAAAAAAAAAAAAAAAGATTGGGTTGTCTTGTGTGTTACTAAATAAACATCCATGTAAATTTTGTAATAAAAGTGTAGTATTCTCGATAAATTTAGAAACATTGAAAAGTGGGCTCTTTCCAGATTCTATCCCATTTTATTCAAAACTAGCTACAAATTTCATCTATCAGCTTGCATAATTTACGGTTTTGTGTTTAAGTAGGTTTATCTTGCCCTTCCACATTTTACTTTTGTTTGTTTTCTTAAACTGTTTTGAAATTCCACTTTCCAAATTAGCAACTATTTTATTCGTTGTGATTTTCTTGCATTATTCTAATAAGCATTACTATAACTTAAAATTTCTTTGGTAAACCCAAAGTTGATGATATTCCTTAAAGCCCTGACCGCACAAAAAAATTATCTAATAATGTTCTTAAATATGCCGTTTAATGCCATAATAAAATTTATTGTGACACAGATAATTGTTGACTATGACTACATATAATTTATAAACATTTTAAATATATTAATCATCATGACGTCAATCCTCAGTGAGGAGATGCTGGCAGCCAACAACCATCTCTGCATACAATTCTGAGTAATTTAAGCGTCTGGAAATATTTGGTCGACATGCAAATTATTTTTCGAACTGATATCATGCGATTTCAAATCAATGTGATACTTGAATATAATTTAACGTAAGTCCCAATTTCTGATTAAGGTGAATAATTATCAGCATGTACATATATAAATTTTAACATCATCGTACAGCGTAGTTGTATAGCGTGATGAATGGAAACGTAAATAGAAAAAAAAAAAAACGAATTTAGTGTAAACGTGTTTATGAGGCGAGCCTACGTAGAGCAATGACGTAATTCTGTAATTTTGATTGGCTGAAATATATCGTACCATTCGATTTTATATTTATTTTTGTATACAGTTTGTTTTTCGTTTATGCTTTGCGAATAGCTAGATGTGTGAATGTAAATTTTTCTGTCGGGTTGAAATTGTATTTGTTAAAAAAATCATTTATTTTTAGTACATTTACGCTCGTACGTATATTCATTCAAAATTTCTCCTAACTTGTCTTTTAGCAAAATATTTTTACATACCATAAATTTCGTAATTTGTCTTATCGCCGCATCATATGATTAATAATCCGAATATACTAGTTTCTAGTTGTAAATTAAAAACATATGGCCGGTATAATAGGCCCCATACACCATACACAATCATGCATGAGCAATCGTTTGATTGCACAATCATGATTGTTCCTCACACAACACATGCATTTTGCACATTCATTAGTTTTAAAGTATGTCTGAAGAGGCTTGCGTGGCGATTTTAATTGGATTAGCAATGCGGAGGAAAAAAACTAAAGGAAGAAATAGACAATTTTGGAATTTTGAAAAATCCTGTTGCTGTAATTCTGGGCTTTTGACCATCCATAGTGCTGGTAAACTTTTATAAAGTTCCAGAAATTCAGTCCAAAATTTTTTATTTGTAAATTTTGACATTTTGTTAGTATGCACACTCGAATTTATACACATAACTGGGCAAATTGAACATATACTATGCAGTTTTGCATGTCAAACAACAAAAATATCAAAAAATTATACAATAACACAATCCGCATGCGCAATCACTCAATCAATACCATACACTGTCAATCAGCATGCGCAACCACGTGATTGCTCATGCATGATTGTGTGGTGTATGGGCCCTATAACCGTGTGATACGAGATTTCTTGTTTGAATTTTATAATCTTCCCTTCAAATTACCTAAAATAATAATTTGTTAAAATTTGTATTGACATCTCAATGAAACACGCGCCAGAGGCAACAGTAATTTGCCGTAGTGCGCAACTATCCAGAGTCCAAAGTAAGTAACCAGCGAAAATGTGATATGCTTAAAATTCAATTAGAAGTTTATTATAGATATTAGTTATTGCTATTTATATTAACAATAACCCACTAAATACTGTAATACAATATACATAATAAACTTATTAGAAGTGTGTTAATTTAAGTAGGTATCTTATATATAAATAATTTATTTAATATCTCTAGCCAGACATAGTTTTTCTACATGAGAAAACTTACAAGGAAACAATGTTTACATTTCTTGATTATCTTGCACTTGTTCAACAAAACAGGAACATTCGATAAAATAGCGATATTAAGATACCAGCATTAATTTAGCCACGTTTCTTCTTAACCAGGTGATATTTGGGAGTTCGATGGAGAAAGTACTGTAAAGTAGAACTACCGACAAACTAAAATATGGGCTCTAGTTACTTAAAACTACATTTAATGGTATATAAGTAATTAACTAAAATGATTGATTTACAGTTCTTTCTAATGTGTACAGTTCCTTACACAAATAACAAAATTCCTATGCAAATATTTTTAAGAAATAACTTTACTCTAATAATTATGATCTAAAAAGTTTAAAAACTCATAATCTAAAATAAAATATGCTCCTTTAATCTAAGTTTGAAGATTTATTTGCAAAATTTAAAATCGAACAAATGGTCAATTTCTTAAAGCTTACGTTGGTAGGTTGGGTTTCAGTGCCTATTGTGATACCACGCGCATTCACGTCACATCATTAACCCTCACACAACTACAGTATACCACATTGCAAGCTACAATGTCAACCTGCACCGTGGACGGTGGGTTGGCGCTGAATTCTGCACTCCTCCATCAGGGGGTCTTAGTTGTGTTTATTATTAACATCACCGATTTGTAATCGATGATGAAAATTCGATTTGCATCTATAGCCTCTGATGAGATTCGAACCCAGTACCTCCCGGTCCAAGTGCCGAAGCTTTAACCACTGCACAACTTGTCCGGTTTACGTTTGTAACTACTGACATTTACATGATATGGCAACCCGCTGTCGTACACAGTTCATGTACAAAAAAATTACCATCAACTTAAAAATTTGCTTTTCGTTCAATTATTTGCTTTTACATGGTCGTCGAAGTCGCAAACCAATATATTTATTTAAATATATGCATTGTGATTAGAAAATTTTGTGAATATGTAATGATCAACCTGACCGGATTTAGATAGCTTTATCAAATTTAACCGCCGACATGTTAATTTTAAGACCTCCAAATATAAACAAAACATTTTGAACATTAATTTTAAGTTTATTCGTAAATATTTAGACCATAGAATATTGTTTCAGTAATCCCGTTTATGAATATAATAAATAGGGCATACATGAGGACCTGCGTATTACAAATAACTTTGGTGTACAAGGAAGATCATTTCTCTGACCTGCTTTGAAGAGCGGCGTTATTCGAAATATTTTCTTTTTTTGGGAGAACTCCCCAATCCCCATCCCCAATGCAAAAATATCCGTCATGATTTTTTTTTAATAAAGAAGCCGGTGTATCATCTGTACCGATCCATCCTTGAGAACTGTTACGAGCCCAATATATGTTGTCAGTTGTAATCATTGGAACTTTGATAGAGACGCTACACCGTATTACCTAATTAATATCTTCCAGTGTCTATAAGGACGATTGGACCGATTGGAACAACTTAGTAAACATATTGGTCACTCCAAGAGCATCTGATGATTGCTGTTCGTTTTGAATACTTCCAGGAAGTGCAACGTGATTATTTCACTTCAACCCGAAATAAGTTTCAAAATTAGGGGTTTTTATGTAAATTTATGTTTGCTAGCGAATATTATTTCAGCATTTATTTGTAAGCTTTATCATTCGCAAAATTTTATTATCCAGTCCGTAGTTGATACATTCCCTTGATGGCGCAGCAACTGAATGACTTGAGCACATGCTATCTACTGCTACTGCATTCGATTATTACTTAATCATCTAAGAATTGTATCAACCAGAGACACGATTCGATGCCCGAACTGGCTAGGTATCCTGATCCTACGAGATTCCCTAATGCTACAGGTTAAGGATATGTTATAGATTCTAATAATGGAAGAACTACAAGAATTATACGTTATACAACGTACTCCAGTTCGGGTTTTTTCTTCTATATTTGTTTGGTCTGTTTCTTACCATAAAGATGAGAAACACATTAGAATTTTTGTTTCTTTAATCCATCATTCCAATCACCAAGATGAAGGGGATCAGCTTTTTATGTTTTACCTTTCTCTAGTCATCTATATTCTCAATTTAGATTTTTACTAATGTAAAAACAAAATTATTGTAGATTCCCGAAACTAACTGTTTGACACAAATGTTAAAAGTGAGATTGTATTTTGTGAGAAGGACGTTTGTGATATTAGACCAGCTCCATTTCAAAAACGAATTTTAAACGAATCAACAAATGTAAAAATGACGTACTTAGTTGGCTCTCGAAAACTCGCAAATTTCTAGGATGTAATTGACCGGAAAACCAACTATTCACCATAAAGACTCATGGCCAATTTTGTTTGATTGGTTATAGAATCGGAAAATTTATATAATTATGGAGATTCCAACCAAGCGATTATTCAACAAAATTGGATGATGTGTATTGTTGCCGGACAATGTTTTCTCATTCATTTGAAAAAATACTTAGGAAACAAAAACAAATTAGGAAAAATTGAATCTTGCCTAGAACAACCTGTTTGGATAGAAAGTGTGTCAGACAAGTTGGATCGTCTCTAGCGCTCTTAATAATTAATGCTTAAACTAGTGCCCATAAAACTCAATATTGGCACTTGTAACAACAATCCCAACAGTCCCCATCTTTATCTTACCTATCTTTCAAGTTCATAATGCTTTTTTATTTAACGTAATCCATCATTTTGAAATACCTTGACTCTTCGGAATTGGGAAACGAGAAAGGAATTATACTTACCACTAGTATGTGCATAGTTCATGCTACGATCGTTTGTTTATCAAATTTGTTCATGAAAATTGGCTTTACAGACCAAAATATAAATGCACTTCACGGTGAAAATCTCTGAAAAATTATTTTAGAAAACTTTCGTTTTTCAAAATAATTTTGCTGAATTGTTAAAAGCTGTCTAGCCATTTCCGCGTAAGCCTTTTCTGTTTCTTATACAAAACATATGTGCACTTTGTAAATACATATGTATTTCTATGCATATGATTGTGTAGTTTCTGATCGTACATCAAGGTAAGAACATTTGGACAATATGGTAAGTGCAAAACCTGACGATAATGTTTTTTTTTTACTTATTTTGCTTGAGTTAAGTGCAAGAAGTAAAATAAAGTTGATGAAATAATACAAAAAATTATAAATAGAAATGTGATATAAAATAAATTTTAATGTATGTATGTATGTTATTTCTTTCGTAAACAAGAAAATATTTAAGGTTGTTGAAAATTAGTACTTTTAATCAATATACAAAACGGTAGTATGATTTATAATAATTTTCTGACTATACGATTCATCTGCAAATGGAATGGGTGAACCTTTGGAGAGTAGCCACACATTTTGTACGGAAAATTTAAACGGTACATAACTTTTGTAAAAAACATTCAGATATTTTGAAATATGAAATGAAAGTCGGTTTGATTCGATAACTAATGTGACGTGTTAGAAAACGATACGAAAACCGTCTATAGGTTTAATCATTATATCATACGATTTTGTGAATTATACATTATTTAGTCGAGAAGAAGGCGTTTCAAAGTGAAATGATGATATTATTTAGAATTCTGAAAAATTTCCAATTGGTTTTTTTTCGCACCTTTAAAATATTCGTTCGTGTTACGGTGCACCAATATGTTGAACTTATTTGTATATATGTAATATATTGGCTTGATTACGTCTCGCACCGCTTCATAATAATTGTACCACTAAAATGTGTATGAACGAACTTACAACTCACGGATGCGTCACATGAAAATATGCAATTTTCAAGTATTTGTAAGCAAAGATTTTGCATAATTCTATAATTAAATAGTTTACGCATATTTTAAGAAAGTTACTCTTTCTATAGAGATTCTAATTTATGTTGGTATGCACATCGAAAATATTTGTTAATTATTTAACGTTTCTTTCACCAAAACAACAGAACTTATTCAACATTAATTTTGGTGCGACTGCAATCCGGTGCGAAATAGTTTTTGTAATTAGAATTTAGAATCTACGCACACACATATGTTTTTTTTAGGTTATGTTTGAATATTTGTGATGATAATAATCAAGAGAAAATGAAATTTTTATTTATAGATTTAAGATAAAATAAACATTTTTTCTTAATATTCACGGTCAAATAAGTTAACTAGAGTTATATAGCAACTTACCAGCGACTGTATAGCGGTCCATATAGTTTATAAGATTTACAAAACATAATACTCCAACAGTAAACCAATTTTTTGCCGATATATTTCGAATTGTGTACTCCTTCGAAACAACAGGATCTATATACTCGGTAGTAGTAACACTCCCGGTATCACCTTGAATGAGTTGCTGTGATGAATGGGTGGATGGTAAACCACTCCCGCCACTTTCACTTCCACTACTACTACTTCCTTTTTCTATTTTCATTTTATTTTTACTATCAATATTATTATTATTATTATTAATAGTTCCTTCTTCACTAGAAGATGCCACTTTCTTGTAGCGTTGATGAGGCATTCACGTTTTATTTATTAATCCCAAATAAAGCACAAGATACTTAATTCTATTTAATTATATTCGTATAATTTTATTTATCAAATAATATTAACACGATGAGCAAACTTAATTTATAATAGTTTCAATTTAATTTAATTAAATTTTTATTCACTGCACACTTTAATAAAACTGAAACTGTACATATATAATATCTATGTAGCTTGATAAATTTTTACAAATAAATTATTAAATACTACAAAACGCGACGATTGTACTTTATGAACTAAAAATAAAAATTGAACTTACAAAATGAACGAATGAATGAATGAATGAATGAACCAAAAAATATTTTTTTTGTCAAATATGTAAAATAGTTTTAATGTTTAAGCGCAGAGGCGCTAGATACAGTAAAAAGAAAAACGACGGCATGCAAGAATTATCAAATATTAAATAGTATCAATCAAATATTAATGGTACTATTCCATGTGCATACAATATTATCTCAGCAAAACCAAAACGAGACAAAAATACAGATCGACTATAGGAAGAATGGCACATCCGATTATAGCTTGCTGAGCATTTGCTGAGCAAATTGTTGTTGTGCTGCCATAATTTTTCATAAAAAATATCAACTCAAGTATTTTTTATAGCAGCAAAACTGAAAAAATTCCCCCACTCTCCGCAAACCTTTATTTTTTTGATATTTTTATGGTAGTAAAACATAAATTTTTGTGCTTGGTCGTGCGACGACACGCTAAAAAATTAAAACATGGATGATTTTATTTTTTTTTATTTAATTTAATTTATTTTTTTTTATTTCATTTTACTAAATAAAAATTATTTATTGATTTTTATATTAATTTTAACCCCAATATATCAACTTTATCAGTGTTTGTAATGATTAACCGATAAAAACCGATCCCTTGGCTGGAAACCCATCCTTCGAAAAACCATAATCGGGAGTAAAATACTGATTTATGTTAAAACCTTTGTTCAAAATAATTTCAGTGGGTGCATACATCAAACGGAAGTTACTGTGATCCTATAAATACATCGCGAGATTTTGTACATAGTCATTTTGATAATTATACATTTTAATGTTTTGATGACAGTTGGCTTGAAGGCCTAGTAATCTAAAGTAAAACAAAATTCTTATTAGTTAAAAAATTTTACCATTTTTTATTCAAGGACTTACTTGTATTCATAAACCGCCATTCGATCAAGCCACAATCATTTTAACCTGGCCCAATGAATTGAAACCATCCATTTGATTAAGCAATTTTATTAAAGTACGTTGAATTTCACGATCGGTTAATGAATAGCACTCGATACAACTTTTAAGAAATTTGCGTCTAGTTGTGATGCTGCCGCACGAGCGAGTAGTGATTCGTATACTAAACAACCTTTCGGCGGTGTTATACCAACACGCAAAAATAATTCACGATATTAACGGAAGTTCAATGACCTCACGAGTTTGTACGGATAGGCCGCCAATAGCGGAATATGTTACATCACCAGGATCTTCGTGAGACATATTATAAACGAGGGGATCAACTCACGCGGTCAATTATTGTAAGTGTGGTCATATCAAGAGCTACCCTAGTTCCAGCCTTCAATTTTGTCTTGTCTAACTGATATCATCCAACAACATATCGTAGCCCGTTTGTTGCCTTCACAATAACTAAAAATATAGATAAACATAAATTATCGTTTCACTGAATCAGTGACATATTGGAGGTACATATTTACATTTATCCTCAGTCAATTGTTTGAGTACCTCCTCAACAATTTGCCCAACACTTTGCAAGGCTTTTAAATCATTTTTTGACTTGTCGAACTGATTATATTATCACTGATATTGTATTCCCTAAATAGTGTCATATAAAATTTCTGGGTGGGTCGTGTGGTCCGCATTGAGTATAGATTCATTTGGTGTTTTATCCCAGTACGGATTATAGTAATCAAATAAAATTTCCGAGTTGTTCGATTCCAGCGTATTTGGAAAGATCGATTCGAACTATTTATTGACTAACTATTCATTCACTAAATTGGATTTTATATCGACAAATACGGGATCCAAGAAAGATACCGTATCTAGTTTACCATTTATCGTTGCTTTACATTTTGGTACGAATGAACTTTGTTGACGTCGCTTTTTTGCTTTAGCCTTGGCCGTTGCTTTTGGATCCTGCACATTATTGCTACCCTCAGTAATTGGATCATTCTTTTCGATTCCCCCTTCATTCTCATTTATTTCACCTTTTTTACCGCCGACATTCATACGATAAACCACCATACATTCGAATCACTTCCTTGTGCTCGATATCAACCCTGTAACCATAAATTTTACTCGATGCTTCCAATACCGATGCACCAAATATGTACTTGGAAATTTTTGACATTTTTACGATGGCCAAATTTGTTTGAAATACAATTTCTTTGTTGATTTCCTACGAATTACTAGATTTATTATGATTTTAAACTTAAATACTAATTCACTAGATTTATTATGTATTATGTAAAACTAAATATGTATTTATAATATATTTTTATTAAATTTATTATTTATTTCTTAATATGTTTAGGTTTTAAAATCTTTTTTTTTTTTGGCTGCTGCACGACTGAAATTTTAGGTTAATTTACGAACTTGTCAAAAATTTCTCCTCCATATTTTATAGTAGAACATTTTTTTAGATATTTTGGTAAATTAATCAAAATAATAAAAAAATATATTTTTTGCTCATCTCAAAAATGATATTAATTTTATTATTAATTTTTACGATATAAAATAATTGTCAATTTTTAAAAATAAAGATTTTTAGTTATTTATTTAAAAAATGTGAGGTTAGTTTTTGTTGATTTCAAAATTTCCCCAATTTTTTCTACTATAAAACAAACATGTTGTTTCTCAGTCACTCTAATGTGCATTTTAGTTCTTGTCTTTCTCCGATGTTCAGCAAAATTTTTCTGTTTTGTACATGGAATAGTACCATAAATAGTATCAGGACATTGCGTTGTAAAATCGTGTTCCAAAATTTTTTTTCTATAAGACAAGAGTGAGGTTAGCTGTTTTAGTAAATTCGTTAAAAAATCTCGAAAATCAACACAGCTAGGTAGTGAAAAAGTAAAACTAAATTTAACTGTTTAAACTGTTTAGATTAGTTGTCTAAACAAAAAAGTAAACAAACAACGGCAATTTTTCGAAAAAAGTTCGAAAAAATGACAAAAGCGACACCGTGACAAAAAATCTAATTACGGTAAATGCGATAAGCTAAGAGCACAGAATATACAATACAAACAGAAGGGACATAACCCGATTTTTCTATGGAAAAATGTCGACCGTTTTTTTTATCCTTGATTTGTTTGGAAAAGGGTAGAATATAGTGGTGAAAAAAATTATGCACTGAACTGTTTTACATTCAATAAGGGTATAATCAAATTTTTTTTTGGTCCACTTAGTAGCGTATATATATACTTAATAATATATGCTAAGAGAAAAAACGAACACGAACATCCTATATATAAGTTATTTAATATATGGTATTCTCATCGAAATTATACTGAGATAGTTTAAACTAGCATATCTAGACGGGCTCCGTGCCAGTGGACTCAGTGCATCTAGACTACAGGGAAAAATTTTGCTGTGTGGCATATTGCTATTTTATGTTGGCGGTTCCAACCTTTGACTATAGATGGCAGTATAATCAAATAAATGAAAATTTTTTTGGGTTAATTTTAGTTTAATTTGCACTTCGAGTGCAAACAATATATTTTTTCAAACAAGGAAGCAGTTTTCGCAGTAACTAATAAACATTTTTTACAATACGAATAAATCAAAAAACATAATTTTACGCACATCATAAAAACAGAAACGCGCAAAGAACTCAAATGTGAATGGCGATTGATTTTTTGAAATCATTGAATTACGACGAAAGAATTAATGTGTGGTGGGGCTCATTGAATGTAAAAAAGTTCAGTGCTAAAAAGTTCAGGATTGGGATTTTGCACACAGCGAGTCGCCTTTTTTGAGCGACTTGTAGCTAAAAGCGAGTAAAAGCGATTATGCACTATGCGAGTAGACACTCGCTCTCGCTTTTATTTCCGTCCATGTATATTGCATAGTGAGAAGAAAGGCGAAAAGATTTTTAGATTATATTTTCATACTAAACGTAAAAAATAAAGTTTGTTTGAATTGGATGTCGATAATATAATACATACTGCCAATATATATTTTTATTTATCTTTTATTTTGTCATTTTCGTTTTTATATTTTTCATTATTTGCACACATCTTCTTTTCAGTATTGCGGTATGATACATATGGGTTGGAAAATATTCCTCAATACTATTAATTAAATTAATTAATAAACTTGTCAGAAGTCGATATCGTTCCTGGAATCTTTAGGATTAAATATTACGTTAATTAAATACATAAATAAAGTTTATACGATTAATTATTAACTACCTTGTACCATCGATGTCAAAAGGGTGTAGATCATCCCTGATGAGACCGGACAATTCTCATATTGTATTGTATATTGTGTAAACAATAGCAATGGACAAATTGTCTTATTAAATATCACTAAAATCTAAAAAAAATTGAACACAACACTAAACCACAGAATATATATAGGCAGAATAGACATAACGCTATTTTACTATGTAAAAATTTGGACTCATTTTTTTGACCTTGGTTCGATATAAGGTAGGAAAAATTCGTTATTTTTGAATATTTTTATTTCAAATAAACAATTATGGACTCACAATGAAGCTTTGACGGCACATTTCAACAAAAAACAGTTAGTTAACATAAAATCATTACTGTAATTATTAATGTACATATTTAAAAGTTATGTTTCCTATAAAAAATATAAGGTAGGAAAAAAATTTCTTGGTCTACGTAATGTCTCTTCTGGTTAAATATTATATTCTGTGACTAAACCGCAAACTGACACAAAATGACATTTTAACAGCTAAATCCATAGCTGCTCAATTTTCTCGCCATGGTAAAAAAAGAAAATGACAGATTCTAATGTCTTCCGGATTTTAACGGATTTTTTCGAAAAACCATTATAATTTGATAACATAAAAATTATATAGCATATTAATAATTTGTTTTTGATAATAATTATTTTATTATTATTAAAGTTATAGTGTTATTATTCGAACGAAAACGTTTTAACTGGAATGCACAAAAGTCTAAGTTGGTCCCAAATACATACAAAAATAAATTATTGACAATTTTTACTTTTACTTTACCCACACAATTGTGATGGCAGGCAAGAAAAGGGATACAATAAATTTGGGTGTCTCCATTTAGAAAACATTTCAGTACTAGAATGTTGAAAATAAAAATGATAATTTAGATAGATCCACGATAGCTGGCAGGCAATCAATAATGTGTGTTTACATCATACTAACATTAGATGTCACTACCACTATGAATATGGTTAAATTGGGATCCGTCCACCATGGCAACAATATGTTATCTAAAAAAAAACATTATATTCCTTTTGGGTGGGGTGTCATTAGTAACTTGTTGGTATGTAGCCTTTGGTAACATATATAGTGGTGTACGTTGGTAACATGTCTGATACCTCAAACAGAATACCGACGCACAACGCCGAACTTCGGCGCTCAAAGTTCAAATCTTTTTTGTCAAATAGATAGACGCCGTTTTTTTTGTCATTTCTGTCATTTGTAAACAGACTTAAAATACTAATAATATATTAAATCTTTTTGTTTGTGGATAGATAAACATACCAACAAAATAGAAGAAATGGATATTTATGATAATACAATAATGCTAATGAAAATGGCAATGATGTTATTCACAATGTTTAATTTATTGAAAGATTATTTTCTCATTAAATGTATCCTGAAAATTGTAAAAATTGAGTATTTAAAACAAATCACTTCTTTATTACAATAAAATTTAGTTATGTATTATCACCTCATTCATTTCATTAAAAAATATGTTTTGTTTGTTTTTATTACTAAATGTCACTCATCGTCCAAAAAAATATATATTTTTATATTTTGACGTCGATTGTCGACGCTCTATCTGTTCGCTCTTATTGAAATGCATGAATTTTAGATTTAGCGCCGATGTTTTCGGCGTCAATCTGTTTGAGGTATGATGCTTTTTGCTTGTATGGTGGTGGTCTTTAGTTACAAATATAGCAGTGATCTTTGGTAACATGTCTGTTACATTATTATCAATTTCTTGAGAATTACCAATGGTCGTCCGTATTGCACCATTTGAATTACAATTCATTTCAAGATTTAAGGTACTTTTTGCCATTTCTGAAATAATTCTATATCGTTTAGATATGTTATCCATTACTTTTATTTAAATAAAAATTGTATAAAAACGCAAACAGAAATAATCTTTAAGAATAACAAATCTAAATGTGTATCGTTTTGTTCAATAGCAATAAAAAGGTTATCACATATGTATATGGTAATAAACACTAATTTTGTTGTTCCTAATAACGATCCTAATAACGATAATCAAATTAATTTTATTTTTAATTTTCACAAATAATTTTAGCGTCTTCACCATACGAATACTAAACACTTTTTGATGATTTGGCAAAAAATACAAAATGGTATACATCATTTTTATTTTGTGTACTGATGTCCTTTTGAAAAAGTGGTAAACAGTTAAACCAAAATGTTTGAAGACAATGTCAAGACAACCGCAAGACTAGTTATTTTAATTTGATTTGCAACCGATTCTAGCGCTAATATAGGTTACACACAGTACGTAACTTTAGTAACCCATTAATGACTACCATATAACATGTTACATAAGAAATTTGCCCATTTAAGCTTATGTAATTTCATATGCGTTTCTCATTCCCAGACAAGCTGAAGACTTGTTACTAAAGGCAAAAAATTAACTGGGTAACCACAGTTTGTAATGTCTTACAGATTTTAACCGATCTTACTTAAATCGGAATTCTTTTTGAAAAATGTTTAATAATTTAATAACATATGTATATCCTTTTTCCGGTCAGAAAAAAAATATTTTTCCTTTAATTTAAGTCCACCGTACACAAATGTGTATGTAAATAATGACAGGTTGTAATGTGTTCCGGATTTTAACGAATCTTATAGTTGAATCGAAATTATTTTTGAAACAAAACTAAAATATAAATTATATACCATATTAATTATTTGTTTTTGATAACATATTAACTATTTTAATATTATAATAGTTATAGTGTTATTTATCGGATGAAAACTAGTTTAAATAGTATGCACAAATGTGTATGTTGGTCCAAACACAATTGTAATTGTGTATGCGGGCTGGAGCAGAAATACAAAAACAAATACTTCAAAGGAAATTGATTCTACCTTCAAGCTGGGCAGCAACATTTCAGACCATATCTTTTCTTTATAAAATATAATATGTGGAATATCTAAAGAAGCTGCCCTAATTGCTTATCGAGTTTTAATTGTTTCAACTCAGTAAGGCTATTTTCATCCGGTTATGCTTGAACAGAATTTATGATTTCAGATACACCAATGGAAATGCAAAAAGTGTATATGTTCTCACCACCAGAACAAAATCAGCAAGTTTGAATTTCAATAATTTTATATCGACGGCTGTTGCGAAAATTTTTAAAAAATCAGTGCCAAGATAACTATTCTAATTACGGCGAAGAAACATGTACAGATTTTGCGTTTAAGGCATAAAAATTCTGCGCGTTGATTGGTTAAAAGTCGGCCATCTTGAATCGCCTTAAAGGCAAAGATATAAAATTGAACAATTCTTAATTTTGGTATAAGGTAAATTTTCTTAGCCTGGTGGAAATATTCATTCATAATCCTCGTTTGAAGGCTGCAAACCTGATATTAGTAAATATAGGCCGATTGCGAAGATGTTCTGCATTCCCAAGGTAGTTGAGTGTCTTGTATTATGTATGATACACTGCATACCTCTGTTCTGTAATATTCAGCACATCTTTTTAAAGGTCGATCTACTACAAGAAACTTGGTTGAATTTAGTTCATTCGCCGGATACGATGGAGGCGGTGAAGGAGATCGATGGCGTCACAACAAATTTCAGCAAAACCTTCGAAATGCTTTCCCACAGCATCATTATGCTCAAAATTAAAGCCATTAGTTTTCCAGTACAGCTTCTGCTCTGGGTGGATGCTTCCATAAATAATCGTCGATAGCTTGTATCGTTCAGATTATCCACAAACGCTTTTTTTATCGGGCCCTTCGGCGTAGCCCGGTGTGGTTATTTGGGAACGATGTTATTCGTGTATATGCTAACGATATGAAAATATATAAAATTTCAATAAACGCTCAAACACTATTACGATTATGTTTGCGTAATTGTTCAAACTTGCATTTTGTAGCAGTGAGTTTGAGCCTGACGTGAATTTGTTTAAATATTTGGAAGGCTGCACTTAGACATTCAGGGCATCTTCCATTGGATTCGATTCTAACACTTTTATGAGGAATTAATGTTATTCATTCTGGTTATTATATTAAAAACTCGGTTGTCTCTGTGCACGTCGACGGTATGAACATTTATAAAAATATTTCAACAAACGCTGACTCCAATCTTTTCAAGCAAACTGAAACCGCTTTGCAATCTGGTGCTCAAGGAATCATCTAGAACTGAACGTCAGTAAATCAAATTTTATGGGGCATATTGATAATATGATTAACAGAGCAAACCTGCGCTTAGCCGTGTTCGAGCCGGTCCCAGGAATTCCTCGACCCATCTTTTTCGAAAGTACTCTACATTGCTTTAATTCGACCACCGCTCGAGTATTCCTCCGCTCGAGTATGTATATTGTCAATTTTAGGTTGCTCGAATGTTTGAATCTTATAAATGTGCTTGCTGTTATAGTTAGCGTCGCATTGCTGCAGATATAATCTTTATCCATCAATTGTTGTCAGGCAACAGTCTGGTATCTGATATTCCGACCTGGGCGCCAAATTCCTCCCTTATGGTTAAATATATTCGATTGTTCCATGCTAATATTAAATATTGCTGTTTCTTTTGGTTTAAATTTTAAGCAAAGAGCTACTGACTTCCTGGCTCGTACTAGTGCAGTTCAACCAAGTGCGATAGAAATGAGAATTCTATGCCTCTGGAATATTTATTGGGGGGAGCCGAATTAAAGTGATTGTCGATATTTTACTTAGATTGTACGTATATTTTACTATTTATCAGAAACCATAATAAATTTGACACAATTTTTGAATAATACATGTTTTTAATTTTAAAATTATGAGTATTCCGTTTTGTTTAAACTTAATTTGACTTTCTTCAAACGATAAAAAATTCTATACACAAATAATATTGGTATAAAAGAATTAAATAATATATACGAGTAGGTACATACATTATATAAAATAATTAGAACAAATTAACATTAATTAAGTTGTGACTTAAATCGACGACTTCCATTAAGTAGCACACAAAGTACAACAAAATAATTTATTGTGCCTTATTTCAAAACCAAAATAATAATTAGCTATGACGTATTGGTATTCATTATTATGTACATTAACAATTTAATTTTATTCGATTTATTTAGCAATTTTATTAATTATTAGTAGGCCCAACAGAAGACCACATAAAACTATAAAGGTAATAAATTTATAGGAAAATACAAAAAGCATATTAAAATATTCAAAGTTTCGTCCGAAGAACTCAATTTTGTTTTGCAGATCATTTTATCTCGCTCATAGAGTGATATGTATATATAGTTTTATCTCTTTGTTTTTAGTAAACTTAAAGTGATTTTTGTTTTAAAAAAACGAAAATTAATTTATCATCTTAATTAATTGATTAAATTAATATTGGTAAATTTACAAATATTTTTATACTTAAAAATTAAATGGTATGGCCGGTTTTGGATAGAAGTAACCACTTTCTGTTGGTGGTGGTGGGCGAGTTGTAGGTTGAGTTCTAAACGGTGGGCGAGTTGTTGGTGGGGGTGGTGGACGCGTTGTAGGTGGAGGAGGAGGACGAGTTGTTGGTGGTGGTGGAGGACGTGTGGTGGGTGGGGGAGGAGGGCGAGTTGTGGGTTGGGTTGTTGGAGGTAAATATGTTGTTGGTACGTATGGTGGTCTTGTAGTTGGAGGAGGAGGTGGTCTTGTTGTTGGTGGAGGTGGCGGTCTTGTTGTTGGTGGAGGTGGTGGTCTTGTGGTTGGTGGTAAATATGTTGTGGCTGGTCGTGTAGTGTAAGGTGGAATGTATGTTGTAGGCGGACGTGGTGGTGTTGTTCTGAAAACTGGTGATGTAGTTCTAGGAGGTGGTGGACGTGTGGTTGGTGGTGGTGGTGGTCTTGTGGTATAACGTGTTGTTGCTGGGGGTATATAAGTTGTTGGTGGTCTGGTATAAGGCGGGACATATGGTGTTGTTGGTGGACGTGGTGGTGTCGTTCTAAAAACAGGTGTGGTTCTAGGAGGTGGTGGGCGTGTAGTTGGTGGAGGTGGTGGTCTTGTGGTATAACGTGTTGTTGCTGGGGGTATATAAGTTGTTGGTGGTCTGGTATAAGGCGGGACATACGGTGTTGTTGTTGGACGTGGTGGCGTTGTTCTAAAAACAGGTGGTGTTGTTCTAGGAGGTGGTGGACGTGTAGTTGGTGGAGGTGGACGTGTGGGGATTGTGAATGGAATACTTGGTGTTGGATAATGATATCCATCTTCAGTGGTTCGTGGAGGAGTGTTACGAATTGGGGGCCGGGTTGTTGGCGTTTGGGTTGGTGGTGGGTAAGTTATTGTTACTGGAGGCCGGGTTGGCGGAGGCTGGGTAGTACGGAACGTTGGTGGTGGTGGTCGAGTTATCGGCGGCTGTGTTGTTCGGAATGTTGGTGGTGGTGGTGGTCGGGTTTGTGGTGGAAATGTTGATGGTGGTCTCGTTTGTGGAGGGGTTGGTCGTGTTGTTAATGGTGGGGGTGGCCGAGTTGTCCTCTCTGGTTCCGGAAATGGAATCTAAAATAAATAATTTTTTTTATAGTTTGATTTAATTTAGTTTTAGCAATTTTAGCTGACCTTTGGTGGAGGATAGAAGTATCCATCGTCATTTGAGTTGTATGATCCCGCTGATATCAATGATATATCAGCATTACAATATGCAAATAATGCTATTAGTAAAATAGCGCCTCTCTGTAATTAGAAATGATATAAGATTATTATTTAATACATAGGTTCGACATGTACAAGTTAAT
Organism: Nephrotoma flavescens; assembly: GCA_932526605.1. Lineage (NCBI taxonomy): Eukaryota > Metazoa > Arthropoda > Insecta > Diptera > Tipulidae > Nephrotoma > Nephrotoma flavescens. Next base: position 272,921,508 of record OW052222.1, on the reverse strand, counting down.
ATTTATCGTTTATGAATACCCAAAATATAACAGCAGCATATTAGATCCGGAATAAAGTTTTGTACAACAGAAACTTAAGATCGTGTACAGGTATTTTATTTTATAAAATAGTAAATTCCTTACGTTTTTATAAAGGGGTAACTTTTATTGATAAAACAGTAGTGAATCAGTTGTTAATGCTTTATAACCCCCTTCACTAAGAATTTATTTCGGAACAAATATCCCTTTTCCGACTCGCGATTACAATTGTGTATGTAAAAATCGTGTACGAAAGAGAATCGTGTCAAAAATTAATTTTTGTAAGTATTTTGGACCAACATACACATTTGTGCATTCCACTTAAATCGTATTCGTCCGAAAAATAACACTATAACTATAATAATACTAAAATAATTAATATGTTATCAAAAACAAGAGGCGTAAGGTAAGGACGTAAAAAGCATACTGCGGGGTGAGCCTTGAGCCTTGAGCCCCAAAACAGATCGCATAGTTAACAATAAAAAAAAAGAACACTATTTTTACACGACGTTACTCAAAAACTGTCACACTGAGAATGAGAACAATGGAAAAGTACAAATTTGGCAATTGAAAATGTGTGCGCTCGTTTAACTCTAAATAATTTCAGTTCAGCCCCCATCCCATATCCTAATAAAATACAATGTCGCCACAAGTTTGTGAAATCTTATTAAACTTCCGACCGGCTTAACATACGCCTGTAACATTTCTAACAAGATCAAACATATACGAGAAAACACAATTTAAAAATGGCTAATTTATACGTATTCTTCCTTTATGCACTATTGCAACATTCTCTCTAAGTAGAGGGTCTTCTATATAATTTTTTTGTTTAGTCTAAAAGCTTAACAAAAAAAACGTGTTGGCACGTTATCATGCCTATCTAACGCCTTGCTATCAAGCTTAAAGTTATTGCAAAAAATCTTACAATACTACGACTACTTATAAACCCAAACCAAATGCTTTTACATTAATTATCGATTTCAAGGCAGAAAAAAGGTGTGCTGAATTTCGATTTTTTGGCTACGGACTTTGGTAATTAAGTGCTAGTGTCTGCGAATCAAACTGCGACTTTTATTACTTTTATTGGTAAAAATGCGTGGAACCACAACCACCTAGTTATCTCAAGAGATTTTATGAACCACCAACCAGATCTATCTTGCCAAAAAAAAATAATACTTAGATAATTTTAAAACCTTTTCTAGAAACATTTAATGCTTCCTGTTTTTATTTAAATCTTTTGGAGTAATTAACTTCAATACTCGTACCAAAATGAATTTCATAATTTCCAAAAATGCTGATAATTACCGTATTATGTAGTATTACATCTAAATTAAATTTCAGGTCAAATTTCATTACCTAACTGTAGCTTTACAGCTAAACTCTTGAGCTACAATGACATTAAGATGTTTAAAAAAATGCAATGTACAAATTGTTTATTTCTTAACCATGACCTGTTATGGTACTTTACCGTGATATATTTGAGCAATAAACGGTCTTAGCTTTTAGTTGTAAATTAAATTTAACAAAATATTTATCCGTAATTTGATTTTAATGTAATTAGAATTATGACGCGAGATGGCAGATGTGCAAGGTTTTATACGAATATTTTAATTTATTATGTGATGCCACAATAATTTTATAATTAATCAAAATAATTTAATAATAAAATCAATTAACCTCGTTTTATGCCATTAAATTCAGGTACCGTGACAAACGAAAACACCGTAGGGAAACAAAGTGCTACCAAGATCGCTCTAAAACATAAAATAATTATTATAAATGTCATAATAATACGGTTGATGTATTTGATTAGAATTTAATTAACATTGATTTCGAAATTAACTGTACATTTAACTTGCAAAAAAGTTGAGCTACTACAGCTTGTCATAAGGTTAAATTGAATTATTATTAACAGAGTTAATGTTATTTTCGTAATACGTGGTGGTACGTGCATGAGTATATATATATATATATATATATATATATATATATATATATATATATTTATCTGACTAGGTCAAAATATAACTTGCTTACAAATCCAAAACGAAAAGCACATTGACCCTCTGAACCATGAGATGACATTAAATTTAATAAGTTACGTTTATTGAATCATTTTCATTTTCTTGAATTCATTAATCTTAATATTTGTTTATTATGTAATTTTAAATTAAATTTTGCTTTCATCTTACATCAACAATTTATGCATCTTCTTATTCTTTCAATGTGAACACAGTGGAATTCAAACAAAGTTTTTTATTAAACTTGTTTTTATATTTACACCTATTATTATAGTAAAACGCGTGGTAACAAGGTCACCATCCGAATTAGGTAACTGGGAAGAAATTTGCACGAAAGAATGTCCCTGAATTTGTATTTGGCTGTATCATTTTTAAAGTAAAAGTCTTCTTCATTTAATTTATGGCCTACTAAACGGAATAACATTTTTTTTAAAACGAATCGCAATCGTAATAAATAAAGCCCGGATTTTTCATGTTAATACATATTTTTCATATAAATGCGTATTTGCGCTTAAATTGCATATATTTGCATCAGTATAAGTGTTTATGATTTATGTACATCTCTTCTCTTTGTCAAAGCTTTTGGAATAGTTAATTTCGCACGAACTCCGCTTTTACTCCTTTCCTTTCGTTTTTTCACGAAATGAAATGCATAAAAACTTGTTTTCTGGGGTTTCGATTTTTATCCATCGTATAACACTTCCCAGTAAAAAATTGAATAACGTTGAAATTGAATTAACATTTCAACTAAGTGTAAACGTATTATTATTTACGTGTGGTAGAAAGAGAAAAACATATATACAATATTTGCTCTACGTCTAACTTAAAAATAATTGTTTTCCAATCGTTTAATTTACGTTATTTCTACGAAGCAAATTAATCTAACCGCATATGTTCATTTTCTGATCGAATGTCTACAAAAATAAAGCAAAAAAATAATATAATTAATTTTTCGTGCTGGATTTGTACTATATATATATATATAATACTATACTTATTAAATATTTCAAGTAAGTACAACAAGTTTATACTTATAATAATGAATAAAGGAAAAAAATTGAAAGGGATTTCGAAACGTCATTTTCGTCGCTTAGTAGCTAATCGAGTAAATGAAATTTCGTTGGAGAATCAAAATTCATTGAAATTAAATGGTTCTATAAATTTTAAAGAAAGATCCCAAACATCCCAACCCTTATCTTCTAAGATAAAAGATGACAAATATAATTTATATAAATGGAATACCGCAATGAAAAGTGAGGTTAATTTAACTACCAATAAATCTAAAATAATTTCATGTGCCAAGAATACCGATATTAATATTAAAGAACAAGTTGATACCACTGAAAATAAAGTTGATAAATTGGAAATTTTAAAAAAAGATTTAAAAGAAGTAGTAGTTGTAAATAATAAATCCAAGTCAATAAATCCAAGTCAATAACCGAGATTAGCATTTCTGGATTTAAAAATTCTTGTTTTATGCTTGAAAATAACATAGCGTTTAGTATTGATTCTGTCAAGATTAAATCAAACAAAGAATACATAATTGGAAAACGCATAATAAATTGCGAAGACTTTTTTACAAAACCCTGTTCATCCAAAGATTATTTAAATATATTTACAGCTGATATTTCGATGAAAAGTGAAGAATACCCAATAAATAAAATTGTTTATAAATTGATGGTATTACCTTATCACAATAATAAATTTGTTTTTTTCCCGATTTTGCACACATTTGATTAGAACGTCCGGAATGGCTGCATTAAGTAAGAAAACTTCGAACCAAATGTGATGAAATTTATTAACACTTCCAATTTGTTTTTTTACAGATGACCAAAATAGCGACAAGAATTCGCAATCCATGCTTTTTTATAAAAATCTAAAAATAAAATATGTTCCTAAATACAAACAAACAATTTTAAAAAAAACATCCAATTGCAATGCAACTACAAGCGATAAGGTAAAAGAAAATTTTAATCAGGACTACGACAATTTCAACGTTTATTATTTAAAAAATAAAAATCGACAAACTACATCAACCTCGATGCAAGAAGATGAATTTAGTTTCGGTGAGGAATATGACAACGCAGATTTCAACTCACAGCCTTTGAAAAAATTTTGCGCACAACCAGTTTCATGTTTTTCCGCCGATGAAACTCAATTACAACTACAAAATGTTGATCAGGACACAAATATCGTAGCTAGTCACCAATTTCGAGATACTGATGTACGAGAGTCAGAATTAAACACATTGGATTGTCAACTTGTAAAGGTTAACACCGAAAATATTATTATAAATCGAATAGCAAAATTAGAAGTCTCGGTTGAAAATATGTTTCAACTTCTACAAGAAATTAAACACGATATCACGGAACTTAAAGAACAGCGCAGCGATGAAATAGAAAATGAAATATTGTTTCCAATCAATGAAGACTTAGAAGAATTGAATTCTAAACTAATGGATGACAGTAATTTTGCAAACCGTTTTGTAAGTTTTTATTGATATGGTAAAGTTAATTTATATCTGACTTAATAGTTTATATCATTTGCAGATTAAATTTATTCGAATATTTAAGCCAACACAGAATGCCTGTCCAAATTCCTTTGGTATCGCTAAGGTATTTAGTGATACATTGCTCGCCACATACAACTGGGATGGTTCCCACAACAGAAAATCGTTTCGGGATTTAAAGTCACTAAATATGGCATTATTTAGTAAGTATAAGAAAATAATTGTTAGATGTTCAAATCGTTATTACTAATATTAATTTATATTTTTCAGAAGCATGGAAATGCGAAGCCATCAACGATTTTAATGAATATGTCACTTCAATCAGGGCTCAAATGTATACTGCACGGATGCGAAGATTTAAACACCAAGCGAAGAAAAAACAATTAGAACAGTGAAACGACATACCATTTATTTTTTTACTATGAGTAATGAACAGAAATGCAATAAACTAATATTTATTAATATTTTTTATAATTTTCTATAAATATTTAACAATGATTTCTTAATTTTTGATAATTTTAGAATTTCATTTTAATATTTTTTTATCTTAAATTAGAGTTTTTAATAACTGAATTGAAATTTGAAATTTAAAACAAAGCAATTTATTGAAATGTGATATAATGTTTAATTTAATATCTATAACTTTTCTTATACATATATGAAATATATATGACTTATGTACCTTTTTTAATATACATATCTACATGAATTAATAAAAAATAAATATTTTGCATAATTCAAAAATGTACGTAATTTATTTCTGGAATATCGAAAATAAATGTTATTGAATCAACGATAAATTAATGTGCAGATTAAACAATCTATAAACGAATATTTTATATGTTAAAATAACGTTTATGAATATTCGATTATTTAACGTTCAGAGCTAACGTTTACTTATATTGGTACAGCCTAGGACATCGTTCTTATAAAGTAAATTAAGAGCAAACGAATTGTAAACGTTCACAATTAAACGTAACTTTTACGTTAAATTAACATATTTTTTTTTGCTGGGTTTTTATAGGTTATTGTTGTTTGGGGAATTACAAATTATTTGACGTTTCACATAAACGGTTTCATTTCCTTTTACTGAAGTGTAAAAATACGTTTAATCGACTTAATATGCTTGCTAGGAATATTGGGGACGGTGTTTTGAAAACTGATGGAAAAGTGTTATTGTATACATTGTGTAACAAAAAAAATGGATCAGATACCAAATACCAAGTCAAACAGCATCTTAAAACAAAGTTTCACGAGACACAGTTATCAAAAAAATCCAGTAAACAAGAATCAATTGTTAATTCTGAATACATTAGAAGCCGGTAATAGAAAATCACAATTTGTTGTAACTTACAACTTTGCGAAGCACTTCTTTCAGCGGATATCCCGTTTTGGAAACATGAAAATAAAGTTTTTCGTAAGTGTTTCCTCATGATCCACCTTAAGAAAAAAATTATCTTTGTGTGGTATACGATAAAATTGTAATAAAATAAAGCAGAAGACACATATTAAAAAAATTAAGATTCCAATAGATGAGACGACGGATGTAATGGGTCGATGTTGCTAACGTAATTGTTGGGGTTTTAAATAAGCACAGCTTTGAGAGTCAACCTTTTTTGCTAAACGTAGAGCAACTAGATAAAATAAACTCAACTATGATTGCACAACTTTTCGACGAATCAATTAACTTTTTCGGGTAAAGTGCTAAAATTGCTATATTTGAATATGGTTCACATTACATACTAGTGCATGTGTTTGCATAATGTAGCAGAAGGTATTCAAGACCAAAATCCCAAAGTAAGTAAATTAATCGAGACTATCAAAAGAGTGTTTTTAAAAGCTGCTCTCAAATACAAATATTTAAGTAAATTGAAAAAGATATTCCATTAATACCGCCACAGCCAGTATTAACTAGATGGGGTACTTGGTTGGAAGCCGCCATTTATTATTGAAATCATTTTAGCAAGATAAAAGGAGTCTTCGATAATATAGATGAAGGTGACGTAGCTTCTATTTCAGAAGCTACGAAACTTCTTGTTGACACAGAAATACGAAATCAGTTGATATGTATTTCCACAAATTATGATTTTTTTCCACAATATATTAAAATCTTAGAAGGTGCTATCTTTCAGAATCGTTAGAAAATTTAAGCAAATTAGAAACTAGAATAATGACAGTTAAGCGACCGTCTTCAATCGTAGTCAAATCTAAAATTAGCGCAGTTTTTACGACAAAAATTTAGATTTAGCCATATTGAAAAAAAAATAATAGAATACTTTCCGGAGAAACGGATGTTGTTTTGGAAGAGGATACATTGCCAGAAAACATTGCACCATATAAATACGCATACTTCACAATTTTCGGTTCAAATTTGTTTATTAAAATTGATTTAGGCTGGTGACCGAGTATCTAATCCAAGAGTCTATTAGTAGTTTTTGGAGTTTTAACTGAGGGTTATTGCGAATATAAAGAGCCAATTATATAACGGTCGTTACTGATTTAGTAATTTTAAGTAATATTTATTAAGCAAATAAATTTTAATTTAAAATCTTGTAAGCGCCTTTGTGTCGTTTTACAAAACCTGATCTGAACCGGATCAGATCAAACGTCAACTGTTCTCGCATTTCTTTTATTAATGAATCATGATATAAAAATACAGAAGGTCATGCTGTTTAAATTTATGGTTATTTACAAAAATTATTGAATTATGTGGTTTTCATTGCGCGATCGTATCAACAAATCCAAATCGACCGTATCCAAAACTATTTGTTGGATTTTGCTCAGTGTGGGACCGTTCGTCTTTGATTAAAAAAATGAAATATTTACAAATTCTATAAAGAGAGCTATAAAAAAATGTTTGTCTTCACTTTAGGTAATATCCTTTTTTCTTTCGTATTCTGACCTCGTGTAAAATATCAGATTTAGTTTAACTGACATTCTTATTTAGTGACTTGGTTAAATAATTATTATTGTCAATGAGAATAAGAAAACGTAATAATAAAAATTTATAAACGTGGATCGTTAACAATTCAATTGAGTTAAAAATTGCTTACCAAAACTATTAATCAACTTCTTAAATAGTTCTTCTTTTGACTTTTTACGACTGATGTAGATTATTGATTTAAAAAAAAAGAAAGAAAAACGTGAAAAAATTCCGTTTTTTTATATTGGACATTTATTATATTATATACATACATTATGTATAGCATGAACATGTCAGGCTGTAATATTTTGGTTTTGCATTGTGTAAAACAACTAAAATTTACAATTAATAATTCAATTTTTCAGTTCACACTTATTATTATGTATTATAATTTGACGAAAACTTTGTGTGCAACATTTTGTTTATACAATTCTGAGATTTTATTATTACCTTCTTCTTTATGATCAATTCATTTTCACAATTTGTGTTATATTCTAAATTATATCTTAATGTTTTCTTTATTACGGACAATATCGCACATGTAGAAGTACACGTTTCGTGTAATAAAGAAAATTGCAATTAAGAGTTTTTTTTAATTGATTTGATAAATAAAACTGTCCGACTCGCTACTTAGATCCGTAAATAGATTGGCTCGATTGGCAGATATGCATTATATGAAACATCGCGGGAAACATTTTATATAATACCTGAGTGATACAATGTGTTTGGTCAGGTCGTATAAATCATAATTTCGGAAATGTCATGTTATATAATTTGGCAAATCTTTTTGTGAACTTATAAATCAAATAAGATTGTTACGGCACGTAACATTTTATAAATAATACTAATATGTTATACAATTCAACTTGCAAATCCATTTAGACCATATCCATATACCTACTACACCAATTTTGATAATATGGATTTGTCAGCTCCGAAATTAGCGAAAATGAAAGTGCCTATAAAATTATCGAATTCACAAATTTATTTCAGACTCCGTAAATTACTTTTATGAAGGTGTTACGTTTATATCATCATTTCTTTTCGATTTCGTAATATTAATTAGGTCACTTAAAGAAGGTTAACCTTCAAAAGATTTTAAAAATTTTACTTTCATCTAAAATAAATATAAATTATGACGAGTATACTGCTGCTAATTAGCATACAATTTGAAGCTGAGAAAACAACACCGTAACGGCGCACAACCTGAATAAGCTTGGGAGAATATTATTCAAGAATTTTACTTTTGATTTCATTATACGCATAAATTATAAAAAAATAAAAGGAAAATAACTTTTACAACTATGTCTTAAAGATGCATTATTAGATATTCAAGGTAGTAAACTCCTGAAAATGTATAATTATTTTCACGATTTACTTTATTGTTGCAATGAATGTGTAAATTTATAGTGCGTTACAGGCGAATAAATTATACCAATCAGCACGAGTAAATTCCTTTTTATAAATCATGCTGTTTTAAAATAAGTATGAACGTTCTTTTATACCGGTTTCTAATTTATACATTTAATAAATCTTCATGAAAGGTCAATTTAATCAGCCCGATACATATCGATTACGTTTGCGATTAAAATAACAAATTGCAAAATTAATGTGCTATCGATTTGTTAAAATCCCAAATATTTGTGACTCACAATTGAAAATAGGCCAATTTATATTCAGATCACGCCTTCAGCGGCCAACACGCGCACCGTTCTGGCCTTCGACCACTCCATATATATGCATAATATTATTCTTTGTGGAGTTTAGTCCATCTGCAAACAATTTAAGGTTGGTTCGATTCACAACTGTTTATAAAAAATTTAGATTGAGGACCTTTTCTAAATTTACGACATTACTAAATTTAGACTTTAATTTAAATGTTTAATACCCAACCCATATCGGAAAGAAGTATTGTCTTATTTGGATTTTGTGAAGGCTGCCGCAACCAACAACATAAAAAAGATGCTGTTATTTAACCAAAAGACCCAATGTAAACTGAAGCTTCGACACGAGATTTCTAATAAGCTGTGGGTGACATTATTTATATGTATATATACTTTGTCACAGTTCTTAGTAAAACCAAAAGAAATAAAAACGTCAAGGCATATATTGTATAAAGGTAAACACATATCCGTAAGCCATATATGTTAGGTTTCACTTTTCACTTACCATAATTGAGCACTTTTTGAGAATTATACTGTATAGTTTATAAAATCTGGTAACACTTAATGCACTTTTCTTAAATTATCACTTAAAATGCAAAAATCGTTTTTTTTGTGTAATCCAAATAGGCGTAATCCAAAACTGCAATTTCAATTATGTAGTTCTCACTTTACACTTTTAACTAATTCCATTCTGTAATTAATTTCTTGTAATGAGAAACAAATTTGTTTCCAAATTTCTGCGAAGCAATTAAGCAATATGCTTAGAAGCTAAGCTATTTGAGTACAAAATTAAAATGAAGACTGAAATGTTTGCCGATGTTTAAGCCATATTTATACACAATACGGGGGTATAATAAAAAATTGAGATTTTGTCGTTTCCAAGATGAGTTTTTCTTATGATTTCGTTTTTAGATGGTATTTACTTGTATTTGACTTAATCTTTTTTCTCTTTTATGGTAATTTTTTCTTTTGGATTATAGAAAAGACATTACAAGCTGTAGTAGTTGTCTCACCGCGCATTTGTTTAGCTCACTCATTACTTTTTTGCTGGTTTGATAAAATAAACACAAATTTATTAGATTTAAGTTTTTTTTATCTTATTCGACCTGTCTCAATTTTTTTTTTACCATACATAGTTGAAAAATGTTGATGATATTTATTTAAGTTCTGTAAGTTGACATAATAATTAATTTTAGAGAAACGTGCCGGATGGTCCAAAGCTGTAATATTATTCAAACTGGTCTAGATGTTACGATTTTATGTTTTATCTGGTTTGCTCGAATTAGCAAAAAAAAAAACTTTGAATTTTAAATTAACAATATTTGCGATTAAAATGCTATAAGAAAATTTTTGATTGGTTAGTTCTTAGCTTAAAGATGAACCTACAACAGAAGAGAACAGAAAATAATGATTAAGTTTAATTTTTTACAACTAATGGTTTTAATGTTTTTATCGCCGCGATATAAATTGTATTCTACATTGAACACATATTTGTTTGAATCACCCTATATGGACACTATATTCTATGCATAAAATGAATGTTCTTCTGAACATTTACAAGATTAGACATTCAAACAACTTTACTACTTACTATGCTGTAAAATGGTAACACGCAGCAAAATCATTGTCCTAATCTCGTTAATAAAAGTTGTGGAGATGCATGGGCCTAATGTTATGGGAACTTTAGGAGAGTGGTTGCTCAAACGAGATCACAAAAAGACTGGCGAAACCAAATTTGTACGAGTATTCTAAGGTTTTATAATGACTGATGAACCAGTGGTGACATGTTTATATCTCGTATCTCTAGAATAAAGTTTGACGCTGTTAAAATTTGTAGGTCACCTTCGAGCCTGCTGGATTAAAATATTGTAATATTTTTACTTTATTTCTATCACAAAATATTTTATTTTCGATTCTTGAACGAAACTAGGGAAAGAGAGGTTGTTCACATTTATTTTGGTAGGTTATGATAGCAATAGAAAAGAAATAATTCGTAAACGAAGCAGTCGCCAATTTTAATTTAGGAAAACGAGGCATAAACTTCGATAAAATATCGGAGATGGATGGTTCGTGTCACCACAGTTTGATATTTTCAATTTCTTATACGTGCTGTTGAAGAAATCTCTAAGGTTCGGTACAGTTGATCTGTTTGGCATAAAACCATGTTGTTTCAATGATGATTGAAGAGAGGGCACAGAGGAATAATCAAATTGTTGTATAGTCTTTTATTAATGAAACTGGTATACCACCCGGACTGCATCAACCTACAAACGATTCTAACGCTTCTAAGATATCCATCAGCTATCTTCCGGTGCAATTTGTGGAGTTTGTATGAATGCATGGTTGCTTGGTGCCACCACTTTTATGCTTTTATCAATGTCTGCTGCCTTATAACTATATTGATTGAAAATTTAAGCGGAAATATTATGTGTTATTCCGGGCAGCGTTTAGTCCCACGTTTTGTTTTAAAGTCAATCTAATCTTACAGAAGAGGATATTTTTAAACGGTATTGACATACAACTGCGTAACCGTTCGGAAAAGTATAAATACATACTTGAAATCGGTTCCATGACTATTTACTTAAAATCAATTCACCGAAAACGACTATTCACCAAAAACGACAATTTACCGAAAAAACAAATAACCGAAAAAACAATTTACAGAAACCGAAAATTGGCCGAAGACGACAACTTACCGAAAATATTTCAAACGTTTCTCATATTATTAAAGGGTTGTTATTAATTTACAGAAATAAAAAATACTGAAAAATCAAAAACCAGAAATTTGACAAATATTATTAACGGTATTACAAATAAAAATGGTTAAAATAATTGGTTATGAACTGTAACACATAAAATTAAGTTTATAGAGATATCGCTCTCGTTCAATACACCAATTCCTCCAGAACCAGAGTTAATGAATTTTCGTATGGAATTGTAAGGTCTTACGGCTTAGGTTGCTCTAACGGGCATGCGGGAGGTCGCTTAACTTCTAAGAATGAAAGTTATATTTTCTGTTTGAATTTATTATTGCAAATAAGTTAAATTCTGCCTTTTAAAGGAACAACCGGAAGGTAATATTCGTTCTCGATAAGTTATAGTTTTTGGTAAATTGTCGATTTCGGTAAATTATTTTTTCGGTGAATTGTCGTTATCGGTGAATTCGTTTTCGGTAAATTGTCGATTTCAGTGAATTGTTTTTCGGTGAATTGTAGTTTTCTGTAAACTGTCGTTTTCAATGAATTTTCGTTTTTGGTGAATTGTCGTGCTACCCGATAGATTTTCACAATCGGATAGCGCTAGCCTATTATTTAACCGATGAATCTGGGATTTTAAAATAATATTGTGGCAACGTTTTTGAAGTATGGTTAGCAAAACGAGAACTAGAATATATTTTATAAATTGTGTATAAAAATTACTTATTACTTGCTTAATTATGTCAATTAGAAATCAGATTATAATTACCAACAAAAGCGCTTGTTCTCTTTAAAAGACCCTACCCGTTCAGGACCTTGTGCAATCTATGCGAAGAAGATAGAAAGATAGAAAATCTGAAACAACAACTGCATTCATTGACGGAAATGGGATTCTAGCGATTAATCATCTGTGTGTTGATATAGGAGATCCGTTCACAATATCAGGTTATAAGTCATTTAGTAAAGCGGATACCTTTAAGTGACGTGATGATACGGTGTGGCTGAAACGGAGTTCAGAAGTAACATGATACAAAGTTATGGCTATTGAGGCGTCCATTCAACAACATAAGAAACAGTTAGAGATATCAAAAATTGAGATTACCATACATGAGTAGTGTCATGACTCTGCAATATGTTTGTTGCTTCAATCAGTATTTATTTCGGTTCCGCACTTCCGGATCCACGATTTCATATGTGGATCGTATCAATATACTCACCAGCGCTTACGAAACAAATTGTTTTTGTGTAGTCGACGCGTATAATTAATTAAAACTTTATTTTTTATATGAAAATCGTAATTTTGTATGGTAAAGCACTACATTTAACATACGAAAAGCAAAAAAATACAAAATATTTTGAAATAATTTTCCTTTAAAATCTGATGAGCGATTGGAGTTATTTTTGCGCCAGTTAGTAAGGATTATGGCCATTTTAGTATGGAAGTTATATGTATGTAGCAGGCAAAAATCTGGAAGCAACAATGCTGATGAATAATTTAGAAAATTTGATGAAGTACTTGATTTTAGTGATTGGGTTTCACTGCTCCTATTTGGTTTGGAACCGTTGTGAATTCCTCAGCGTATGCTAGTTTAGTGTTCCCATCTATTTTAAATGGTTCTTAACGATTTTAAACCTGCCAAGTGCCAATCCCATAATCCATGTAATTAAGATGATTCGGGTAGTTGAAAATGCCCTTTTATTTCATTTTATCACCGCTTGTTGCATCATTTTGTGTTCGTTGTTGGATCCAACAAAATTTGTTACATTATCACTGTAAATGTCATTGTATAATCCTGGTCTTGAAACTCTTAAAGGCAGCCATGAATCCTTCTATAGTGAAATTTGTTTCTACCTTTATTAGAATTCTCTTGGTTGGAAGAAAGAAAAATATTGCTATATGTATAGCCTTTGTAAGTTTTGTAGGCTTTAAAGTAACCTGTTTATATTTGTAATAGACTCGCATAGTCAAATCTGGGGTATGTGAAGGGACTTGATGGTTACACATTTGGAAAAGGTAGGTTACCCATCAATTCGTGTTCTTCCTTAATTCTAATCCGGTGACAAGTGCCAAGGAAATGTTGCCGCTTATGATTCAGTATTTGTTACGTATACGTGTTACAGCCTGCTAGGTTAAAACATTATGATATTTCTACTCAACTTCTATCATCAAAAAATTTATTTTCGATACTTGAACGCAGATAGAGCAAGAGTAAAGGCCGCATGAAATATGCTCGACTCTCGAGCCAAGCCTACAAAGTTAAAAATGTGTGATCTCAAAATGGCGGTACAACAACAATTTGCATTATATATTACACATTTTTTACTTTGTTGGCTTGGCTCGAGACTCGAGAAAATTTCATGCGAGCGCCTTAACTGTTGAAATTTGTGCTGACTGCTGATACGTTGTGATAGCAATTTCCAGAAAAAAGAGACATAAACTTTAATTTGGTATCGGAAAAAGTGATGATGGCAGTCAGCACAGAATTCGAGTGTCCATCAAATTTTATTTGTTAAAGTAATACAGTTAAAATGATACAGAATAAACATAGCAAATATTAAATATAAGGTCAGTATCCAACTCGCACGTTAAAATCAATTTTGACGCGGTCAACTCGCGCTAAGATAAATTTTTCATACAAATTTGACGTAAAATTTAGCTATAGCGAAATAACAAAAAAATATTTAACTCACGATTTCGCAGATGCGGTACGCAGCTGACGTGAAAAGTTTGTAGTTATCTCATTCACATATCGACTGCGCTATTGAAAACTCTACGAACGTTTTCGCAGCATTTTATCTGCCTTGAAGAACAATCAACGATTGGTAAAGTAGAGAAAACACCACCTACTGGAATAAAATAAAGCTGTGATTCCATGTAAAATATGACCACCATCGCTCACGAAACGATTATAAATTGGTATAACGGCATATTTTAATAGTAACTATTAGTAACAAGTTGTGATTCCATGTAAAAAAGTGTCTAAAATCACGGCTCAATTCGTCAATAAAATTTAGAAAAATTATGGCAGCAAAACGTGATTTTTTTTTTAAATGGATGAACAAAAAAATTTTCTAGACTATGAAAATAGTTTCGAACTATATTTTTGTTTGTTGTAGGACAAATAAAACAAACGTTAAAATTTATCTAGACATAAACTTTTTAGCTTACTAATTTATCGGTAATTTAGTGGAGACTAAAAACTATATTTAATTAGCATTAGTGGTTAAAACTTCCACTTGAGGTAAGCACACTAGTCTCTAATTAAAAAGTATCCAATGACTTCAAAAATTATGTTTATTGTTTGAAAAAAAAGAAGGAACCTAAACGCGGTTATTAGCTCTGATAGTTGGAGTCATTTCATAAATATATTTTAGATAGTGAGCTCTATGACATCTGGCATAGTTGAAAGAAAATTGTTGCTTGTATATTTTCTCCTTAAATCACTTTATCATTTTATCAGAATATGTCAATGTAATGAAGACTCAAAAAAAGGTAGAGAGCTTTTCCCGCTATAGATGTGAAGCTTAGCGACAAATACCTGGTGTAGTGCTAGTGGTTATAGAGAATATCAACTGCCAATAATTAATTTTACTTAGAATTGTGAAATTGAATCTAAATTATTTAAAATTTTAGAACTTAATTGTTTTACATATGTGCAAAAATGACAAATGACCTATATTATGTAAAAGTTATAATAAATATCACCGATCTCCAGATATTTCCATTTCAAGTTGTTTCTGCAAATGTCGATATTTTTTACAAGGAAACTCGTTTTTCCGGTTGGCCAACTTCTGTCGATTGTTCTTGCGACCTTTCAATTAAAAAATGGACTATCATTATAATCAATTAAGATAATTACCGCTAAACGTTATGAAAATGCTATTTTATTTACGCGGAAATAACCGAAAATCTAACTAAATAACAATCTCAATTGAACAACTAAGGCTGCGGGCCAATAGTCAGGTAAAAGTCAATTTTAAGTAAATTTTTCGGTAAATTCATTTATTTTTCAAAAACTCTATGGCAAACTGATCGAAAAAACTGTTCTAAATCCGATTTTTATCATAGTAAACGATTTACCCGACTATTGGCCCGCAGCCTAAATATCACTAAAAATAAAAATTGAGGAAGCCTCAAAAGGGCGCTATAAAAAACGGATTTTTACTGCAAGAATCATTGCAAATCGAAATTAGGTTCTGCAAGCATGTTAGTCACGTTTTAATTTTATTGTTGAACACTTTTAGATGTAGACGCTTGTTGACTGACGTTCTTTCAGGTTAAATTTAAACCATAAACGAATTTGGACTTAAAATTAGTTTTAATTTTTCAAATGGCGATACATTTTGTTTAAATATTTCTTTTAACTCTAAGTGCTAATAATGCGGATATATTCAGAAAATTATGACGTCACAACACTTATCAACGGGGAACCTCATCGATTGGGGAATCTCAAAACATTTTTTCAAGGTAAGCTCTGTTTTCACAGTTATGCAAACTATATCTTAAATAATTAGGATTGAATTGATTCACCTGTAATTTATAATATTTAAAGACTGCGCGGTATCGGAAATTCCAATCAGATTATATGACCAGAAAGACAAATTTACTAATTACTTCGACTTCCAGTTCAAAATGTCGTTTGACGGTAATAATTTAAATCTAAGATAATAATTCTTATTGTTTAACTACAGTAAATTTATAGCCAAGACATAAATAACAACTATAAGCCTTTAAAGTCAAAATTCTATTTCAACATACAAAAAGGTAGGAAAAAAAAACTATCTTTAAAATGTCATACCGCAAATAAAGTGGTATATGTAAGGTAAACATATTGGAGTTTGTCAACAAAATTATTTAATTTAAAAAAATAGTATTCTTAATCAAATTACTGAATATACTTAGATACAAAAAAAAGACGACCAACATCGTACCAAGAGACCTTGTTAAATTAAAAACCACACAAATAATTTACAAAAAAAAATTTTTTCTTCACTTCTTTTAAATTTTGAATAAGAAGTAAACCAACAAAAATTTTGTTTTCTTGATTTTTGTGAAATTCTTCATTCTTTCACAGGCTTGTGATAATTAGGTAATCAAAAAACAAATTAAATCAAATTTCAACAAAATTTTAACATAATTCATGTTAATTTAAAAAAAAATAATTATGTAATTGCATATTTGAAATGCGATTAAGTTTCTAGATAAGCGGACGTAATATTATGTGTTATTATCCTGTTTCTGGTTTCCCTACCTACCACTTCATAAGATCTGCATCACCAAAATTTACATCCTATATATATTATGATATGATATTCAAATTTCTAATTAATTTGATGATTTATGGTGAACCACGGCACATAATTAAAAAATTTTACATAATAAACAATTAACGGAAACAAATAAATATTTAGTTTACATATTTCATCATCCAGTTCAAATACAAACGTACTCGTAACACAAAGCTACTTTGGGGTAAGAAATAATCACATAAAAGAAAACGAGTAGGACAAATTTGACCGCCAACAACTCCAATTTTTGTCATCTTGTTGTTTTAATTTCGTAAAACCCGGATCATTAAATACATCAATGTTTGCTTGTTGCAGTTTAAAAAGAAGATCATTTCTTAAATATATTTGGTTATGTGTGTATACCAATTTTCTGCGCAGCGTTAGTATTTTTTGGGGACATTGCGGACCTAAAGACTATAAGCTTTAAGTTCAAGGCCTCATTTGGGTTTACCGCGAAAGGAATGACAAAAGCCATTTTATGATATCGATTAGGGTAATTTAATTTGAGTAAAGGGTGCCATTCTTTTTAAGTGTTGTATGGTGATATTTTAGATTTTATTTATCAAAAAGAATTCAAATAATTTTTACATCATTTAAAATTTTACTTTTATACAAAAAAGTAGAATTTTTTTGTGGTTTAATAGTTCTCGAAATTTTACTATTATTGAATAAATACTTGAATTGTTTAGATTCCAACAGAAGCACCACTTTCATAAATGATGTTCATTTATAACAAATGATTGAACAAAAAAAAAGCAGAGTTCGATAATAGATTGAAAATTAATTCTTTGTGCTCTGTGACTGTGTTCATGACATAAAGTTTTTAGGCAAAAAATTTGATAAAATTCTATATTTATTTTACAGTATGCTATTGAAATCTATTGTGTGTTTGTTAAAGTTCTTGGCATACCGTTCTATCGTTTAACTCATCGCACTTCTTGTCAACTTGCATAACATTGGCATGAATATTGGTCGGCGCTGAGTTCTGCACTCCAACAGAACATCATAGTTGTTGCTTATTAACATCACTGATCGTAATCAATGAGGAAAATTTGCTTTTGTGTGATGCCTCTGGTGCCTTCCCCCGTCCAAGTACCGAAGTTTTAACCACTGCACTACTTGTCTGGTGATTACAAACATCTGCTCTCCGTGGTTTGAATGGTCGACTTTCTGCTCCATATCATATACGTTATGATTTCGTCTATTGATTGGTTCACTTTTTCCTCGACGTTTTCGTTGATATCGTAAGTCTCGCCTACATCAAACGATACTGCGCTTGTTTCGGTTCAGAAAACTGTTGGTTTTCTTGGTCAAACAAGGTTAACTTATAAAATCAAGATTTTCTTACCCGAAATTTGATTTAAAGCAGCCATTAATTTTGAAGTCTTCAAAGTTCAGATGTATTGGGAACTGTTTCTGTATGATGTCATGTTTATCCCAGTTCTATACGGATATCCTCGAGAGCCGTATGGGGATTTGATGAAAGGCGCCGAACCAAATCTATTTTCGAGAAAATAATGGCCACCGGCAAGTTTCAACGGGAAACTGGGTATATGGGTTGTTGAGGGTTCAATCTCGACACCACTGATTTTACTCTTCGGTTCTGCAGCTGCAATATATTTACATTTTCCCGTTTCAATCGCTGTACTCGTATCATACGTTTTCGAGTTATCTAATTTTGAGCTTCCCAAACTACATTTCCTCCAAACTACTGAATCTATTCAATAATAAAAATAGAGGCATCTTCGTGTATCCAATTCCATCAATTATGTGTTTTTGAGTAGCGACATACTAAAACGGGCTCTCTTTGCTTGAGCATCAACTTTATAAAAATAAATAATATACTATACTATTCGTATTTTCTTTTAAAACGATTTGATGTAGACACTTAATGTATGTCGGTTTCGTCTACTTTGGCTAAGAAAAGCTTTCTTAAATAATATTTCAAATCGGGCCAACTATTTATTTTGTCTTCACATATAAAAAGCGGCATCTTTCAATTTTGTTTTCGCTGTATAATATTTGTGATCATCATGTTAGTTATAAATATTCTCTGCTGCTTCAATATTTTGCACATCACATTTTACCGATAATTTTGCATTCTCACCTCTGAAATCTGGTATAATGCTATATCTAGTGGTTTAATAATAATATGATTTGAATTTATCGACCTATATAGATGTAATCGGTTTTGCTATGTAAGATGACGGTGACCGATACGCTAATGGCTGCCTTGCAACACAGCAAGGCGCCACTCAATATCGTCTATTTCCCGCTGTGTTTGCTCTCGCTTTGCAAACCACATGTTGCACATAACCTTTTTTTTCTGGGGCCGAAGCACCCTCAACTCTTTCGCGGCTCGTTTTTTTCGTCCTAATTTTACGCCTTACCAACCAATTTGGGGAACTACAACTATATATGTTTTATTAAATTTTGCCCCTATCCCACTTCTGAAATGTAGTAAAACCTCTAGTTTCCGAAATAAAACTACTTAACAACTACTATTGACTACAGAGATTACAACCAACTTGTATTTATTAAAGTTTACGATCAACTCTCTATTTCAGTTTCACAAAACAGATACATATATAAAAAAAATCCAGATACACTGCCCTTTTGTACTAAACATATGAAACTGAACTTTTGTACTAAACAGATTCGTAAGGCAATGCCATCTATAAAACAACAAATACTACTAATTGTAACAAATAATACTTTAAATATTTAAATTTAAAATTCAATTTACGTTAATTCTTTCTTACTACTATATAATTTTAAATTTAATTATTTTGGGACAGTTTAAAATTTCATTTGTTTTTAAATGATTTAGTCTCGTTATAACTTGTTTACATTTATAACGTTCGTTAGAATTTTTATAGAAATTGTGACGTTCGTTAAAAGTTATCAGAAACTTGACGTCCGTCTTGTTTGTTATTTTGAATTTATCGAATACAGAGGTTGTGGACCAATTCTCAGGTAAATCGATTAGTACAGTAAATTGAAATTTCAGTACAAATTACTTTTCAAATCGTACCAATTCTCTAGTAAATAAAATTAGGTAAATGCGGCTTAATGGGACACATGGTTTCTAGGAATATACAAAAATTGGTATGTAGGCACCCGAACTAATGTCATAAAATTTATTGTTGTTGTTCAAATTATTCATATTGTTTATACGAATAAATTTAAGTTGTATATTTCCTCAAATTTTTTGCGTTTAATATCACAATAAACTTATTGAAAAATAAATAAAAATGTTAAGAAATAAAACAACTGTGATCATAAATATACAAGCGCATTTTTATTTCATGGGAAATGCTGGCGAAAATAAAAAAAATTATGTCTAGGAACATGGCCGCCACATTTTCATGATTTGTTTAGCAAAAACAAAAACCACCACTATCACCACGTTTTGTGTCTTCGCCTTACCCTACTTTTTAGTACAGTATTTCAGTTTACCGCATACACTGTTAAAAACGGCATTTACCCTAGATTTACCTTAGAATTGGCCCACAGCCAGGGTAAAATGTTTAGGTACTAGTTGATTACATTTTCAATAACAGCGCGAAAAACATCTGACGGAAAAGCATGATCTATTTATGAACGGTTAATGAGTAATTATATTGAGTTTATGTTCATATCAAAAAACAAACAAATTTGGAAAATTATACATATTTTGGAATTTTATATTTTATCTTTAATTATTATATACCCATTATTACGATGGTTAATTTTTTAAAACGTTAAACTCAAAAATGATCTTTCATTTAGTAAAAAGCCATGTCTTGTTTGGCTTGACGTTGTTGTCAAAATTATTAATTCCATACGTGTTTAATATGGCGGGAATTGAGTGAATATGTTTTAAATAATTTCGCGTACTTTGAGTCTTATGTCACCAAACAACATCGAAATGACACCAAAACATAAAATGATAAAATAATAAAACAACGAAATTGCTATCATACGACGCAAATAACTAAAATGCTATTGACGCCATTTTAATTTTTACCTATTGCCAAAATATTGTATACCATCAAGCTTCGCCGATATTGTATACTATGCTGTGTGCCTCACGTCGATTTTTTTGTCTAAATTTCCAACTAACTAGTTTGATGGTTAGTTCATACCAATCGTTCAAAGATGGCACAAACCAAACCCCATCTGATATTTAATTAAAATCCGCTGTATGAACTTAAATTTAACATTCTAAAAAATATTTCTAATCAGTAATTGATAAATCGAAACTAAGTTTGCAGTTTAGAACTAAATGTCGGGTAGATTTTGGTTTATAAATATTAGAGAGACATCTAACAATACCTGTATGAACTAACGATCAATTTAGTTAGTCGGAAATTTAGACAAAAAAAACGGTGTCAGGCACGCAGCATATGATCGTAACGATTAGTTCGATGGTATTGCTAGTCTCCACTATTAATGGTGTAGCTCGGTGGTAATGGCAGGTGGAGAGCTTAGGTAAGCCAGAACCTTTAACGCTTGGAACACGAACTTTGATTTTGACTTAGGGTTTTGCCTTTAGCCCAAAAATATTCTCAATGAAAATTAGTATTGAAGAATAGGGTCCTAGCCGAGAGAAAGATGCTGGCGTATTGATGATTCTTTCTAACTTTGACTGAACAATCGCTAAATCAGTTAGTTGGTTTCCGATACTTTGCCATCTTTTTCGTTAAACTAATTGTATAAAAATTTGCTTATTGGGCTTTGACTAACAAAAATTATCGCTCTTTTACAATTATTACGTTCTGAATTACAAAAGAAAAATGACTAATTAATTTCAAGAATTGGTATATCAAGGGGGCTTTATGTTAAACAATTTAACACGTATATGTATGGAACAAACGCTATTCGAGTAGTTTGATTTTAACCTGGCGTAAGATAGAATACATTTTCGTTCTTGCATTCTTTTAAAATAGTCGTTTTTATAAATTCCATATCTCAAAATTAATTGTACAGAATTCTCTATATTTTTAAATAATTCAAAGCCGAAAACGCGTTAACTTTAAAATTATTAACCTTTAGAAAATTTTGTTTTGTCGCTTCTAGTATATTTAAGCAATAATTATATGATTTAACTTCCTATATTTCTGAAAAAATCACTTAAGGTCAAATGAAGAAAAAAAAATTCATAAAATATTTAAGATCACTTGACGCAAGTAGTTAAATTACTAACTATTTGTGCATAAATTATTTTGTGGTATATGGCTTGCTAATTTGCTAACTAAATATTAAACTATTTTACAGTTACACCTCTAAAAAGATCTAATCCAACGAACAAGAATTTTGTATAAAGTGACAGCTATGTAGGCATATCTCAAAATTTTGGTGCACCAGGCTTTAAAAAATGAATTATAGGTAGGTCGGCAACTAAAAATTTCAAAAGTAAGCTCGGCTAGATTATTCCAAGCGTTTATAAAAAATAACGGTAAAATTAGAAACCCATACCTGAGAAAGCCTAATTGTAGTTCAAGGAAATAATTTAATGGAATTTGTTAATATAGATTTCGCAAGCACGTATTGACGATGAATTAAGAAATACGTTTTACAAATATTTTATACAAATTTCGAAATCAATATTTTACTACTTGAAATATTCGCATTATAAAAATTTGAAAAATGTGTTTAGTCTTCGTTTACTTATCCTGTTTGATTAAATATTATATTCACAAATCTTTATTTGATAACCGTAGATTGGCCTCCAATTTTACACATACCATATTCAATTACCTATAACGACAATACATGTTTTAGTGGCTGATGTACATTGTACATAACCATGTAACGAGAACATGTACTGTATTTTACTGAAGTTCGGCTGGTAACTTAAATCTTGCCTCTTTGTGGTATCGCATTTGAACTTTCTATTGCCTTTTGTATCCGTTTTGATTTTATAGATTATCGCTTAATTCAGATTGTCTACCGCTACCAAACATAAAATGCTGAAACCCCACACGCAAATTATTCCAATGACTTAATATTCCGAAAATGTCTTTATTATTTCCAAAGTAAACAAAAATTTTTGAAACCAATACAACAATATAAGATAAATATTATAGCATTGATGTCCACGAACTTGTTAAATTAACAATAACATAGAAGATTTATCGTTTCGGTTAGGTTACATATTATACGAGTATACTAATCGAAAAGAAATAAAAAACTAATAAACTACTTCTGCGTGCATATAATACGTACATCTACATTCTACATATTGTCATCATCAGCCAACAAAAAATATAAAAATTAATTTTTATGTTAATATTAAATTCAAGTTCCGCTAAATAAAATTATTGACCAAAGTCTTACTAACATTGGCTAGCCTGCCTGCTTATTAATATAATGTGTGAGTGACTATATGTAGAAGACGAATGGGGACAACAACAAAAGTTAAGAGAGTTGATTTATTTAATCGATAAAATTTTTAATTTGACGTAAGGTTATAACAGCTATAAGATATTTTACTCATCATATATACGTATTTTATTCTCGCGTACGTAACTTTACACTCGTATAAGCAGAATTTCGTTAGGTGTATATTAATTTGTTAGATGTTAGATACAAATATATGTGAAATTTGAATATCGTTTTCAAGACCGAATTAATATTGTCTATATAACTATGATCGTTAAGGTAACAAATTAAAAACGGATATATTAACGCAATAAATCATTTCTTATTATCGCATCTTAATTTCGGATGCTGTTTAAATTAGAGCGCTAACTCTCGTTATATTTAGTTTTTTGTGTGTTTGATTCAGATTTCATCACCCCCACTTTTAATCTGTTCGAGGACACTACAATGGTTGCATAATACCACACACAAATTTAAGATGAAATAAAATCATCTTTTGTGGATATTATATCATTCCATATATTTTACACCTCAGTACGTTAAACCAATGCTACTCTACTAGTTAAAAAAAGGAAGGTCGCAAACCTTATGTAGATTTCGCAGAGATATATATATTCAAAATATTTTATAAACATAAATAAAAAAAATTATAGCATGCAAAATTAAGTTTAAGACTTGTTACAAAATGCTTAAAATATTTAATATTTTAAATCAGCTCATTATATTCATTAAATGTTAATATTCTCTAAAGTGCAAGGCAAAAATGGCTTACTCAATAGATAATTAACAAGTTCGATCTTCCTTTTAGGAGAACTAATATAAAATCCTATTTGTTTGCTATTAGTTAAATCTACATCATGGTCAACAAAATTTTTAACATTTAGTTAATGCATTCTATGATTAAACTTATAAATATCACATTTTAAATCTTTTGTTATGACAAGCGCATTTTTAAATTTGGAAAAGTTGACCTCTATTATAAACTCATAACGTGCTTTATAATAAAGCTAATTCTACTTCATTACTTACAAAACACATAGAAATTATTTTTAAATTTTAAAGACTTTGTCATAATTCGTTTAAATCGAATATCGAATTTAAAATGAAAACTTTGTAAAACAGTAAGGCTGTAGTGAAAATTTAGCTTTCGCAAGCTCTTGGACTCTTCAATATCCTCTTGAATTATTCTTCCAGATAAAACTTGGTTTATGATTTATATAACTCATGGATACGCCATACAAAAATCGTACCTAATGTGTAAAAGAGAAAGCAATAAAAATGTATCTTCCTTGTCTAGAATTTCGAAATTTCGGAAATCAAATTCAAATTAGTGTCAGTTAAACTACAAAAAAACAGTTGACATACACTTGATAAAATGGATACAATCAAATATAGTGTCGAGTAGTGGGTTGTGAAACAAAACGTGATAATAAAGTTTCAAATGTAACTTTATTTTCATAAGTGCATACATATTACAGAGTAAATTAGTTTTAAAATGAAGAGATGTGGTAAATCATTTTTTTTAGATTTCCCACAGATTACTACGCAAAATAAAATATGGTTCGCTAATTTAGGAGTTACAAATTAGGTTCGAGCGAAGTACGACAAATTAAAAGTTCGTTTTTGCATTTCCCATCACGTTTTTGATTTGTTCTGGAAAAAGGTACATCTTAAATTCAAAGAGTGCGGTATCTAACAAAATTACCTAAAACAACTTTGTTAATTTTTATTTACGTTTGACATTTATGCCGAATTTTTCATTTGTTTTTGGTTTTTGAATGTCGTTCAAATATGTACTTCATATTTCAGCAGTGTTTTATTTATTAAATTATGATTTAAAAAATTAAAGATTTTGAATATTTTTCTGTCTATTCAATGTTTATTATGAAAAGGAAAACGGTTTCAAATAATTTTCGGAATTATGTCTTGGTTCCAGTGCGGCTCTTACCCTACATTTTCGGTAATACGATTTTTGAGTAAGTGGTGTATAATCGGCGTGTTCAGTCAGACCAGAATGATAAAAATTATCATTACATTTTTTGTGAGCCCAACTTAACTCCGTATAATTTTATGTCTTGCCCGAGTGAACAACCAAAACCGGCCTTCATTTAAAAAATAAATACCAAATACGACTAACCGTATATTCCAGATTTAAAGAAAATTTAGCAGGTTAAAATTAGTGTACAAGCGGAGTTTAGGTATCGTAGAATCAGGATCAAATTTATAAACAAATGAAATTTTGGATAAATTTATGTTGTGCTTACGTGTAAAGCAACAATATCCCAGTATACCATAAAACTTATGCATTGAACATAAACACAGAACATACAATGCAGGAGCTAACACATTAAATGTAATTTTGACGAAATAAAATACACAAACTAGCTATAAGCAAAATTATTTATTATTGTTACCATAAAACACGACACAGCCTTGATAAATTTTAATTTCTGTTGAAATAATTTGATGATTGATAAATCTGTGGAATTAAACAAAAACAGGATATCTGCAGATAACCACTTTTCTAGTTTTTATATATCAGTCGATCCAGAATTTGTAATTCTATTTTTACCCAGAACAGTTTTTTAAGCTGTTCATTATTTTCTTCGAAAGTCAACAAAAAAGGCGATTGTCTTTCATAGAAATACACTACGACTTCAAGCTTAAAATGTGATTTTCCAACATTTATGTTTTTGC
Source organism: Nephrotoma flavescens (assembly GCA_932526605.1). Lineage (NCBI taxonomy): Eukaryota > Metazoa > Arthropoda > Insecta > Diptera > Tipulidae > Nephrotoma > Nephrotoma flavescens. The sequence continues at coordinate 272,895,325 of OW052222.1, read as the reverse complement.
TTGTTTTTGTTTAATTCCACAGAAATATTACAACAGAAATTACAATAGAAAACAAAAATTGAAACAAACAAAATGTACAAAAATTTGACATCTAGAATCAAAAATATTCGTGTTTTTTTTTGTGATAAATGAGTGCGTTTTATGGCAAAAGGTGATAAAAATAACGTGATATTTTTATCATTTTTTCCCGACTGAACACTAGGAATATAAGCGAGTGGAATACAAAAAAAGTTGTACCATATTTTCTTGTTGTTTTCTATGGTAATTTAGTTTTGTGCCGTATCCATGTCCATGAGTTATATAAATCGGTTCATTCTGTTCGGATTTTGATAGGGGCAAAATGAAGTTGTTTTTATTTTCATAGCAATGCAAAATGAAAATTATATTAAACTAAAGTGATAAATTTGTAAAGTTTTATTAAGAGCTTTTATGCGCTAGCCAAAACTAATTGAGTTAATCTTTGAGGCTAGTGAAACTTTATAATAGTTTCGTTCCGTTTTGACGTTTCCGTTTTCCTCAAGTTTTAGCTGGTCAGTAAAATTTAAAAAAATAGTCCCAATGGATTATCATTATACATATTTTGTTCTTTATATCTGTGTGACTTTTGTCCAAGTCTGCTTCGATGGAAAAATAAAAATCTTTACGAATTTTTAAGCGTTTTTATTTTCTGATGTTTTCAGCTCGAAAGTTGATGGATAAGAGAGTTTTTATTTTTTCTTATTTTAGTTTTTTGACAATATTATAACAATTTTGTATAACAGTATTTTTATAACAAATTATAAATATTTTTTTATACAATATAAATTTTTAAACTACATAATTTCCAATAGTAATTCTACTTTACATTGCGGTTAATCTATCGGTTTAATTCGGTATTGTTTGTTAACTTATAATTTGACAGCACAAACACAATTGGTGTTTATTTACATTGTGTTTGTGTACAATAAATAATTAATAAATAAGTTTATATAAAATAGTGCAATAAATAGTGTTTGAAGTGAATTACTGTTGATAAAGTGATAACTAAACATCTACGAGTATAGTTCTAAAAATACAGGTGTATTACATAGTCTTATAGTGTACGAGTATGTGGATAATTTAAATTAATTTGTGTCTTTTACATTACAGATGGAATACAATACAATGCCAACAGCTGATTGAAAACCAATTGGGTATACAGCAAGATTTGTGACGTTAAATTTACATTTATAATGATTCGAAAGCAATAAAATTTGATACAAAATAAATTTACTATGTATGTATGTGTTTCAATTTAAAATGATTATAATTACTCGTATAATAAAATCAGATGGAATAAGTTTTTATTTGTTGCATGACAATGTTGTGCAACAATCTGGTTACCTAGTATGCCTAAGTTAAGGTACCTAATTTATCATATGACAGAGTAAAACCGTTTGTTTAAGTTGCTAAATGGTCCTAATTAGGCCTTTCATTTCCTGTTTGTCACATCTTGAATTGCATTCTAAATTAGATTTTCAACCATGTTTTTTGATTAAAAAATTCCAGAAAATCAATATTTTATCAATAAAAAACACCTTTTTAGTAAAGGATTTGTTTAGCCTGCATAGAGCCTTCAATTATTCACAGAACATAAGATCTTGCTTTGAGTTCTAAATTAGATTTATGTTAGATTTTTGAATTAGCTTTCACCACAATGTGTCCTGAAGATCCAGTGGAGCCTGCATTTTTTAATGGTGCTGCTTTCTTTTTCATTCTTAATTAGATTTTCAACCCGTTTGTCGATTTGAGTTTTGCTAAATATCCTTTTGATGTTATTTTATTGAATTTGGTTACTAACCTTCTTCTAAAGCTACCAAAACCATGGAGCCTCAATATTCAAAAATATTTAATAAACCTATAATTAGCATTTAATTTTCCATATTGTATTGAAATATTTTTTTGGAGAGGTCTGCTAACTTTATACATATTAGAATAAATTAGTGGATACATTTAAAATTACTTGATAATGCAAACCAACCTGACTTTATTGGTTATTTCGGTTTCCCTGAAGCCCTGGTCGTTTCAGTTTAAGATAAACATTTAAATATCTTGCCAACTTAATGATACGCGCTCTATAAATTGTAGAGATGTGGTACCTTGTAAAAAATTTCGCAGAGCAGATTACTGCTTTTTACAAGACAAAACTAAGAAATATCGATGAACTCAGTATCTATCTCTTTGCTTTTGGGAAAATCATAACCATTTTAAATATCGTCAAACAACATGATGTTACGTTAGACAGTAAGCTTTTCTGGAAATTTCACTTCACTTTTTGCCATTTTATTCGAGTTCTTAGTACTGCTCATTAATATATGTATATAGTTGCTATTAGGCCGCAGGCACAAGTTTGGCTGAGCATTTATTTTTTCAAAGGTCAAAATCTTACCATAAACTTAACATTAAAGAGGTTTTATTTATATTTTGGTTTATGATTATAAAACGATAAAACTATTTTATCCCCAGAAGGTTTTAATCGTACTCGCTTCTAATGGTTTTTTTAAATGAATATTTGACATTTTTTATTTGACAATACTAAAAGTTTGCTGAATCTTAACTTTATTTATTATACCTACGAGAAATGCAATATGGAACAATTTTAAAGTCGGATTACGGTGCGCGATCAAGTTTTTAATTTTTTTTATTTTTATACTGTAAAACGGAGCAAAACAAGATTTTTGATTTTACGGTTAAGTTAAACTATTTTATAGATTTGAATTACAAAAAACTAAAGGTTTTATTAGAACACATTTAAGTATGTATGTTATTAATTGTTTTTAATATTTCATATACATATTATTAATTTTGATCATATATTTCGTCACTAAACATAAATATCATTCTCATTCTATCCTTGAAACGAAGGTGCTGTCACAAAATTTGCGGCAAGCATATTTACTATAAGCATGCCCCATTGCAATGAAACAAAAATCAAGTTTATTTTGTTCCGATCCGAACAAAATTCTATCGAATAAACTAAGCTTTTCCCTGGGACATCTGATACCCCCAGTATGCCAAAACTTCCAATAAGAAATAAATATTAACCGTTTTCGAAACGCACATTATATGTAAGAACAGTGGTTGACATTTGTATATAAACGGAAACCATCGCAGCCATTTTTGAAGTTAAACCTGTTTATTTATCAACTTCTTTTCATAAAACAACTTCTTGTTTGTTGTATGTGTAACGAATACATATTTACATTATACATTTAAATCAAGACTCTTCGTAGGGTGGCCCAATGGATTCCAGAGTGGGCCAATCATTACTTAACCCATTTGAACGAAGCTCCAAATTATCAAGATCGTCAAGATCTTCAACTGGAAATATTTGAAAACGCTGAACTCGTGATCAATTAAGAAAAATAAAAGAATTTACAGCTAATTGAAAGAAGAATTTGCAATTTTTAAGAAAGAGGGTGAAGATCTCAAAAAATCAGTTGAAACACGTGAAGTACTTGGGACGACACCTATTTATTTATTTATTTCTACAGAAATCTATTATGTGAGTTACATGCATCATGTCAGATTAAAACCGAATAATCTAAACCTACAATCGATGATGGCATTGAACCATTCCAAATGAATGAAGAAAAATTAGGAAAAGAAACAAATTGGATGTTGAACCGGAATAAAAAACCAAGCAAGAAAAAGGAAGCTCAACACTCAAGGGAAACCATCAACTTAGAGGTTTCTAGAAGCCAGTTAATCATCAAGAAATAACCAGCTCTCGAACAACAACCAACTAAACCAAAAGAGAAATCACCTCAACTAATTAACGTTGTTGGAATATCAAATGATTCCTCTATAGTCTATACAATCGATTAAGAAATCGGTTCCGGTAGCCGAGTACAAACTCTTATCTCTAAATAATATGGTGTCTGTAAAATTAATGTTGCAGACTCTGAAACCTATAGAGCTTTGGCTACAAAGCTTAATTCGGCGGGGGGGGGGGGGGGGGGGGGAAGGGGTATGAATCATGTGGCTCACACCAGATGTTAAACAAATTAATAAACGAGTTTTTCTTAATTTTGGCTAATTAAGTGCGTGATTTAACTAAACTTTAAATGTTCATTAACGCGGTCTTACATCAGATTTACGATTATACGTTACTTTTAGAAGTGCACAGTGCGCTTAAACGAATGGCTATAATGTACTGGTAAGGACTTACGAACAAATATCGATTCCAACCACTGATCTATGGGTCTATTTTTTAACTCAACCCGAGCAATTAGGCTTGTCCTGAGAATTGTACACCGACCACAGGTTGTGCAGTGCCAAATGATCCAGTGTGCATAGAGTAATAATTTGTTTTTACTTTGCATACCCTTCGTACACTGGCTTTCTATTCAGAGTAAAATTTGAAGAACTGGTATGCGCGGTGTAAGCACAGTTCACAAATAAAAACACAGTATGCAGTGTAAAACTACTCAGGTTGAATTTAAAAACACAGAGTATTTTGTAACAGCGCATTGCTTGCTCAGGTTGTATTAAAAAATAAGCCCTATATAAGTAGGGAGGTTCTTTTGTATTGATACAAAAAATGTTCAAATCTTTATCACGTCGTATCTTCTTTAATATTTCATAAAACTATTTGAAATCTTGAATTAACTGTTTGATCATTTCAAAAGCTTCCTGAAATTTCATGAAAAGCAAGCATGAAATTAATACGTCATGTGATCTTCCGGTTAAATGTATGACCAGTCTGCAATACAACAGCAAAAATTGCATCATCGATTAAAATCAAGTAGTTTGGTTCTCTTAATAAGTTTTGTTCTAATTGGTCTATCAATGCAAATGCAAATGTTATTATCAATTACTAAGCACAAATTGGGCGCTTTCAAGACACCCAACAGTTGGAAACTTGCTAGTAAAACGCAGCTAACCCCCAGAGAAAAGCCCCATTGGTATTTACTCTGCATGAAGAGAATGTTCACCATTATACCAATAGTTACCTATAATTATTATGTTTAACACAACAGCTTCCCAAAAGTTCACAAATTATGTCTCTATATAGGACCTTGTACAAAAGGGCGGTATTACTTAAATAAAACAAAACAAATTACTGATTTTATGCTTAATGTAGTTTTACGTCAGTTAATATTTTTTGGCTTCAATCCAAAATTATTCTGTTAAGGCAGATTGGAAATATTTCACCAACCTTAGTTCCTTTTTAAAATTATTTCAACGGAAATAAGGGAATCTACACGCTTTAATAATTTTGCGGGATAAATCATTATAATGATAAATTGAAAACGAAGGGTAAACGACACGTTTGGATGAACCTTTAAGAATGTCACTTACAGTGCATAAATAAATACTCGTAAAAGTTTTAAAAGATGTAAATAATCACGGGTGATCAACTAATTATTACATATTTTATAAACATTTTGTCAAACAAATTTTGGAGGGAATTTTTTCAGATTCCGGAAAAATGGTAGCTGTAATTTTTCCAGAAAGATGTACATACAATGAATCTCATCATTATGAGGTGTAATTGGACCATATTTTTTGACAATGAAAATGGCATTGCAGTTACCATCAATGGGGAACGCTTAAAAAGATGGTGCAACATGCCATAAACATCATGACACATTCAATTTATTGAGAGAAAAGATTAATGACCGTGTAATCTCCAAAAAATCCGATGTAAACTGGCCACCAAGATCAAGCGATATAACTCCATTGGAATTTTTTCTTCGAGGTTATGTTAAATGATTGGTTTACTGAAATTGACCACAAACACTCAATGACCTTAAAACCAACATTATTCGTGTTATTGGTGAAATAAGTGCGGATTTATATGAAGAAGTGGCTAACAATTGGTGTTCCAGAATCGAATTTTTTAAAAATTCCAGAGGCGGTCATAGGTCAAATAAATAATATGATATTTATTCTAATATGTATATAAATGTTGATTGTTGAATTATTTGAAATTGATGGTGATCACAGTGCACAAATGAACCACGAATTTCTCTCATTCAAAGTATAACCGAGATTGTTATAAAGTTGTTCTAACATTTTTTCAGGTTGACATATAATCCGAGAAGCTTATTAGGATAATAAATATTTTTAAACCATTAATATTTTAACTATATAAGAACTTCATTGTTCGGTTTCAGTTAATTTATCTAACGCTTTTAGTTTTAACAGAGCTAAAAGTATCGCTCAACCCGAAATTCATGTTTTACAATAAAATACGATTTGACAAGTGGCTTTTTGCGGATATAGTCGATCGTGAATGAATATTGGATTTTGTAAAACTGATGAGCTAATTTGTAGCTATAATCAATTATAGCTTCCTATAAAGCGATTGTCTTATAATGTATATAGCTATAACAGAATAGACAAATCTTAATCAATTAACATGTTACTGAAAGTGCCGTAAATAAGTAAGTTCAGCTGCGTCTTAATGTCGTTGTGATGATTTCGATTAAGATTTTATCTTCAAGGTGTAAACTACACCAGATCATTACGGCTTTCCAATTTTATTTAAAGAATGTGGTTTGAAACAATTTCAATGTTTTTTGAAGTTTATGACATTCAAAATCGATATTTTTTGTTTAAAGTGTTTTTTATATATAATAAATCACGATAGCGCTTAATTCGCGAATGAATTGATTAGAATTGTATTTAATTAAAAACATAACACCTAAACACATTGTACGAATGCCACCACATCCCACGTCAATTGTGTTATTCGCTGGCTATATATCTTGCAGCACTTTGTAATTTGTAAAGGTTTCGACACTTGATATTCAGCAATAATCTTTAAATAAAAAAATCGTATTAAAAACATGAATTGGCAAAAAATTTTGCCTTACAAATGCGTTTGGAACGACCATATCATCAGGTGCCGCAAACAAAAGCAAAACAATTATATTTTTAAAGTAACTACAGCAGAATCACAGTTTGATCCACACCAAATTTGTGGTTTTAAGCTGAGAACGTTGATAGAGTAAAGGGTTTTTCAATTTAGGCGGGTCGATGCTGGTAGCCTGTGGCGGCCATGTTGTTTTAGTGGCGTCTGCTAATCAACTATGCGAATTTTGCGTCGAGACTTGGGACCTGTACAAGATCTAACTTGGAGCGTTTGGAAGAGGACCCCAATTTCGGTCGAGAAATTATCTTTAGCGATGAGGCACATTTTTTGAAGAATGGCTATGTTAACAAGCAAAATTGCCATACATGGGACGAGGTTCAACAGGTAACAATGCATCCACAAAAAGTTACTGTTTGTGTCTGTACCATCAACGGCAAGCGCTACAGAATGATGCTAACCAATTTCTTTTGGCCCAAATTGAACGATATGGAAGTAAACGACATGTGTTTCCAGCAGGACGGGGCTACGCGCCACACAGCAGTGTGGAATTGGTCACCAACATAGTGCGATTTGACCCCGCTAAACTTTTTCTTGTGGGGTGTCCTCAAGTCGCAGGTGCATCGCTCAAATTCAACCGGATCTACGCGGCAGAGTCATTGAAAATTGGGGCCACTCGGATCCGTACCACTGTGAGAAGCCGGGGCTGTACATGGGCCTTTCAAATAGAAAATTTCAATTAATTTCATTAGTATCTCACATACACAGCATGTTTTATTCCATTTCAATACTCCTTTAAAAAGAAACCTGTTCTAGAACTTTCATGGATTTTGCACCAACCACTTAAAAATATATTTGTTTCACAACTATTACGAGTATAAAGTGATCAATGTACAATCAGACTATGGATATGGAACGAATTAGAATGAAAAAATATGAAATTTGATCCGTAACATATTAAACCATTACTTTTTTTATCGATTTATGTTGTATGCAATTAAAAATTTAATTACTAAAGCTTATTGCTTCTGTTATATTATGTCTTCCCAATTTCTGAGGTAAGGCAAATGCACAAATTAAGTTTTTATTAAGATTTATAATATCTAAAGGGGAGATACAAATGTAAAATAGCCGTGTTGACATTTAAACTCGTCTTTAATAGAACAAAAACTGGTATGTTTGTTGTTTAATGAGCGAATCGTGAGAAAAAATGTTTGCAACACAAACGATAGGGATACCGGTACAAAACAACAATCTATCAGTATATTAGGACATCGAAATGAGGTAGAGGCTGGTGAAGGTGTTGAAAATATATCGAGTACATAAATAATTAAATTATAGTTCCTTGCATCTCCAAAGCTCCTCTCTATTACATTTATGTTTACTCCCAAGATGCGAACCAAAATACCAACAAAACTAAATTAGAGAATTTAGAATTTTGACAGAAATAGCCGATCGTAAGTTCTCTCGCCTCGTACTCCTATGTGAAATGACTCGGAGTACAAGATTTAAAATATACAAACAAAATCGCAATAATTGGTAAGGAAAGTTAGGCTAAGTTACTCCACATTGTACAAGGAGTTTAGTAAGAAAGGACAATATTCCTGGCTATTATTATCAAAATTCCAACAGTTCCTGGCTTTTCTCACCCACCCTCAAGAAAAGTAAAAAGGTTATCTAGGCGGTTACTGTTGTTTCCTTCTGCAACATCATGCGCGTACTGCTTGAAATATTAGTTCGGAAAATAATCACTATAGTCCTTTAAGGAAAGTATAGATCAAAACTGTAAGTTTGCAAAATTATTAATTAGTAATGTATTATTGGAAAAAATATATACTTTTACTTAGAAATAAAATGTGTATATGTAAAATATTTTAAATTTGTCTGTAGTCCCACAATCCAATACGGCATAATGAAACTTTGTCAAAGCATGATCTATAGAATAACATTGTTATTCTAGTATACTGTTAAAGTTAGCCGAAAGATGGTGAAGCAGATATTAATTTTGCTATCCCGGCCAAAATATTTTAAAATGTTATTAATGCAGGTTGCATCGATAAAGAAGATTAACTTCAATCTTCAAATCAAAATTTTCTAACATCATCAATTTTCTAACATAAAATGTCAATAACAGACATCTATACAATAACCATTAGACGCAGTCACGTTTAACTGATGGATGGTTTGTATAGCAAGATTTTGACAGATGACGACGATCTGACTGTACCAATTTGAAGAACCATGACCCTAAGTAGAATTTGATTATATGTTTGGAGTGGATTTTATTAGTTATATTGGTGAAATGTTCCATTTGTCCATTGGACCAATCTCACTGCCGATTCGACAGCCCGTTATCATAGGTAGATTTTGATTATAGGTTATAAATTTACAAGACATGCTTTAATTTAATAATTTAACACACCAATTGACGTTTCTACAAAAATTGACGTTTCATTTTGTATTGGTATTTCTCCATCAAAAAAAAATTTACGAAAAAATTTACATTTTTTAAAATTGATGTACATCAAAAAAAATTGATTTTTTCTGGCAAATAGAACAAATTTTTTGATGTACATCAATAATTTTTGGCGGATTTTGGTAAATAGAATTTCACATAAGTATGCCGTGCTAAAATTTTATGGAAAAAACACTCAATGAGCTTAGTTTTAATGCACTAGATTTCACATTTCCAACTTTAACAGTCGTCAATAGGAATTAGCTCGCTAAGTTTTTGAAAATCGCTTTTACGGAAAATCGTGGCAACGATTCCGGGTCTACATTAACAAAATGTGATTATAAAACGTGGATGATATAAATTAATATTAAGACCTAATCTAAGCCCGTTTAAGCACGCCGTTTTGAACCGAAATCAACATATTATCGTTAACTAGAGCCTCCTTTACAACGAGCATTCGTAGCAAAATACTGAGTGTTGTGGTCAAACGGATTGTTGATATAGATGAATAGGCGAAACTTCATACGTAAGCTTTTTTCATAAATTGGGAGATCCCAGTGATTTTTGCTCGAAATCGGTCCACCCGAAGTAATTACAGCCTCCATAGGAGTTTTTTCGTGTTTTGCCAATACATATTTTGAAAAGTATATAATTTATGAGAAAAACGAATATGTATGTACTAAAAGATTCTAAAATTAAATTGCAATACTAACGGTCCAGATCAGTTGTCCAATATTTAAGTGGAATTTTTTGGAGGATTTTAGACAAAAAATTGGTTTTCAAAATAAATTAAGACTCTGTGTAGCCCAGACGGGGAGATTAGGTTAGGTTTCAGTGGTTGACACTTAGGCCATTTTTGGCCCATTGTGATACCACGCATTCATGCTACATCATTAACCCATTCACCTATTCACCTACTCACACAACTACAGTATACCACCTGCACATTGCAAGCTCCATGTCAACCTGTACATTGACATGGACGGTGGGTCGGCGTTGAATTCTGCACTCCATCAAGGGGTCTTAGTTGTATTTATTAACATCACCGATTGTAATCGATGATGAAAATTCGATTTGCATCTAGCCTCTGATGGGATTCAAACCCAGTACCTCCCGGTCCAAGTGCCGAAGCTTTAACCACTGCACTACTTGTCCGGTGACGGGGAGATTAAAATTCCAGTGATTTTTGGCCGTAATCGGTCGACCGGAAGAGGCAGCTCCCAAAGGAACTCTCTCGTTTGTTGCAAATACATATTTTGAAAAGTAATGTGATAAATTAGTATTATATATTTTATAAACATTTTAGCGGTCTTTTGTTCAGATTCTCTTCAACATTGACATTTGTAATAAGCATTGGTTGGAAAGATATACACAGTTGCACAGCGTTTAGAAATTGTTAAAATTTATTACAAAAATTATGAATCTATAATTTAATAACATAATATCGACCTATAGAGCTTACTACTATTCGTAATGTAATAAAAAAATTGGTGACAAATGGTGGTGTTTGTGATTAACATCACAAATACGTTAGATGAAACTCGAAAACGATCAATTAGAAATCGTTCTCAAGAACTAAGATTTTCTCAAGGATCTCAATGGATCAAGGCGCATAAAATTCAGTTGAAACAAAAACTTAAACCATTTATTGCGTAGAAATTTTGCAAATTGGGCTTTAGAGCAACTTGAAACCGATCCATTATTTCATGGAAAAATCACCTTCAGCGATGAAACTCATTTCTGATTAAATGGGTTCGGAAATAAGCACAATAGTCGCATTTGGAGTGAAAAAGCCATATGCTCTCCATGAAACACGTTTACATATACAAAAACTAAGAGTTGCTATATAGACAGATGATTATTTTCAACTTCAACGATATGTGGTTTCAACAAGATGGTGTACCATGCCAAACACAATCAATTTATCGAGAGAAAACTGGCCACAAAGATCATGCGAAAAAAGTCCAAGTGGGTTATACTTTATTTCAATTCGATATCTCTACAGTCCAGGCGGATTGACTTTCGTAATAGAACTTTATACTAAAACTTTTTCCATAAAGTGGGAGATCCATGCGAAAAGTGGTGAACATCTGTGTACTGGCAGTGGCATTTTTCGTAGGAGGGTTTTCAATTTTTGCAATGATGATTAAATTTTCACCTTGTTGATTTTCTGAAATTTAAGCCGGAATGATGATTAAAGATATTTTAAGTTTTAATAAAACACTTTTTAATTTTGTGATATATTTTTTTATTTTAAATAAAAAACAACAACAACAACTAGTTTCGAGCTATCGATAAGCAGATTGATTGTAATCAGGGGGGTTATTATGTAAGCATTACGAGTTACGAATTACGACAAATGACGTCAAAAGGCCTTTTTATTTAAAGCATTTTGAGTTGTCGTAATTACGACTTTTTGTTGTTGTTTTAGTCGTAAACATTTATAAATACGAGACAATAGTCGTACTATCTATTTTTTTCTTGTTTCCATTCATAATTTGTCAAAATTAGTTTGAGTCGTAATTCGTAACTCGTACTCGTAATGCTTACATAATAACCCCCCAGGCTGATTCAAAAATCGGAACGGAATAATGATTTTTGGTTATATAAGGCAGTTTTTGTCAAAAATCTGGTAGGTTCAATTTTTCGATTTAGACTGCGGTCCAATTCTTAACTTATTTTGCGGAGAATTAGAATTTGAAAGTCTACATTAAATGTGCTGTTGAATAGACATTGCAAACTTGCTTAAATTATTTTTAAGTTGCTAGTTTGGGCACAAGTCCCGCATGAAACAAGCCTGCAATAAGTCTAACCGACAGGACAAAATAAGGTTCAAATTGGACCGCAGGCTTAATAATTAAGTGTGGTGTATTCCACATTTTTTTTAGTTTAACTCGAGAAATAAACAGAAAATGCCTGCTTTAATTTCAATGGGTACATATGGGTACAAAAGTTAATTTGGTAGTAGTGGGAGCTTATCAAAAATAAATTACCAGCAACTAAAGCATACAAACCTTGCTCTTTTATCTTTTAATTTGCAGTTTTTTACAAACAACATTATGTGTCATTATGTTGTAACAGAGAATTTCGTATTTTCCATCATTAAAGATTTTAACAAACATAGATTTGCTATAGTAATCGCAAATTATTAAATTATTCAGATATTACTTTTTGTCTTTTAATGTTGTGTTTTGTTTGTGCGCAGAAATTTGAATTAATGATAATTAATGTTTTAAATTTTTTACAATGTAATTTATTTTTTATAATTAATTTTTTTTTAATTTCCTGGTTATTAAGTAAACGAAAATGATCACCTCACTTGGGAAACAAAATAAATATTGAAATGATAAAGCCAAGAAACGTTTTTCATAACAATGTATTTACTGATTTAACCCAAGACACTAAGAACATCTGAAATCAGCAATTCGAATGCATATTTCAGATTTAGATTTGGCCGCGAGCTCGATGCATGCTTTTACAATAAAGCTTGTGGGGTCATTGCTCGTTCGTTTTAACCAAACATTCAACCGAAACATTTAACTATCGAATTGCAGAGAATCATTTAAACTCTGATATCTTATTACTAAATATCTAATTATAAAAAAGTCATGGTTGTGACAAAACACCATAATGATAATATGATTATGAAGGTCTAAGAAAATATATAACACATAAAGCGTAAATTAGAGGCCTTGAGATCGTTAAACTATTTAGGCGAGTTAAATTATCGATTAAAAAATATATCGGTTTAAAATGCCAAGCAAATACATGTGAATCTATACAAATACATGCTTGTTTACATTCCGGTACATTAGGTTCTTTTGGTTATATAATAAAGTCAAGAGAAACAATGCATTTATAATTCAAACATCCCAAAAATTACGTTTATAAATAATAAATCCGAAAATGGAGCAAACAAGACGGTTAAATGCCATGGTTAAGTTAATTAGCCAACTAAATGTTTCTCGAGTTGTTATTTATATTTACATTAAATTACCCCTACATCAAAAATAGCGTTTCGTGTGTTAAACGACAAATAACCGAATAATTTATGTGTTTTAAAAATATTATATAACCAAAGATTAACCCTTTGCTCACTGGGTATTCTACAAAATTTACTTTGTATTCGACGTTAGTTCCGTTCCGTTGCATAACACTTTGCCGGAAACAAACCAACCAACAAAAACATTAGATTTCATGAACACGTCCAGTGGCATTATTTGTTAACACTTTATTTATTTAACCTTTCAATTAGTACTCGGTATTATGTTTGAATGCTAGTATTTCAAAATGGAATGTTTTTGTTGTGTCCAAGGTCAATATTTGGAGCATCTACGTACGAAACAAATTCCAATCAGTTAAAATCGATTTGCTTTGGTTGCATATTGATCGTTACAAAATTACACACACGCGCACACTTAATATTTACAATTCTGAAAATAACATTGCTGCCCTCTACGCCTAAACTAAGTAACCAAAGTACATGTTAATGAGTGAATACCCAAGATCGAATGAATCGTTTTGTAAATTATTTAACACATTAAAATTTTATATGTAAATATATCAGCCATTGGATATCAAACACAAGCTTATAAATTATACACAACGAATTTGTTTCCGATAAAATAATGTTGGCTTGTGGTGTTGATTTTATTTATTCTAATATAATCCAGGTGCTGTTTGTCGGTCGTTTTGTGTTCACTACATAAAAAACCTCTTTCGAAACTGGTTCAAAATGTCAAAACTACAACTTAGATAATTGTAATTAAAATGATTCTAAATTTTAAAGAATCGATGAAACAAGACCATACAAATTTGGGACAAAACTTGATTTAATCTAATTTAGTTTATTCTGGAATAGCTGAAAAATGGTCGGAATTTGACGAGATGTTGTATGCTTACGAGTAGACTGTAAGTAGAAACAAGAAAAGGGTCTAGTTTTAATTCTAGTTTCGGTGTACTCTCTGCCCCCGCCGTTCGGTGACGGCTATAGCCGTCATTTGCGCGAACGTGGTAGGACGGCTATAGCCGTAATTTGTCTCTGTAGGCGGAAATATATCGAATCGTTAAACATGAAAAATCAAAACAACAAAAACAATTGATATGATATCTGGAATGTTACATCTTTTTATTCTTCGATGTATTACCAAATATTAAATAGTATCAATATAGGACACTGCCTTGTAAAATCGTGTTCCAAAATGTTTTTTCTATAAGACAAGAGTGAAGTTAGGTGTTTTAGTACAAGTTCGAAAAAAATTCGAAAATCAACACAGCTAATGAAAAAAAACTGTAGGTTATCTGTCAAAATAAAAAAGTAAATAAGTACTGTCATGTGTATTAGTCAAAATTTGTCCTCAATAAATTTTTAGTGTCGTTTGTTAGTTGTTTTCATTAATTAAAAATGTTAGAAACATTGTATAGTTCATCGTTCTCAATATTGGAAGTTCCTAATTAAAAATCTAAAGTCCATCATGGTTTCATCAGCCATCCACAATAAAAATATTTCCATGTTACTGTTGTCATATTTTTTGGTTACCGGTGGTAAGTACATGCCGCCCAGTTTAAGTGTATAGAATTAATTATAATTATTACAATAAACTAAAAAAAAATATGTGTATGTACTTGGAAGTTGGCAGTTGACACTTTCACAACCAAAAAGCGTAAACTTTTTAACAGTTTGATTTTACTTCGAATATTTTTTCGAAGTTCAAAAAACGACAAAAGCGACACCGTGTCAAAAAATCTAATTACGGTAAATGCGATAGCATAAGAGAAAAAAAGAACACGACTGTCCTATATATAAGTTATTTAATATATGGTAATGCATTAGTACACTTCGTACGAATGATGTTCCTTTTTTTATTAATTAAAATATACAGGACGTTTTGATGTATTTTTACCTATTCGGACACGTGTATGTGATCGATTTGAATTAGTAGTATGTGCTGGTTAGCTGGTTGTTGTTAGATGCAACGTGTAGGGGCAGATGATACCACGATGAATACTGTCTGCATTGCCGATTTGCGCGTTCAAGTCATATAAAAATATCTTTACATCGTGTTGGGGAATTTTGTTTAAAACACCTTCACAAATGAGATGTTGAATTGACGCTTGTGCAATCTAAGCACGCAGATCCGGTTGTTTATTGAACTAAAATAGGTTACGACTTGGCGTGAACAATTACTGATCAGAAAACCAAGTTCGTTACCTATCGAAGTTGTTTCTTTAACAGAGCGTAAATCTGTGATCGACGATGTTGTTGTCGATTAGCCTAATTTCGTGTATGTGTAATTAGATCGATCTTGCGTGTACTGAGATGCCTAATCGAAGTGTTGGTTCAAAATTTTAAATCATTGCTTATTTCGAGACCGAGGTCGTTGTTGTAAATCTGAGTTAATTAGCCGAGCTTTTGTTGAAGTTAAGTAACAATTGTTTTTACCAGGTTGAGATGTTACCCCAAAGCAAACTTCCCGTAGAAAGGCCGCAGCCCTGTCGCAAGGAAGCACTGTAAGCACTTGCTGAAGATGCATAAAGAGACGGCACAGGAAGCGAGTCTTACAGAAATCCCTCTCTGCACTCCAACCTCACCACCCCAATTAGAAAATATAGTGTTTACATATTTCTGGCTGAAATCGGATCAATTGAAAAAGTGTTTCGCTCTTTCTTTCAAGAATACACAGATCATTCGTTGAGAACAATTTTTTTATTCAAAAATCGAGAACTACATATAAGACAAAAATTTTTATTCTGCCATAGAATGTTGGTTTAGTGCCAATTTTGTAATTCGTGTTAACAGATTAGTGTCTTCTATCGTTTAGTTTAAGCAAGATTGATGTAAATTAAAAACCCTTGCTACGAACCATTATACGGAAGAATGTTTGAAAAGAGACTGAACAAACTGCAATAAGAATCGGAATGTTGAACCACATTCCAAAATTCTTCTCATGTTGCTTATTTATAAACACCAACCTTACGATCATGTTCTACGAGTACTATTTTTGATCTAAACTGCTGACTATCATTTTCAGTTAAACCATTTGTAGTTTCATTGGTTTTTATTTATTTTAAAATTTAATTTAAGAATTACTTTAGACCTATATGAATACTACCACCATATTTTAATTACATATATCAAATTTGAAAAGATAAAGGTATTCAGAGAATTCCGCAATAGAATAAATGTTTGTAATTAGACTTTTTGATAAAATAAAGGTACATATTTATTTATTGTTAAGTTCATACCTAATTTCTGTTTATTTAATTAATCCAACATAATAAATATGTCATTATTATATTGGTACGTAAACAAATAAATAACATTTATATTGTATGTATTACATAAAAGATTGCGGCGAAAGTTTAGTAAAATAATGTTTAATTGATAACTCACGAACACGACGCCACGTAATGTTCAAATACAAATTACAAAAATTGTTTTGTCACATACGTCTAAAATTGAGGCGCTTCTTGCAGATACAAAATAAATTACTCAGGTCAATCTACGAGAACTGGTTGACTTTGAAAATGACAAAAAATTATTTAAATAATGTAAAAAGCTATGACACCCAATAAAATAAACCATGTGTGCTTTTTGGTTAAGATAAGATTCCGAGATATAGGAATTTTTGTGAAGTAAAAGCAACGGGATAAAAAATTGCCTTGTCAAGCTGATATGTAAATTAATACTGTTTTGGAGTCAAATGTTAATCGATAAGCAAATAACATTATTTGTACGCAAATAATCCCATTAGTCCCGTGACGCCTGTAGCCAATTTTTCCTGAACTGACAGGAAAAGTGAGATTTAGTTGCTCTTCAAATTACTTATGACCTACGATGTAAACGAAATGCTTTCTGGAGAATTATTTCATTATGTGTATAATAGAAATGAGAAAATTGGTCTAGTTTAGACTGCCAAACAGGCCTACAGGCGGAAGATATGACTTAAAAAGACTGTAGCTCACTCCAAGATAAACAATAAGGCCCACAAACATCACAGTTGAACGAAATTCGGAAGTAAAGAGGCTTAGAGTTTGTTTATAGAAGTAACTAAAGAGTTTTGTTATTAATTTAACCAAAGTCAAAATAAGATTGTAATGTTTAGCTAATTATTTTATTTACCGGTTTGTGAACTAATACTGTGAGGGTTTGAATACTTGACATTCATCATGTCAAAAGATCATGTCGCACTGCCAAATTTTTCTTTAATCTCCCCAAACTCCCATAAACAAATATTTTATAACTTAAACAAACATTTTATTGAAAAATCTGCAATGTTTAAGGTCCTCTTAGAAAATTAGTATCTGCTTATTTTATTTCGATGTTTTGAGCCGAAGTCAGGAATTACTATTTTTGGATATTGATAATAGGGACCGAATCCGGCTATTGCGCTAAAGGGGTGAAACTTGTTTGGCTTATAAATAACTGTTTAACCCTAATGTGAGTGACGAGGTACCCGGGTACCTTTTATACTTTTGGACGTTTATTTTTATGTTTTAGTCACAATAAAACCTTTAAATTTTGTGAGAACTTTAGTTCAATTAATAGACTACAATCATGCTTTAAAATGAGAAATATTACAACTTGGACGAACGTGTAAAAAATAAGTTTCCTTACAAAACGCATGTAGGCACTAATCACTTAAATTAAGATATTTTTTCTTCACTCAGGTTAATGGCGAAAGTCAATTGGGGTGCTATTCGACACGGAAATCGTAGTTATATTAAAAAAGCTTACGAAGTTGGACTCTTTGGATTAGCAAGAAAGAAAGAAATTGTGATGCGCGAGTATTATATACATATACAACTGAGAGCACGAAAAAATGCACAGTGCGTAGAATCACATTCAACTGCAACCAAGAAGGCATCTATTGGAGATATTGCACATCGTTCATCTGACGTTTGAACCTTTCGTTACTACAAAGAAGAAGTATAAGCATATACTGGCGATAGTGGACGAATTTCTAAGTAGTAGTACTAGAGGTAGTTTTATGGTATTGCAGATTATAGTAGTATAGAACAGAACCGTTGAGAATACTTCTATATCCAGACGAGTCGTATGATCGATCGGTATGTAAATACGACTGCAATGAACACAATCATTGCATGCACACGGGTTCTCATGAAATCGATTCTTCCCCTTTGCCTATAAAACCGTGTTTCAGAAAACCAGTTTTATAGGTAAAGGGGAAAGAAACGAGGAATGAAACCGACTTCACAACATCCTATGTGAATGGACGGAATGAGTGAGTCATTTAGGAGATTCGGTATGCGAAAGATGAAAAGCGAAAGCAAACAGTGCGATAAATAATAATTGGAGTTAAAGTGGGAATAGTAGTGTGCTGTGAGTAACAATAATTGTAAATGGTGTTGAGTGAATTAATTAATTAGTGGTAAGTGTAAGTAAATATTTCCGCTATTTTCGCGAATATTTCGGAAGCAGTGTGAATTACGTTAGTTGGTGTTGTAACCGTCATACTCTATAACGGTTTCATTAAATATTGTTTATTATTCACTGCGTATTACAAACAATTTAGCCAAGATCAAAGAACTCTAACCCCACCCAAGTACATACGTTTATAGAAAATTAGCTTGTCGTTTGAAAAGTTATTGTCATGTAATTAAATATTTCAGTCAATATTTGTTTCTAACCAAGAATCATAAATTACATTCAGAATAAATGTTCAGTTTGGTTCCAAATAAATTTCTTTTCAAACCAAGATAAAAAGAAAACACTGATTTGTAATGAATGGGATTAGTAAACTGTTTATTATGTTCACATGTGACTACTTTATTACAATTTTAGTGTACATACATTAATTACATACTGACATTTACATAAATACATACAATATTATACATACATATAATTTTAATTATTTAAAAATATTTTAATTAATTAACTTCTTTCAAGTACTCTTGACACAAATGTAAGCACAAAAATCGATTATAATTTTCAATCGAATTATAAAAATCTTTTGTATACAAATTAGGGATATTTATAAAGGACAGTAACGTAAGATTTTCATTACTATCTTCATATTTTTTGAATAAAATTTGTAGATCGATTAAAGAATTTCTAATTTCGTTGTTATCGGCCGACAATGGTTTACGATTACAAAATGTAATTTGTGATTCATTTTGATTTAAATAAAATTTTAAGTTTTCAAAAATGTTTAATTTGCTGAAATAGTAAATAAAAGAAACAAAAAGATGGGTTAACATTGGTAAATTTGTTATAATAAATTTGTTAATTGAACTGTAATGTTCTATAAATACGGAAAGTATATTTTGGATCAAATTTATTTCAAAATTACTGTAATTTTGTATTTTATAATAGTTTGATGTGATTAGTTTTAAATTTAAAGTTTGGCATTGATCGATAAGTAAATGATAAAATGAATTGTTCGAATTTGATTCAATTGCATTATTATATTGTAATTTGTAGTTGATCAAATCCAAAAAGTAATGCAAGATTGGTAATGTTAAAAATTTGGAACCATTAATTTTTTTGATATTCTTACCGATAATGATATGCAAACCATTACTACTAGTGAATTTTTCATAGCTACAATTATATTCTAGGGTCATATTATTAAATAAACTATGGTTAAATAAAAACTTTTCCATATATTCATAAAGCTCATTTTTCAATATAAGGAGCTTATCAGTATTCTCCAAGCCTTTAAATCGACAACGTTCACTATACGATCCGGATTGAATGCGACTATTAAAATTATTTTTTATTAATCGGTTGTTTTTTAAGATTTTTGAATTATCATGAATACAATTTAGATTATAGCGACTTTTATACTCTTGCCAAACATTAAATCTCAAGTTATTTAGCCCACTGTAATTGTAAGTTTCATTGTGATATGTTAAAATGTTATTCTCAATTACAGATAGTTGGAAGTTGCAAAAAAACGATTGAGATTTTTCTAAGTTTTCTAAAAACGAATTATCGATTAAATTTAACTTAAAGAGCGATTTCGAACGATTATTTAAATTTAAAATAATTTTATCTAAAATTTCATTTATTTCTGTGGGTTTGTAGAAATTAAAACAAATTACGTATACCTCGGAATTACCACATTTTGATGTTGCTGGTTTAAATAGGTGAATATCATCAAATACCATGTATAAAAAGTATAAAAGATTTATACTCGAAAATTCAAAAAATGTGAACATTTTTATTAGAAAATTTCCACCTTTTCTAAGAATTTTGAGAGCAGCTGCTACTTCTGCATAATGAAGTGGCGATACTTTTGTTTCTTGATTTTCTGGTTCGTCGAAACAGTTAATCGATCCATCGGCCGTAATCAAATCAATCTCATCAAAATTTTTATCGCAATGTTCCACTAATTTATTAATATTATCGATATTCATAATATTTCCGGTGTTATCAGCTCCAAAGAACCATTTATCCAGAGTGTATAAAATGAACCGGTCATCTATAATCATATTACCAATGGGATTGTCCTCGTGATATGGATTTAATGTGGTCGCACACCAATCCCACTGAAATGAATATCGAATTATTATTTAATAGCGATTTTTTTTAAAAACGTAAGGTGAGCAGCGGAAAAAATTTAGTAGAAGTTTAACAGTAAACCGGGCCATTCCATTACTTACGTTGATGGTTTTGAAGTTACTCCTCAAATAGTGATTCAAAGCAGTGATAAAAGCGCCGGGTGCTTCACATAAATGTAGAGAGTTGATCTTTTTTGTATCCTTTTGTACTATATCAAAGGCGTTTAGACATTCAAATATTTTACACCAAGCCTGAGTTACAAATTCGCAACCCATTTCATTTTTCACTTTCCACGTAATATCACCGGCTGGATTCCGCTTTTTCGTGTGTTGACTCCATTGCTCAATGGGATAATCATTCAATTTACTTTTACATTCATTTAATTTAGCTTTTAATATTTCCATATTAGCCAAGATATAGCCATCTTCGGTATAAATTGTTTCCAGGGAAGGCAACACCTGCAACGCTTTAATCTCATCAGTTTTTGCAAAATGAAATTTTTTCTCAAATAAACTTTTAACATTTGATCCATTTTGTGAATGGTTTTGTTTTGATATTGTTATTTTATATTTAGGGCAATAGTCTTGTGGATTGAATGATGACAAATGATTCATTGTATTATTATTTTTATTTATTTATAAATTGGGAAAATGCAAAACAAACAATTTCCAAAAATGTCAAATATGACGTTTTAAATAAATTCCACATAGTTCCCATTTACATGGCTTTTTTTAAAACGGTACATGTAAATTCAGTTTGTACATTGCATAAAAGCATATATATTTATACGGCCATTTCAATGGGGCCGTTTAGACGATGAGTAATTCAACAATCATAATTCAACATTTACGTTTACACGATAAAACGTAGTTGATGTTATTTACTTATGTATGTGTAAAATTATTCAGCTATGCTACACACAATTTTGGTTTCTGGATTCAAACTATTGCGCAATAGATTTTAATTTTTAATTTTAAACCCTTATTTTAAATTAAATCATTAAATTTTTTTGTCTTGTTTTATTCTGTTCTCTCAAAAATAAAATTTAAACAAAAATCTACATCTCCGTAAATGTCCGTAAATTTTTTTATTTTCATTTCAACTTTTTTCATTTCGGATTCACGGTCAAAATTTTTACGTCGCAGCTACGTAATAAAATTTTTGTCCGTGAATCCGAAATGAAAAAAATTGAAATGAAAATAAAAAAATTTAAGGACATTTTTGAGATGTATTGTAGATTTTTGTTTAAATTTTATTTTCGAGAGAAAAGAATAAAACAAGACAAAAAAATTTAATGATTTAATTGAAAATAAGGGTTTAAAATTAAAAATTAAAATCTATTGCGCAATACTTTGAATCTAGAAACCAAAATTGTGTGTAGCATGGCTGATTTACATTTCATATCAGCCGTGCTTCACGATAATTTGGTTTCTGGATTCAAACTACTGCGCAACAGATTTTAATTTTTAATTTAAACCCTTATTTTAAATTAAATCATTAATTTTTTTTCCTTACATTTTTACATTTTTTTATTTTCATTTCAATTTTTTTCATTTCGGATTCACGGACAACAATTTTATTACGCAGTTGCGACATAAAATTTTTGTGCGTGAATCCGAAATGAAAAAAGTTGAAATGAAAATAAAAAAATGTAAGGACATTTTTGAGATGTAGATTTTTGTTTAAATTTTATTTTTGAGAGAACAGAATAAAACAAGACAAAAAAATTTAATGATTTAATTTAAAATAAGGGTTTAAATTAAAAATTAAAATCAGTTGCGCAGTAGTTTGAATCCAGAAACCAAATTATCGTGTAGCACTGCTGATATGAAATGTAAATAATTTTACACATCCCAAGTATAACAAGACGAAACTCAAAATTGAGCTATCGTATTTGCACCACCACCAATTTTATATTCTGTGGTACAACCAACACAAATTGTATGTATAGTTATAGTGTTTTTTTTGGACGAAATAAGTTTGAAAGGAATACGCAAATGTGTAAGTTGGTTCAAAACACATACAAAAATAAAGTTTTGTCATGGTACTTTTGTCGTACTCGCACAATTGTGTTAGTAAATCACAAAAGGGCTAAGTGTTTTGTTGGTAAAATAAAAGTAGGAAAATTATTGTCGGAATATTTCGGGAATATGTATTCCAGTTGTCGCGTAAATACTAGGTGGATATTTGGAAATTATACAGTTGCGTTTTGAAAATTTACAATTTCCATTGTATCATGTGAACACCATTCTTAATTTTTCGGCCAGTCGAACGGTTCCTACACATATCCGCCATTGCTGTAACACCATTTTCGATCAGTCTATTAAATTTTATTCACATTTACAAGTTCATGAATCAAATTATACAAAGTGAATAGAATAAAGTTATTATTTGTTATTTTTTTTAGTAGTTAATTTAAAGTTGTTTCAAATTTAAAATATAATTAAATCAATTCAAGGATTAATAGACTTTGAAACTATCAATTATATTTAAGTGAATTCTAAAATACAAACATAATTTTCAAGTAATAAAAATCGTAATTTTTTCTACTTTCGTAATCGCCATTCGCTTCCCAAAAAAAAAAAAAAAAAAAAAAAAAATCGGATTAAAATTATCGTGTTTTTGTTATTATTTTCGTCATTAAATTTCAACCACATTTTGCAGTCTAATTCAAACTTGAAGAATATTTTAATATTAATTATATATTAAATTAATTTAAAAAAGTTTATTACATTGAAAATGAAAGTATGAATCCCTAAATTTTTAATATTTGCTTTATTAAAAAGTTATTTGGAGAAATTGCTTTTATTGGGCCAAAGTGCGTGCGAAAAAAGGATAGTGATAAGAATCGAACAGAACAACAATAGATAGGATTATTTATAAAAAAAATAGTGTAGCAAAGTGTAGTGTTTTGAATTTGGTGATCATTTCAGTCTATAAAATTAATAAAACATAAGTAATTCCTAAGAAATATAAAAATCCTTACTATTGCAGTAATGTTAAAGTTGTTATTTAATTTTTAAGCAAAAATAGTGATATTAAAATTTTAAAATAGCGGTATTTATTTGATTAGTAATTTCATTTATCAAAAAGTGTATAGTAAAATAAAGTGAAACGTAACAAGATTATGTCAAACCGCTTTTGTCCCAAACAAAAGATTTTGTTTAGGCTTTAGCGGCAAGTGAGGAGAGAGCAATGTAAAAAATACTTTTAACATTGTTCGAATTCAGTTAGGTAGGTAATTTGGATGATTATTTTAGATTTGTTGAACACTCAAGAAAATTTAAGGTAAATAATGGAACTGGGCCTGTTTAACGATGATCTTAAAATTATTAAATGTATATGACGTGGACTATACAGCATGCGCATTTGCTTGGTTTATTTATTATCATTAAAACATCGGTGCACTTTAACATTATTGAATGTCGCCGAGTAGTTGGTGTTAAAGCACACCTTTGTGTCAACACGAGCAGCGAACAACTTCTTCTTAACACGACATACCCGGGTATGTCGTTAATTTTTCTATAGATTTAGTATGGAAAGTATCAGATTTAACAAAGAAACAGGGTATTAAGTAATTTATGGTCAATTCCAGCATTTAATAAACTCCCGACAATGTTCCGCACATACTGATTTAAGAGAATAGTTACGCGTTTCTGGCGGGTCGTCGTTTCGAGTGATTCCGGCATATAAAGCAATTGAACCTTTATGTTCAGGACCTGCTTTTATGCAAATGATTCAGATACCTCTCCTATTTTCCGCATCAACTTTGCTTCCAATCCGTTTCGTGTGTGAAAGTTTGACAACTCATGGTTGTTAGTTGAATAAATTATATGCGTAGCTAATGCAGCGACATCCATCATGTTGTAAAAAACGCAACTGGCCATCTCTTAGTGCGGCGTTTGGTGGTATATTCGCCCAGCATTTTATCCAACGTATCCACTGCTTCTTTCGTTACATTATAATACAATAATTTGTAATATCAGGCTTATTTTTTACACCACTTACATTTTTGTGAAGCGTGGATAAGAGAACCACAACTATGTTGTTTTAGGTACGTAATAGCACATTGTCACGTTTTCGTGGAAGCCAAATTCTGTAGTTAGTTCATCACGTTGTGTTGAGGCCTGGAATTCTGTTGGAATGTACGGTTTATTTTGATGAGTCAGATGTTCTACGTGTTTGGGCTGTGTTATGGGGTTTCCCACATCTTTTACGTGTTCCTTAAATCTTTATAAGTGCACAAAAATAATAGAAAATAAATCTTATACAAAGTATATTCGCGACTATCTATTTCAAATGTCGATAATATTCGTACAAAATACAAAAGCAATTACCGTTACTTTTCCCAAGAAAAAAATTAAATAAACTTTTAGATTACTCTCTCTAACCATAAAGAGTAAACATGTCAACATTTCACAGTTATAGACTTTCAGTAATATTACATTTTTGTGTACGAACGAATTTAAAAACATGAACATACCCGGGTATGTTCGTGTTGAGTGGAAGGTGTAATAATGTATATCTAGTCCTAAAACATCCTAATTGACAAAATATTTTTTTTTTTTTGGAAAGTGCATATATGTATTCTATATTTAGACAGCTACTGAAAATTTCAGCCTACAAGGTACTCTCTGTTAGGTCGATTTTACCGTTTAAAAAACTAAAAACATACGCGGATATGTCGTGTTGAGACAAGGGTTAATGTGTACGTAGAAGTCTTTCTTATGCTAGATAGTGTTTTTAGTCTTTTTTTTGCAAACAAATTCGTAAAGGCCGAATCGAAACGACCGTAGTGCGGGGCTTAAACCGAGATAAACTGATTCACTAATGTATTTATTATGTCACTACGATTGGCGGTTCACTAGGTTGTATGGCCGCTAAACACCATTTCGTAATAATGAAAAGATGTTGATCGATGCTTTAAAAGTGCGAACAAACCTTTCCGAACAAATTCACTGCTGTACGCTTACTGACGAAAATAGTAACTTTTACTGTGTAATTACCAGAATCCTTAACCAGTTTGTTCGACGAAAAAATTCGAACGAGCGGTTGAATATCCATTACAATTAAGATAACCATTACCACACTATTGTATTATGTCTAAAGCCTCAACCAACGAAAACAAGAAATTAAGTTTTCCATTTGGACCACTTACGGGAGCGGTAAGACCATCGAAATTTTAGAGGTCAGTTGTTTGTTACGAGAAGCCTATTAAATGTTGGCGATTGTAGCACTAACTAGTGTCCGTTGGTTGAGGCGTAAGACTTCGAGAGGTTTAAAATAGAATGTGTAAAAAGTTCTATAAGCACACTGAAATGGAACAAAACGTACGAATAGTAGGTTAGATTCCTTGTCAAATCGAAGGGCACTACCTACATCTCTTCGCATGTAAGTCTCTTCGCAAGTATCTATTATAATTTTCCAATATTGCAGACGAGTATAATTTTCCAATAATGCAGACACTGAAAATCTGAAGACATTCTTTTAAATAAGGTATAATAAATATTATAATTTGAAATACTTAACTACTATTTATGATTTAGTCAAAACCTGGAGAACACGTTACAGCCGCTACCTAGACAAACTGCAGTTTAAAACATACCACCAGTAAATGAATAACTGCAATATACACTCATGCGAATAATTTCCCGGGCAAAATAAAATTTACGGGCCAAACACATAGCACATATTAGCTGCATTTCATGACACCACCATGATCCAGATCAGATCAAATTTTACATGTGAAACAACAACAACACGATCGTGCTGTTTCACATGTAAAATTTGATCTGATCTGGATCATGGTGGTGTCATGAAATGCAGCTATTATTAAATTATGGCCCACATGTTCTGGGAACGCCTCAACAAAGCCCGAATCTGAATCCTATAGAGCATTTGTGGGCCACTTGTATAAAAAAGTACGAGGTAACTACCGAATAACAAATAAATTAGTTGGAATAATAAATTTGGTGGACTCTATGCCATGTAGACTACAGGCTGTGCTGGATAATAATGGTTTACACACTAGATATTAATACAGTGAGAAAATATTACAAATTTCTAAATTACAAATATATTAAATATATAATTTCACTGTAAAACAATTCTTTTCTCATGGGTTTTGGTAGGTGAATTCACTTTTCTACCGATAATCGGTAAAGATACGGTAACTTAACATAAAATGTTTAGGTCATAATATATTCATTAGGGCATCGGTGCAGTTTGATAAGAAACAATTATAAAAAGGCAACCAATCATTGTTAAACTACAGTTTGTTTTGAAGAAATTAACTTGTCCGGAAAATTTTTCGTATGAGTATTCCTTGTCACATTATAAGAATTAAAAGAGGAAATCAATCTTAATCTAAATGCAAAGAAATCTCCAAGATATGAGTCAATTACAGGACAAATAGTAAAAACATCTTGAAAAAGGACTACGTAAAATAATCAAATTAATTAACGCAGTGTTTAGACTTAAACATGTTCCAAATCAATGGAAAGTCGCAGAAGTAATTATGATACCTAAACAAAACAAACCACTTAATGACAAAAATTCGTATAGGGCGATTTTATTATTCCCAATAGTTTCAAAAATATTCAAGAAACTACTCCTAAAGAGACTCAAACCAATAATAGAAGAAAGAAATTTTATTCCTCCACATCAATTTACCTTCAGAGAAAACCATTCAACAATAGAACAAGTACACCAAATTACAAATATAATTGAAGATGTACTTGAAAATAAAAAAGTATGTTCAACCGCCTTCTTGCATGTAGCACAGGTCTTTGACAGAGTATAGCATAAAGGCTTGGCATATAAATTACAAAGAGGCTTATCAAAGCAGCTTTATGAAATTCTAAAGTCTTACATGTCTAACCGACACTTTTGTGTTATATTAGATGGCGAATACTTAGAAATAAGGAAAATATGAGCAGGAGTACCACAAGGTAGCGTTCTGGACCCAATTTTATATGTTCTTTACACCTCGAACTTGTCAGCGATAGATGAGACTAACATAGCGACGTTTGTGGATGATACGGCTATCTGAGCAGTCGCTAATAGCATAGAAGAATCCACTAGCAAATTGCAAAGAGCTACTAATATTGTCAGTATCTTGACGAAGAGATGTCGAATAATACTTAATAAAACAAAACTTTACCATCAAGTGTTTCTATGTTTGTTGATCACTCTGATTATTTAAACCCGACCAGTGATAATTTAAATATTCAGTATTCATTGGCCTTATTTTTCATTGAACCTTCGGGCCGAATCACGAGCTATTTTGGCCCCCATCCGCTCGACCTACAAGCAGTCCATTTGTATATCAAATATCAACGACACCAAGACAACCAACAACAATTAAACCTCCCACATCAAAAAACAAACATCTGGTTCAAACAGCAACATCCATGATGACAACAAAGGTAATTCAAGAACAATTATAATTATTGATGGAAAATGACGACATTCCAACAGAAATCACTCTCACTAAGGAGGAAATATAAATCGAAGAATTCTTCCAAGAAAATTTTGGGCGCAATCCGGATAGAAGATCTCCGGCTACCACAGCTCCAAAGGTAGTTTACAAAGGATGCATCATTCGAACAGATGGATCACCAGTTCGGTGAAAGGATGGTGAAGGATAAAAATGTCAAAGTGAATCAAAGCTCTGAGCCAACAACAACCGGCAAATAAAGCACTATGACGTCGAAAATAATCAGCACCTATCGATACAGCCAAAAAACAACAGACAAACAAAGTTAAAAAGAAACAAAGCATTAGGTCATATGGATTGAGAAATCTGACCGCAAAAAACTAAAAAACAAACAAACAAACAAACAAGAAACAAAGCATTATACAGCCAAACAATAACCGGCTAACAAAGCAGAGTCTACGTCAAACAACAACCGGCAAATATAACAGCCAAAGGCGAGATGGCTAAGCTACAAATCAGAACTGCCATAGTTAGACAAGATTAAAATTCATCGATGGATAAACCATCATCTTTTGACTCTTATCAAAAATCAAACAAGTTAAGTCGATAACCATCAATTTAGTAAAACATAACACAAACCTTACCACGTACCACGGCATCGATAAACAAATTGGTCAAGGATTAACATCCGTTTGAGGGAAATACTGCAATTACAAGAATATGGAACGTATTTTCTTCGTTATCTTTGCAGTTTTGCAGTTTTCCTGGAAGAACTCTTCCCATTTACTTAGCTGTTGAGTTTCTGTTGTTACGACTTGAACTAAGATATTCTTTATTGGTGGTATGTTAGTAAATTTTCCGGCTTCTCTGTTTTACAAATTGATGTAATGTGCGCATGTGTCTATTTACTGTCGAAGCGGCTAACTGGCACATTTCTAAACATGATGTAACAAAGCAAACATCAAAAATGTCTTCATTGTATTTTCTTCGATCGTTTTAATCATTTTCTTTATTTGTTAAGCAATAACTTCAAATTTATTTCGATTTTCTGCCATATTCTCAAGACATTTGTAACTTCCGCTGACTTTGTTGTTCAATTTTCTTCCAAGTTTCAACTCCTCTATTCCATGGATTCCTAGTAGCCGGGTACGTTGGAAATTTTGGCATTGGCTTCTTATATTTGTCCCAGTTACTTATCGACTGGTTTCGTGGTTCTAAGATTGAGTTTCGATCGTTTCTTTGCATGTATTTCACAGTTTTTTAATCTCAATGTTGAATTTCCTACGGTTGAAGTTTTGTTCGTTTCATCGCTGCTGGTTTAATATTTAATGTTGCTATGACTAGCCGGTGATCGCTGTGTATTTCTGCTCCTCTTTATGCTCTGATTCCTTGTAGGGAGGATACAAATTTCTTGTTATTTATACAAGACCGATTTTATGTTCTTGTGTATATTTTTGTGTGGGAACTTGCTGCCAGCTATGAATAGCAGATTTTGTGACACAGTGGTAGATGAGTCTTTCTACATTGTTATTTCTAGCAGAGTATAGTGCTTTTTTACCGATGGCGTTTCGGAATGTGCTAGATATTGCTTCGAACTGCTTGTAGAATTCATCTCGCGTTGTGTCATTTGCTTCTTTCGTAGGTGTATAGCAGTGAATAATTGTTTTATTTCTTATTTTTTGAGTGGCTACTTATTGGTGTCCTTCCTTCAGCTGTAGTTAATATGGTTTCGCCTTGGTTATGTGTGTCTTGTCTACCATAGTACATTAGATAATAGCCCGTGCTTTTTTTTAAATCCACACTATTCTTCCATCCATCTGATTTCACGCACTTCCATCAATCCATTCCGTTCCGCTTTCATACGATTCATTTCTCAGGATGAACCAATCACCCAATAATGGATTAGAATCTCAACACCCGGACACTCCGTATAAAGCTTATTATATCCGCTCGCTATACGCTAATCTCATTTAACTAGAAGAATTTTACCTGATTTTTTATTTAAGCGTTTTACTGAAATTCCTTTAAAAAAGGAGGGTAGGCCGCTAAACCGCCGAGAAATTTCAGGCAAGGTATGAACAGAAATACAAGTTAAGTGTATAACTAGCGACCACTATACAGTCGATAATGTCATTACTTGTAATTTCAATACTACCATTAGTTCATCATTTATTTTCACATTTACACGATCAATTTTAATGACAGTATTTTTGTCGTTTAAGCACACACTTGACATTTTGTATATGTCCTTTTAATTTTTAAATATTTCGTATTTACATATTATTATTATTTAAGCAATCGAATTTGATAATCGTTTTGCGTAGCTTTAATTGGAACATAAAGGGAAGGAATAACCTTTCTCTCCGATAAAGAGAACATTCTACAGTTATTAGGGGCAAGAAGAGTACAGCTGTCAGCTGTCACTGGTGAAAGCTAGCGCAAGTCTTACGAGTGCTTTGTAAAAAAAGAGCTCACACGTCCTCGATAGATGTCTTAATAATAATAAATGATTAAGCATAGAAAACTAGAGTTCCAGTAAAAATTCGAGACTTTATGTTTGCCTGGTTTTTATTAGTAGAAGTAGTAACTGAGAACTGCACTGGTAGTCACCGCTGATATTTGGCTAGTCCAACATTAGCCAACACTTTCAGTTCGATTTAGCGGATTTGGCAAGTAAGTGCTGTACTGAAAGGAGGTCGAATGTAGATGAGTAGGTCGCTGTCCATGTTGGTATCCTTTTTACGCTATTTGCCGTAGGCACTTGGCGAAACACACTTATACTTAATAAACACATTTTTATTAATCACTTGTTTTTGTTTGTTTCGGTAGCATACCCTTTACGCAGCTCGTTATCCCTCCAGCTACAACGCGCTAGATTGATAGCTCTGAAACAAAAACAAGTGATTAATAAAAATGTGTTTATTAAGCATGTTGGTATCTTTGTAAGATCTAACGCTGGATGTTTTGGTGGAGTATCGATTCTTTTAATACAGTGTAAAATAATTTTCGAGGTAGGTAATATGTTTACAAATAAAATAATAATTCACTACTGAGTTATTTGTACAGTTAAATTATCGAATTACATATTTGAATACTGTCAATTATTTACACAACCAATAAAAGTAAAGCAGCGTTATTGTATGTATGCGCTTTACACTTGTTATCTTCTGCAAACAAAACTTTTAAAACTGATTCGGCTTTGTGTTTATGCTTTATTAATCTCGTAGTAAGGCAACAAAAATGGGAGAGCATTCATTTAATTTCACTTTGGGTCCTGCAGCACCTTAGGCCGTATAAGGTGTGTTCAAAAAGTAACGGGGATTTTTGTTTTTTGGAAAGAATTTTATTCATTCGTCTACATCAGTGGTGTCCATAAGCATCAACTGGTTGATTTTTTAAATTTCGAGTAATTTAATTGATTGATTTTGACCATTCAAAATTGAGAATAAAATTATTAGCATAAGTACTTGAGTGCACCTTTGGAATACTTTGGAAATGAAAAAAGTAAATCGTGAAAAAATATTGTTTGGAAAAGTAGATCTCTAAAAAAAGTTAGTGGACTAGTCTACATCAATGTTATCCCCATCAAAATAGGTGCAATTAGATATTACGAGTTCCATAGGGAATGGCACATTTCACAACAGGACGAAAGATGGTAATGCTATATAATTTTTGCTATCCTAACCGAAATTACTCGATATACCTAGTTCTGCTATCACCTCTAAATAACCAGAATAGATCAAAAATCAGCCAGGAACTAAATAATTTTACTAAATTGGTCCACCTCCTGTGACATGTAAATTACAATAAATTTAGAAATTTTCGAAACTAAATTAATAAAACGTTCTGTATTTTTTAAGTTACCCATCTTCCCATCGCAACAATTATGTTTATTAGATATATCATAGTCATAGGTCAGCCCACGAGAAATGTGGGGCAAGTCTGAAGGGGATAGGGGGTGTAATTTGGAATAAAGTCGATATAGGTCAAAAGTTACAGAACATTTTGTTAATTTGTAGTTTCGAAAATTTTGGACAGTCTGGTCCTTGTGGATTTACCTAGGATTATGTCCTATCAAAAAATCAAATAGACAATATCAAATAGACATTCTGGTACAAGCTACCAAATTACATCTCCTATCCCCTTCAGACTTGCCCCAAATTTTGCGTGGGCTTACCTAGGAGTATAAATTCAACAAAGTAGATAGAGAACTAGGTATATCAAATAAAGTATCTTTCGGATAAAAATATTTTTTTCAGCTGAGATGGCACACTATCTGCATTACCATCTTTCGGCTGGAAACTTTCGGCTAACTTTAATAGGGTATTTAATACAAACTCTCTGATCCATTCTTTATACGAATAAATAATCCGATTCTACTAAAACACATATATTCTTTTTGACAGCTGACAACAGACTAAATATCCAATATAGCTAACACTGTACAGCACTTTGCGGAAAGTGAAGCCTATCTTCAGATTTATTTAAATAAATAAATACAGCGTTATAGCTATCTAGGGTGATAATGGCCACACCTTCCGTACCTTAATGGCATTAAACTCTAAACACTGCATGTATTGTCAGTTGCATGACGGTTTCATAATTAGAAAAATTTGATCTGAATTATTCAACATCACATTAATTCAAGAATCCATGATTTTTGTAAAGCTCTTATGCGCACTACTAACATAATGCAATCCTTTCCTGTTTAATTTGCTATATCTAAACAAAACGCAGTCATATTGATTGCTCCACAGAAAAATTGTGTGCAATACGAAGGGTACACCACTCCCACCACCGATTAGTCAGTAAGGCCCGCTGCACACTTGAGCTATGTTTTTTTTTGTCAAATTTTCATGTTACAGTTTCCCGTTTTGGTCAACCGCTTCTGTAAAGCAATATATTTAAATGTTTTATTTGAGCTTTGGAGATAAATAATTAGCTAACGTCGCTTAAAAAATGAGCGATATTAGCTATGTTACTATCCCACAGGTTTCAATAAAGAAATGAAATAAATCAGGGCGTACGAGTGGCTTAACCTAAGCTCCACGAATTCGGTTCCAATATTTCGGCTTAGCAAAATATACCGAGAACCTGTAATCTCAAAATATAGCTCACTTCGTTAAAAACATAGCTCAAGTGTGCAACGAGCCTAAATCATTGTTTTAACAATATTTTTAAAACAATTTTTTAATTAGTTTTGCTATAAATAGCTGTATTTCATGTCACCCGGATCACTTCAAATTTTATATGGTAAACTTGATGCAAATTTGGTTTTTGATGATTAATTTTGATTTGAACCGCCTGAGCGTTGTTTCATGAAATTTGAATTGAACCAGTTCAGATCA
This sequence comes from Nephrotoma flavescens, assembly GCA_932526605.1. Taxonomy (NCBI): domain Eukaryota; kingdom Metazoa; phylum Arthropoda; class Insecta; order Diptera; family Tipulidae; genus Nephrotoma; species Nephrotoma flavescens. The sequence continues at coordinate 272,861,716 of OW052222.1, read as the reverse complement.
ATTGTAAATCAATAAATACGGCTAATATAAAAGATTGATCAACACCAATTAATTTATTTTAAACCAGAAGGCGAATTTGGTTGGAAAACCGTGATCTGAGTTTGGGAATCATGTTGTTTCATAAATGCGTTAAAGATAAAACACACCATGCAATAGCAGTGAGCAGCAAATTTAAATATTAACTTATTCACTTGAGTAATGTAATGAAACAATATTTCCAATAAAACAAACTAAATATTTTGTAATTTTAATAAGTTGCATCTACTGTGGCATCAATAGTTTCCACTTCTAGCAGCATCAATTTACTACTTTTTGCTGCTACTCATAACCTCGACTAATTTGACACAATTCGATTTTACATTACAAAACAGAACAAACTGCTGTGCTGGTTGGTGTGCACGTCCATTCGCAGCCGTTAGTGTAGTCGGTTTGGAATATTTAGTTCCGATGCTCTTAGTGTGTTTCATCATTTTTAAGGATAGAGTAGCAATAGATGCAAAACGAAATACAAATAAATTGAATACGAAATACGATTACCTAAAACAATTTGTTGATGTGGTTGAAAATGGATGAACAATAATTACCCTGCTGATGATTGGCGTGCTTCCAGAAATGTTTATTAGATTCAGTATATATGAATAGTTAGGCCAATGTAAAGGGTTTAACATTAAATCAGCCGAATCCGAATGCAATTTCTCTCGATGTTGAATTTCCTCAGATTAATTTTTCTACGTTTTATCGCTGCTGGGTTGACTTGGTAATTTGCTTATGACTACCTTATTATTCCCTTTTACTCACGTTCTCTTCTTGCTTTACACTTTGTAAGGAGGAAAGGAATTAGGTGTTAACCAACAGTTGATCGATTGGATACTAGGTTCTTCTATAGATCGGGCGACACAAGCTGCTGTTGGCCACACAGTGCCTAGTCTGTGTTTAATTGAACTGTTATTTTTTCCTACTAATAGGTTTCCTTTCAAGTAGTGCGATAATCTTCTACCGCGTTCGATGGTAAAATTTTTTACACATCATAAGGTTGTTCTCTATTTATTTTTATTTTAGAATTCCAATCTACCTACTCACTAACGTTTAAAATAATCAGTGGATACCGGCAACTGAATTCAATAAATATTTTTAAAATTGTTAATTATGGTACAATCATTTTCAGTTTGGCGATACCAAAACTTCGTCAATTAGAAAACAAATTTACATGAATATGTGCATGCATATGTATAATTGATAACATAAGAAACGAACATAATAACAAGAATATACGTTACATGCACAAATATTGGTGGTTGGTATCTTATTTTATTCCAGGCTTTTAATACATGCTCGTTAAACAAAGAAAATATTAAAATCTAGGGTTGTTTCCTCACCTCATTCTAAGAAAACGACAAAGCATAAAAAACACCGCCGCACATACAAATGATATTCTAAAAATAGGGAATCACGGAGTAAACAATACCAGTGGAAATAAATAACGAAACCAGAATTTTGTGCAAAAATGGTTTTAACTGCAAAATTATTGTTACGATTAAAAAAGTGAAGCCGATAAATTGAAAATTTCTTGTAGGTAACTTATTTTGAGTTTTCTGTGGCAAACAAGCCTGTATGCGTTATTATGTATTAATCTCTTGGATAAAGATAAATTTTAAATTTAGCGAATATTTTTGCGTGTACATAAAATCAACTCAAAGCTACGAAGTTATTTATACGCATGTCTTTAAATAAATATCACTACTAGGACTTACATATTTATACCCTTTTTTCATAAAGCATTTATAATAAATAATGAGTCTGTCTGCTCTTTTTGGCGGTGATCTAGAATTGCAATTAAAATTAGGGTAAATTGCGTTTCGACTGACGACCTCAAATGTATGTGACGGCAGGATGAGGTTTGCGTCCTCTTTATTGTTGGATTTATGCATATATATTTTAATGCAATAATTTGTAGGTGTGTAGATAGATTACTAGAAAACTTTGTGTTTAGACAGAAAATTAATGAACCCCAATTAATATCTCAGTTTAATGAAACCGTTGGTAGACACCAATCACATTAATTTAAATTAACAAATCGAAAAATTATTACGTAGTAGTAAGTATTTTAAATATCAACAAACTCAACCAGACTAATAAATCAAAATGCATTATTGAGATTGACTCATTCTTCTCTTCATTCATTCCGAGTGAAATTGTTGATATTTACTAGATCATATGAGTTCGTATGCATGTATATGTGTTATTGTAAGTGCCTGGTGGTATGTAATTTATAATTAGATAATTTTATTATGATTTTAATTAATATTATTATTAGACAGACAGGCTGCATTGTGCTGCGTTTATAATATTTTCTTATATCAATGTCTTAAATTATCGTTGATGGATGTTCAAGTTTATTCGTTTAAATTTCACACTTTCTCATTTTAGTACGTTTATTGTCTTTCGTATATAGGTAATTTTCATGTAAACGGAATTTTATGTGACAAATTGCATCTAAAGTGTCAAGAGCAATTCGGTTCGAGACATTCACATACAAATGTTGCACTTAAATCACCATTTCAATAATTTACAAGTTCGCCAAACTTTTCCATGTTGTATACTTGACCGCATAGGTTGATATGATTTAAATTAATTTAGCAAATTAAATGATGTTAGCTGCAATGACATGATATATGATATACATATTTTTTAAGTTGAAATAATAGCGACTAATAAACATTTATGAATGTTTTTGGATTAAAGATACATATTTAGTTATTTGCACAAAACGCATGTTACATTTTAATTACTTTACTAAATTAATAATAATAATTTCAATTGCGAAGAAGTATTTTATTGAAATTTTCTTATGTTGGCGATGCTCGGCTCAGTAATTGATAAGTTCACAATGCAACTTGCATTTTGATAATCGTTGGAAAAAGTTGAAAATATTGGACTACATACATATTAGGGCATTTTTGGACAGTGTTTGCTAATCTTAGCCAATTTTCCTATCTTTATTGTTATCTTAACTCTCAGAAGAATCTAAGATTTTATTCGATCATTCGTTAAACTCGTTTTTTAACTTGAAGATAACTAACATACTTAGAAGTGAAATTTTTAGAAACACCATACCAATAAGCCTATGTAGTTGCTGTTTGCGTGATAGTTGGTTATTGGGAAACATCTCACCATGAAATTTTATAAAATGCATAATAATTCCAATTCTGTAAAAATAAATAAGTTTGATTATTTTTTCGGAGATATCGATTTTATAATATTTATCGAACAACCGAATACACATCAACGTTTTATATTTATGATGGAGTGTTAATTATTATAGTGACTATATTTATAATTATTATCTTCGTTTGTGTACCTTAAAAATTTAAATTGACCTAGTTGTTTACTTGGCTTAATGTTCTGTCCTATTTCGAAAGATGATCAAAATTTGAAAGCAAACTTAAATTGCTTGATTAAATAATTACATAGAATCGTTAAAGTTCTTTCATTTTGATCTGCCATTGACCTCTAAATTAAAAATAGAGTGCGATAAAATTTCAAGTAATGTATATGCATATTTTTCAAATCATTTTTATTTATTACATGACAATTTTTATATTTGATTTTTCACATTGCAAATTTTTAATTTCATAGTAGAACCATCTTAATAAATTTTATATTGTAAAATAAATCAGTTTTCAACTACAAATTGCTCTTAAGCTCATAATTATAATTATTACAATGTAATTACGTCTGCTTTAGAAACATAAATTTTTTAGTGGCTAAATAAATTCCACCTGTTTAAAAATCGTTAAAATGATTTGCTTTACGGCTTTTTTGGAATTTCGTGGTACATATTTATGTTCATTTATGTTTGTCTGTGAATACTACGTGCATATGGTTTGAAAGTATAAATTTGTTATGATGAAGATCGTCCCAATGAAATAAAAATTTTAATATTTTTTTAAAATAAATGCTATTTCTACAGATTAATCAGTGATTACAGCATTTTTGAAAAGAGCAAAGACTTCCAGATATAAGGTAGAACCCACTTTTCAAAAACATAAACAATGACTTCCAACAAATTTACAAAGATAGAAACACCATGCAGTAATGTATTGGCATCTGGAAATATTTCCGAATTTCGGGAGCTCGTTTCATTTTATTAATTTTTCAATTTGTCTTGAAAAATTACAAGACAGAAAGAACTTTAGATAATTCTTTAGGTTTACCTATTGAAATTATCTTCCAATTTTGGTATTCCTCGCGTCTTTTACGTTCGCGTACTATCAAGTAAAACAAATTTTAAAGATTAACATTAGATGGTAAATCCACTAAAGATCACAATGTTGAATACAATTAGCATAACAACAGTACATACTACAAATTATATTAAAGTTAACACATTAAAGTCAACCGTGTTTTATAATATCTTGTTTTTCGCATCAATCGAATGAAAATTAAGTTACCTTGACTTTCTCTTCTAGAAGATAGAAAAGAATGTTTCGATCAGTGTTTAGATACATACTTACTTATGTTGAGATGAAGTACTTTTTGCACGAGTTGGGGTTTTAAGTGTGATTGGAAACGAGATAAATAACAGGTTTGCTGACTAAGTGAATTGCTCCGTTACCTCAGATTAACGACATCCATTCTTGTATAGAAACATGAGGACTTTTCTCTCTCTAGCTTTCACATTCAACTATCTCGGTTTATCGCACGCTCCCTCCTGTTTCAACATCCTATTGTTCGAAAGTCTAGTTCGACGTCGTCGCGCCACCGTTAGATGGCTCAGCAATTCTACTCGGTTAGATTTAAAGACACCGATAATGTCACAATCTCCAAGGAGTCGTTTGATTTCGATACTCATTCGTATCCAATATCCATTTGTTCGCAAACTTTACTGGATCACAGATGGATCGAATAACCATCCTTTCAAATGTAGATAATATTCTACAATCGTTAGTGGTCAAGGTTCAACTTTCACTCCCAAAAGCACAGAGGCCTATAAAATTCGACCAGAAAAATTTCAACGAACAAACAATGGCCAAAGTTGGAAAGTTGGGTTTTGAAAATACAATTGCGCTTATGCGTCATCCTACATCAGCAATGTCAACTTTTAGTCGAGAATTTTTGAAAATATTTTTGAATCCGTTTAAATTTTTCGGCCGTATTTCATCATTCGGCCTCAGTCTTATAAGTGCTTTGTAAAGTGCGAGGTAACACTCAAAAACGCGTCGAAGACATAATATCTGGCTGCTATGTGGGATTTCATATCTGCCTGGACATCATTTGTTGAAGTTATAACCTACCCGAGATATTTGAAGTATTCCACCTTGTCAAAGTTATGATCGTCTTTTACCGGATGGATGCTTTATGGTTTTGATGGACATTTAGTTTTGTTGCTGTTCACTTTCGTTCAACTATTGGGCCTGTAGTTTCGCGTGGGAAATAAGCGGGATTAAACTATCCTTGATATTATTAGGTCTCCAGCCAAGAAGCACAATATCATGTGCATTTCGAATAATTTGACCTGACTTATTGAATTGACAGTGCGAAGATTCATTCAATGCAGCCTTTTCTTACCATGTGCTCGAGCACCAAATTAAACAGCACAAGCGATGTTGCACACCTGATGTTATCTCGACGGGATCAGACATAGTCCCTTCCATTACAATTCTACACAGCGAGCCAGATGTTGTTAGTTTACAGATAAAAACAAGCTTATGTTGTACTCTCAACATTTTTTTCCAGTATGATCCTCAAACACACATATGAATGCGGTTTTTTTTTGGAGAACGAAGGTTGCGTCACAATATCAATTCCCATGGCAAAATGTACCTGATTTGATAATAAATAGAACTACGTCCGTATAATAAGTGTTAGGTGAATTGATCACGATAGAAATTAAGCGTCTCTTACATTCAACATTATTCAGCATGCAGAAACATAATTTAAATAAACATCGAAAACATTATGAATAAATTATAGAAAATTACTGTTAATCTACTAGCTGATTATAAGATGAAGTACAGCACAGTACATTGTCACATCGTTCTCGCCGGCTTTATGGTTTCAAACAAGGTGGGGTTATAGGTTTCTTGGTCCACGTAGTTTATTACAAACATTTGTGTCACAAACGACAAATAACCTATCATGGAGGCACGATTAAATCAGTGAAAGCGTTTAATTGCGTATGTAAATTATTGTTTTATTGATAAAACATTGACAATTGTTTTGATAAACATTGTAAAGCTATATATACAGGGTGACTTACGTATGTACAATAAATTCGGAAGGTGATGGATGACAAAAAATAATTTGTCAGCCTATATCTGTAACCGTTATTTCAATAATCAAGGTTCTATTGTAAAACTAGTCACTTTGAATTTCAGTCATAAATTAGAAACTATTACTCACAAATTTCTCAAATAAACGTTTTCTTATCGCAAATGAATTAGTTTATCAAATACAGGGCCAAGATAAATGTATAATGGAAGTGTACTTCACACTAAAAAAGGTGTGAAAATCTTTAAATTTTGCAATATTTGTTTAAAAAGTGCGTCTGCTCTTTTTTTACATGTTTTCAAAATATTTGGAAAATTTAGGTACTGTAATTTTGAGATACTAGTCGTTACATAAGATGCAATTATAACTTCAAGCTTCAATAGTTTTATAAGAATGGCCGAACTAAACTCGGTTGTCGATGCGGTTGTGATTACCTAATTATTATTTTTGTTCAAATACAAATTTCGAACTCTCTCTCGAGTCTACTATGTAAAATAGCAATATACTTGATAATCGTGAATAAGGAATCCCAAAAACTAGCTATGTTCCAAGTTCCAACTTCAAAATAATCATCCCAAAATAATTTCTATAAAAATCCTATATTTAGTGTAAACTTTTATTGAGAGAGTGTCCCAAAATTTACACAAGATTTGAATCAAATCGAAAATTAATTAATTTAGTTTTTGCAACCAAAAAAAGAAAATAGTTTGACAGCTGACAGTTTTGAGTTAGTAAACATGCGGCACAACACGAAAGAACAACGCGTTTTCAATGTTGTACAATAATTCAAAAATAATGAAAGTTGGATGAAGCTGATTTTCACCTTGATGGCTTCGTTAATCATCAAAATTACCGCATTTGGAGTTCAGAGAACCCACATACGAGTGTCGAAAAACAAATGCATCCACAACGTGTCACGGTTTGGTACGAATTTTGGGCTCGAGGCGTCGCCATTGGACCATACTTTTTTTAAAATGAGGCTGGTGAAGCAGTTACTGTTACTGGTGCTCGATATCGCGGCATGATAACTGAGTTCTTTCTGCCTGAATTAGATGATATTGATGTGGTTGACATGTGGTTTCAACAAGACGATGCGACTGCAACATGCCATATAGCCTGTGAAACAATTCGATTACTACATGAGATGTTTCCTGTATACTAATTTTGTTCGAAAACCACAACTTGAGAGTTGGGAGTTTTTTTGTTGTTTCATCAGCACATTATAGACGCAAATATAAAATTTAAATATTATTTACATCAATCAATAATAATATTATTTTGTGGGTCTAGTAGGTTAGTGAAACAACAGCAAAACACCCAAGTCTTCGTTTTCGAATAAAATTTGTACTCTGGTCGTCCTCGTTTCGGTCACCAAATTTAGCCCCTAGGATTGAAAAAAAACTGTATTTTCTATTTAATGTAGGTAAATCTTGCGTACATTTTGGGACACCCTTTATTAGTAATTTAAATTTATGTTTATCATATAGTTCCGGTGTTGAATGATACATTCAACAAACAAATGGAAATATTTTCAAAGCATTTAAAATTAATTTTCCCTCTTTTGTATTATTTTTCAGATATACACTTCTCATCCACATAATAATAAATCATAATTCAAAATGGAGGATTTAATGAATGTAATATCATTGACCAGTTCCGAAGATGAATCAACAGATCAAGTGACAAAAAAGAATGCAAGCTTTACAGACGAATTTAAAATTAAATTCGATCAAATATTTTCTAATCATGAATACATGTCGCAAAAATTTCCACATCTATTATTTGCCGAACTGCTGAACGATATTAAGCAATTCATGCATAATCCGAAATATTCGAATGCTGCAAAAACAAACTTTTGGCGACATTTTTTAGATAAAATCTATAAACCTAGTCTAGTGTCGCAATTCAAAATACACAAGGATATTAAGTTTAATAGATTACTCGGTGCAATTATGGCGGAATATCTAAATTTTCGTTGTGAAATTCTAAAATTAGAAATTGAAAAATATCCGAATGATGAAATGGCGCGTGAATTGCATGGGCAAGTTAAAGATTTGTGTCTAAAAATTGGTACATCTCTATTGCATATTTTCAATGGTAATAAAGATTTTGTGACGTTCGCCCTGCTGCAAGTCAAACCGGATAAACATTATCAAACACTGCTGTCGAAATTATTTAGGTAAGAGTTCCTGAACATACCGCCAACTCTTTAGAAATATGTACTCAGATTCGCAAGATACGTTTTGTGAATTTGTAACCAGAAATTGAAAAATTATATCGATTTGAAAATCAATACGTGTACAAATTTAAATTGTTTCTATTTTAATTTTTTTTTTTTTTTTATTGATGTTTAGTAACGTACTATCTTATTATAATAAAGTCACTATGGAAGATCATATAACGTACGTTCGACTGATATTGTGTTTTCGGCGATGGAAAACTTTGGTGTCTCACGCCAAAGTGAAAGAAGCAATTAATGAAATTTCTCGACGTGTATTACCGCAAAATATGGCAGGTCGAGGTAGTTCAGATACACGAGATTTTCTACAAATCTTGCCAAAACATAAGAAAGATAAAGAAAATGCAACAAAGTAAATCGGGTAATGTATACAATCGGTTTCACGAAAATTACATTTTGTACTCGTATTTTTAGCTTTTTAATAAATCACAAGCTTCTGGAAGGTGGATTATTGGATAAAGCGATAAATCGATATTTTGATGCGCACGAGGAGTACGCGGCAAATCCTAATAAAACTGTAAGTGTTGAAGGTTTATAATATGTTTTATGGTTTCAGGTTTTTACCCACAGGCTTTTAGGAATCTCGTCCACGTTACTAATAAACAATAATATTTTAATGGAATACTAACATTATATTTCAGTGCAGCAATCGAAATCGAACAAATTTACAACAATCCAATTTTTTTAATTATTTAATCAGTTTAAGTAGTTTTACCTAAAAAAAAAAACGAATTTTGTCCTTTAACATTTTTTGTTGTGTTTAACGGAAATTGTTCGAGCAAAAATCAGCAATCAACAATCAGTTCTTCAATAAACACTTTTTAGCAACATGATCTGTCTACAATCAACATAAAAGCACAGTATGGTGCTTCAACAATCAACAATTTTTTAATTAATAAAAATTAGATAAAACAATTAAATCCTACAATTAACGTAAAATTAAATTGATTTAATTACAAGTCTTGCATAATTTTTTACAGTCAACATAAAATAAAATCATAATTAAGTTTTAGCTTTGCCATTCAAGTCGTTTAAAGTTCGTTTTCAATTTTTATATTTTAAAGCAAAAGCGACCGAGTTTAGTAAAATCATCTTCAACAACATTAACAGAGCGCAACCTCAATAAATTCAACAAATCACCCGCAACATCAAGCGCGGTAGCAGTTCCTGGTGATAATCCAGCAACGATAGATTTAAGTTCAGACGATGATGTTATATATTTAACAGCTTCTTCGACTAGTAATAAGCCTAACATTAATAGTAGTTTAGAGGTTAGTCGTTTGAATTCAAACGATACTGCTAAACGTGTGCCATTTAGTAAAAATACTACTAGTATATGTGATAATAGAATAGTTGATGTAGACGAGCCCACAAGTAATGATGGTGGACCACTTGAAAAGGCTATAGTAGAGAACGATGCGGATAGCGAGTCAGAACAAGATCTACACATTAAAAATAATAAATTGAGGCGAAAAAAGAAGAAACGGAAAAATTTTGGTAAATTTCGCCATAATTTATCGCGATATGAATCTACCGATAGTAATTTATCCACTCAAGATCAAGATGATAGTAGTAATTGTGTACGAGTTAAACTAAAATCGCAAGCCTCTCGAAATTCAAGTCAAGTGTCGAGTACGACAAATATTGATGCAATAGTATCCCTAAACCCCGAAAGCCCTTCTGAAAAATGTGAACCAAATTTGACGGTTCTTACAAAAGTGTCACGGGAGAGTACTCAAAGTCCTCATATATCGACAAGTAATTTTCATGATAATCCACTAAGTCCAGTATCGATGCCATCTTCATCGGGTATTGTTGAAGTTGGTGATAAAACTGCAGATAGTAAAAATACCAATCCCTTATATTCAGACATTTCAGATACAGAAATAGATTTGAATTCCTCTCCACCAAATTTTGACGGCGCAAGTTTGAGTAAAGGTGGCGATACTGGAGGCGGCCAGGAGAGTAATAAAGTTGTAACGGCACAATGTGAAAGTACAACCGTTCAATCGCCTGATAGTGGAGTTTCTGGTATGAATGCCAGCAATTCAAAGGAAAATAGTGACAGCGAAATTATTTCAGTTTCTCAAGTATCACCGCCGCCAATATATAGTGATTTTATTTCTCAATGTGACGTGCCAGACGAATCACATTGTATTTCCTTCGTTTCTCCTCGCAATAGTAAATTAGAATCGATGCAAAACACTGAAGCCGTAGCTATAGCTAACGAAGTGAATACATTAATTCCTGTGGAAAATAAATGTTTAGAGTCAACTAGTGAAGTAAGCGAAAGTTTTCCAAAATTACAAGATACTCAAATAAAAAATGATTTTGTGCATGAAATTAATTTGCAACCACAAAGTGGTCAAAATGAGGCTGTTAACGTGTCGAGAGATAAATTGAAACATGAAGAGGCAATTTTCGAAAAAGAAGATGAGTTTGTGGCAGAGACTGACTACAAAAATCAATCTGAAGAAAACAGCAATATTAAATTACAGGCTTGTGCTGATGTATTTGAAGAAGTGGAAGTTTCAACAATAGAATTTGCGCATGAAGAAATAGTCGAACAGGATTTTGTCCAAAACGATACATTGCCCGAAGATAAAGAAATTATTTGTCAGTTTGAGTCTACTTGTTATGGAACTGATACAAGTGAAAGTGTTGAAACTCTCGAGAAACAGCAAGAATTACTAATCGAAAATGCTCCTGGTACACATGAAAATGACCGTAAATTAAGATTAAAGCATCAGGACAATAACATTACTTCAAATATTGTGAGTTCTAAACTACAAAAAATTGAAAATGAAACTTCAAATATCAATAACCATGAAAATTTAAAATTAGAATTACGGTTAGAATTGACAACGTTAAGTTATAACGAGAGTCCTGCAATTTCAAGCAGACAAGAACATTCTCAAAACAACATGAAACTCTTTCAAAGTAAAGAAACAAAAATTACAAACTCCTTAAAAGAAAGCATCGAGATTATAACTGTGTGTGATCATCAATCTGAGTGCTCGTCAACATCTGACTTAGGAGACACAATTAACACGGATGGAGGACAATCAGGAGACAATAATAATGATACTAACATTTCTGAAGGTTTATCGCAATTTTTCGCAGTATCAAATGAGACACAGGCTCTTTGTTTAAATAACAATCGTTCATCTGGGGATTTTACTGCTCAAGATAGCCAAGAAAAATCCGAAGAGAGTGTAGAAATGACCGAAACCATATATACTAAACCTAAAGAATTTTCCGTAGCAGAAAGAGATTGTAATTCTCACTTTGATCGTATAATTAAATGTGTGAAACCACAAGGGCAATTTCAACGACAAGAAATCTTAATTGAAACTGATAAATCAAATCACGTTGAATTTGAAAATTTCTCATCTGTTAAGGTTGCTGTTCCGCTACAAAATTTAAAACCAGATTTACTACAAGAGCTATCAAATCTTAGTTTTAATTACTGCAAACCAAATACTTCGTTGATTCCAAGAAAACCTTTAACGCTATTGTTAGATAAAAAATTTGAAAATATTTCGGATGATGAGGTCACAAGCAAAAGTCCAACAGGTACCAGTTCACCTAAAGATACTGAAGTCATGCAAATTTTGTCCGTTATTCCTTTGGAAAAACCAAAATCCGAGTTTATGTCATATCTAAATCTTACACAGAATTCAGTACCAGTAGTCGAAGAAAAACCATCGTTAATCATATCGCCAACCTCATCAATTTCAAAAGGGCGTCGAACAAAACCAAAATGTGTTCGTAAACTTGATACAACAAAACCTTTAAACGCTTTAATTAATCTACAACTGCTCGCGACCACGGCTGTTGTGGTCTCAGATAAGCCAGAAATTAGTAAGTCACCGAAACTTAGTAAAAGGAAGCAAAGTGAGCTTAAACGCTCAATAAGGACGAAACTAAACGATAATAAACGATTTAAAGATCGTGCAAATCGAGTGCCGACAAGAAGTTCTACCCGTAGTAGTAAATCGATGGTTGTCGTGCCCGCTGAAACCGCTGCGAAATCACCACCCATCACACCAAAATCTATACTAAAGACTACGACGAACGCCACAACCTCAGTACAGAACTATAATATGTATGAAGGAATATGGCAACAAGATCGAACCAACGAAATTCTAAAAACATCAATGGATTTAATAAAAATTGATGTTAGTAAAGCTGCCGTAAACCCTGCCATTCCAAATTCAACAACTGTTTCATCAGATAGTGATTCGGATCGACTTGTAATAGCCGACTGTAAAGTAAAATTCGATGATACAGTGAAAGCGATCACGACTACTGGAGAACTTATCACAATTAATGTAAAGGATGGAAGTTATGACGAAAGTGATGCCGCGTCCTTAGCGACTACAAATCGACGAAAAAAATTAACAAAAACAAGGGATGGGAATAAACGACAAGATTCGGAGTCTGATGACGATGAGTCTAGCATTAAATCGCATTGGCCGAAGGCAAGCAAAATGACTGCAACTAGCATTGGAATGCCTAATTGGGACTATGAAATTGATATGTTGAATAGGTTTGAAATCAACTTTCCGCCAAATGATGAATTTAATAAATTGCAGCTACCTCTAATTATTAAGGACATACCGATTAATGATATGCAAAACTCCTCTTCACTATTGAAATTTTTTCAAATACGATTTATTGCAATTCATCGGTGTATTAAATCTTTTGATACAAAACAAGTTGTGTCACCGTTTGCCTTAAAGGGTGTGTTGGAAAAACTCCAGCTAATTGAGACTAAATCGTATGTTCAAGATGACCTGCCTGTTCTCGAAAGGCATCTTAAAGATTTAGATCTTTATGTAAGGAAATTTAAAAAATTAGAAAGAAGTAATGAAAAACTTAGAATGCTGTATGATTTTTTAAAGTCCTGGGACAAACGCATAAAATTGCGGCGTAAAAGATTGAAGGCGGTATGGAACACGAAGGATAAAGTCAATCAATGGCACAAGCTTATAAAAAACGGCACAGAGATGAAGAAAAATGTCTTGAATTTGGGCGTAAATGTATTGAAGCAAAAACCGGAACAGCCCATTTCAGACTTTGCACAATTAGAGCAATGTTACAAGAGCCCACAGAAAATTTTTGAAGATACTCTGAAACATTTTGTAATAACTGATGCGCAAACTAATGGTAGTGCTGACCCTAATGCAAAAGCAACCGTTAAGCAAAAAAGCAAACCAAAGTTAGAAAACCTAAAGATTAGAAGAAGATTTAAAAATAAATCTAAGGCTTCGGTTAAGAAGATTTTACCGCTGAAGAATGGCATTACTCCAAAAGTGATCGGTTGTAAACAAGAAAATGAATTGAAGTTGTTGAACTTAGAAAACGATCTAGGAAAAGTAAAAAAGGAGGAACTCGGGATCGAAGTGGTAAAAGAAATTAACAAAAGCGCTTTGTTCCAGTGTTTAACTAACGAGCTACCGAAAAATGGTACCGATAGTTTAGAAACTAAAAAAGACGGTGTACTAAACATTAAAATCTCAAATGATAATTCTAGTGTTCAAGATGATCAAAAATATTGCGTGCCTAAGCAACCTGAAATGCAACATTTATTCGACGATAAATCATTTAATGTACCGATGACCGATAATATACAACCCGAGAATATTGCAGAAGGATTTAGTGAACCTTATGAAGTGGCTAGTGTCGATGTAGTATCTGTTTCGACTAACGACGCTGATAATTTGTTGAATATTAAACCTACTAGTAAAACTGACGACGGCCAACTCAAAAACATAACTGAAGAAAATGGCGGATCACTGTTATGTAATGATGTTGAAAAAAACGCACAATTAACGGATAATAAACTAAGTAATACAATAGAGCTTGAGAAACCCAAGGAAATCGCTAAGACTAATGATGAATTAACCGTCAAGGTTAATGATGTTCTTGAAGAAGTGTGTTTGGTGGATGCTAAACTTTTTAATAAAATTAATGATATTGACGAGAAATCCGATAAAATTTCGTTAGCTAACCAAATTGAAAAAGAAGCTGGTTTGAATGATGATAAGTGTTTTTTGAAAACAAATGTCGATGAAGAAAAAATCGAACAGATGGTCTTTGAGATTAGAAAATTTGGTGATACAGCTAGTGCTCATATAATGCCTGTTTCTACTAATTTAGTTGAGGGGGCAACTTGTCCAAAGATTGAAATAAAACAAAATACTGTGGTTGAAACACTCGATCTAAATCCTCAGAAAACGCCAGATTTTGAGAAACTTGACGAATCATCTGTTCAGGAAAATGTTTGCGAACAAGTCGAGGACATCGTTGAATTAGATAAAACTAAGGGTTTGAAAGTAATAACTGAGTCCGTTCCTACAATCGAAAGACCTATTGAGGAACTAATGCAGCAAATTGACGAATGTATAGGAGACATAAATGTTAAATCAGATAATCCTTCGGATAATTCTTCATGTAGAACAAGCCTTCTTCCCGAAATAGGTGTTGTTCCCCCGGACAAACTGGTTGAACAAATTGACGATGAGTCCGCTCCAAATATAGAAGTAAAAAATGAAGAAAGCAGCCTTACTGAGGATGTTACTGAAATCAAGACAAATTCTTCAATTAAACCGAACGGTTATTCCGAAGTAGTTGTTGGTGCTCCGAACAATCTGGTTGAAAAAATTAACGAAACTGCTAATAAAATCGAAAAGTTTCATTATCAAGTTACTGGTAAAGGCGGCGATAAACCCAAGTTAATAGATGAGTGTACTCCAAATATAGAAGAAACTGTTGGTAAAAGTGAGCAAATTGAGTATGCTACTGAAGTCAAGGCAAATTCTATAACTAAACCAATCGGTTATTCCGAAGTCGTTGGCGCTCCGAACATGTTAGTTGAAAAAATCGACGAATCTCTGAATAAAGTTGAAGACTTTCGTAACCAAGTTACTAGTAAAGACAATGAGACTAAATCTATTGATGAGTTAGCTCCGATTGTTGAAGCGACCACTGGTGAAACCAAGCTCACTGCGTCTATTACTGAAATCAATAGAACCAGTGAGGAAGGTTCTAAACCTCTTGCGGACGTCGGCACACCTGACGAAGAAAATAAGGAGGTTATTGTAAAAGTTATAGCGGAAAATGACGAAAATGTTCAGGAAATCATGCAGCCCTTCGGGAATGACATTCGAATTATTGAGAATGTTGAAGAAATGAGCGCAGATCTAGGAAAAACGCAAGATAAATTTGAGAAAGATAGTAAAAGTGACGATTTACCACATCAAACCGTCCAATCAGAATTTAACCTGACATTAACAAACGATTTAATTGATCAAAGTCCACAATCGATTCCAACTTTATCTATTGATGTTGAGGAAAATTGTGAGACTGCCTGCAAGCAAAATGCAAATGAAGTTAATGAAAATAAAGATTCAGTTCTACAAAGTGATAATCTCAATCAACTTAATACTCAAATAGTTACTGAATGTGAAACAGATGTTGATCAATCTGTGGTTGCAACTCCGATTGAAAAAATAAACGATTCCGAATCCAAAAATGATCAATTAAGAAGTGAACAAAAAGCAGAATCTTCGGTAGAATGTGCTCTTAAAGTTAAATCAGTTGTACAAATAAGCGATAACACTTTTGTGAAAAGAAGTGAAGATGATTTCTGTGAGAATAATGATGATAATAAAGAACCTGAAACCAATAATACAGAAAAGATTGTACCAGAGATTCTGGAAGCTCAAACCTGTGAATCGTTAGATCAAATTGATAAGCTACCGAAGGCAGTAGCACGAAGCACCTCCGACTGTAAATTTGAATATTCAGAAGCTGTTGATTCAGTGATGAGTAAAACCATTCAAATCAGCGAGGAAAATGTTCGAAATAATAGCAAGAGTAGGCGTTCAAATATCTTTCATTCAAGTGATTCTTCGGTTGATTATGTCGAAGAGCTTACAAAAATTGAAACACGCTCGGAGAATAAGATAACAACCACTCAGTGCAAATGCTCCGAGGAAGAGGATGAGTTAGTACAACGTGAAGACAAACGTATAAAAGTTGTTCAAGAAATTCAATCTGAAATTGTAAAAATTATTTCGAGTACAAGTGAAAAGCTTCGAGCTGAAAATGAAATATTAAAAAGGCGCACTTCGAGTTCATCTGAACCGAGTTACAAAAGTAAAATACCGAAAATTGAAATTGCTTCACCAAACTTGCCCGATTTTGCAACCGAATATGTAGGCAACGAAAATGTGTATTCCGATAATTCATGTCACTCGAATAAATCAGGCATTGATTTCCCTGAATATCTAGTGAGTAACGTTTCCTCTTCTGTTTCTCAACCTTCTGCTTTGATTCCTTTAATCGCTCCAGCTGCTCCGATGAGTGTAGAAACTGAATCCACGTCCATTGCACCTAAATCCGATGGTAGTGATAAATTAGATATAGTTGAATCTTTAATCTCAAAGAATTTATTAGGTAACAAACAAATCGACGATGAATTGGGGTTGGACGGTCTTCGCGATTTCTTCTGTTTATACGACGAATACGAAAATCATAATGTGCTCGATCGTAGTAACACTTCGCTTAATTGGGAACAGGAGTATTCAAATTCTTTAAATTTGGTACTTAATGATCTAATTGATAATGAAACATCTAGCGATAATAACGATAATATGAAAAAGGAAAAGGACTGCATGATATCGGGAAAAGATGTCATTAGAATGAGCATGGCGCCTTGGGATAGTAGTCAATTTCCTCTATCGTATTCAATGGACCCGGTCCAGGATACTTGCGTAAATATGGGTTGTATACTAGAGAATAAAACTAAAGTATCACCAATTAGAGGATCGACGGAACAGGAAGCCGATAATGCTGTTCCCAATACAACTGAACCATCCAGTTATATGATGGTTGATATTTTTGCTAATAAATCGTTTGATGAAGTGATTTACAATCAGGATCAAAGTAATTCATCCTTAGTCGACCAGACAATCAAAGAGTTGTCGAATCAATTGCCGACTGAAGATGAAGATAAGACACTAAAAGAAAGTGACGAAACTGGTGTCAGCACTTTGCCTGATGATTTGGTTGTGTTTGATCCGCACGGTGACACGGAAAACAATGTTGAATCACCAAATCCATCCTATCCCAAAAGTTTCCAACAAAGAGTGCTGTTTACAATAAATCACGATGACATCAAAGAAAATGATAGCAAATCGGAGAATTTTGAACTGATAAATGTATTTTTAAATCGAGGAACATCCAAAATTACGAACGAACCCATAGAAATACTGTCGGATTCACTTGATTCATCTCGGTCCTCGCAACCGTCAATTTCAGAAGGTTTAACATCGCCGGTCCGAGAAGATGTCATATCGGCGAATGAAGAGGAATCGACGTTGTCGAAGTTAACAACAGCATCACAACAAGAGAGTTCTGAGTTAGAAAAATATGAACCTACGATGACAGAAGAAGTGAATTCTCCGGTGATCGAAATTAATGAAGGCGATGAATCATCTATATCACAAGACGAGTCGTTAGAACCACATACAAGTCCACAGAGAAAGGATAATGAAGAGAAATTTGATGAAAACGTCATAATTTTAAAAAAGAAACCATCGATAGCCACTAAGAGATCACCAGAAAAATCGAAATTGGAAAATATTGAAATTCCTATACAGCTTAAATCAACTCCCATTCCTCTTTCAAAACATATACCATCCCCAAAACTTAAACAGACACGGACCCCATCTTATACTTATATTACTCCCCCTACAACTCCTACTAATCCACCTAAGTTGTTACCTATAACAAAACCAGAATTAAATTATCAGAAGACGGCTTTTTCGAAAATTTCAGGAAAACCTGAAACCAAATCTTATAAAAACGGTCCCCTAGACATGCCAAACCTAGACTTTGACGAGGATAGCAATTGTATAACTCAGTTTATTATTCCTAAACCGAAACCTGTGCAGGCTTTACCACCTTTGCCTCCGCCATTACCTCCTCCATTAGTTTTGATTCAGCCACCGCCTCCTCCTGAAACTGCATCCAACCTTGCTTCGACTCCAAGTAAACAGCCTAACGTAAAAGTTCGACCGGTAATTGAAACGAGAGCAGAAATGACTTCGTTTTTAAATGCATCTGTAACTCGTGTTAAACGTCTCGCCGAAGTCCAAGATAACCAAAGTGTTAGTAAAAAAAACCAAAGTTGATAAATTTGATTTAGTTAAAAGTATGCCGCTTGATAAACTATCTCCTCCACATACTAACAGTAGTACGAAAACAAGTAAATCCTATTCCTCTTCTCATCATTCTTCAGAACCTGAAAAAAGGATGTCGCTCAATTTGCCCGTTGTAAGTGCTCCGATGCGTAATAGCAATAGTAGCAGTCAACCATTGTCCCCTGGTTCCGGTGATATTAGTGATAGTGGTAATACATCTAAAAAATATTGTCCTGCTTATTCATCACCTTCGAAAGAACGGGAGTACCTATCTACTAGTAGTATGAATAATCAAAGTTCTATCAACTTTTCAAAGCCATATCCACAAATTACGAAACCAATAATAAAAAAATATGTGCCTATTTCAGCATCACATGAACCAACTCTTCGAACTTATCGATCTAAAAGCAAATTACCCTTAACAGAGCCGATTGCTAAAATGCCTGAATTTAAAGTGGTTCCAAAAGAAGGCTATGAGCATTCATATTCAAGTTCTGGGGCTTCCTCTGTTTTATGGCAATCGTCTTCTATACCCACATCTCGTTTGGCAGTTTCCGAGAAAACACAACCTTCTCGATCGTTGTCGAGTCATCATTATGGAAAAGCACCAAAAAATAAATATGCTGTAGATTTATGTCCAAATTTGGCTAAAATCGGAAACAATAAAAACACTAGTGATTTCTATAAAACGCCCTCATGGGAGCCAAAGCAATTTAGCAACGATGAATTGCTTGAAGAACTGAAAAGAGTTGCGAGTCAACCAAAAAGTAATTCAAGCCAGTTGTTTAATTAAGTGAATTGTGGAAAGCATTTTATAAACTACTGATTAGTACCTGATTAGATTCTAGTATTGATACGTTTGCACTACAACGAAAACACGTTGGCGTAACTGTAAAAATTATAAGCAAGTTTTATAATAAAAAGTAGCTCAAAAAATCAAAATGAGATTTAAACTTGACGGTTTCAGGGCGCTCAATTACAGGTAATAACAAGTCCTCGTTTGTGCTGTTCGACGGAAATCATCCGGCACACACAAAATTGTTTTAACAGAAGTGACATTGTGTTCCGACGATCGGAAACGATAAAGTTTGATTATGTCTTAACTAATCTAGTAGAGTCTTCAACTATGCAAATGTGCTGATATTTTATGTCATAAGAATTTATATTTGTATGAGTTTCTTTTCTAAGTACTTACGTATTAGAAAAAAATTGCCACTACAAAAATTTCGTGACGAGTACTAATCTTTTATGATATTTTTTTCAAATGTCAAGTACCTATTGTCTTTTAATTTTTGTTTATAAAAAGGACTGTTTTAATAAATTTATATTTTTCTAGCATACTTAATAAAAACTAGTAACAGAAAATGCAGGTTCATTCTGTGGGGTAGAAACAAAGCTGAACATTGCTGATTTTCTGTGATGTGAGCTAATATTGATCTCCAAAGCGAACATAAAATATTTTAATATGTAAGCACGTATTGGGTTGATTCTGAGATTTCCCAACAAACTATCTTATTATTTAAGTTTTGAAAAGCAAAATGTGACGCTGTGTGAGGAAAATATAGCTCCTATCAGCCAAAAGACGTAATTCCAGTGTGCAAAGGGCCTCATAGTCTAGTGAATGATAGTCTAGTTTAGGGTGGTATCTTTTTATTCTAAGCTGGTAGGTTAAAATGGGTTTAAATAATCTGTTTGCATTAATGGTAGAATGATTTAAAAAATCATTTATATTTACGAACGGTATCGGTTTGACATTTAAAAATTATTTATTGGATAAAAAAAATTAAAGACCGAGCGACAGCTCGCTTGACACGTAATCGAGTGAAGCTATATGCAGTTCCATTTAATTTGAATGTAGACAGAAACGTCAACGCTATTTTTGTATGGAAAAATATCGACTCAATTTTGACCTTGCTTCGCGAAAATGTAGGAAAATTTGTTTGCAGGGTACCCAATAGAAAGAAAAATTCGTTATTTTTGAGTTTTAAATTTGAAATATATAATAAATATTAAATAAATTATTAAAATTTAAATATATTAATATAAATATTAAAATAATTACAGTTCAGAGTCGTAAAAAAGGTAGGAAAATGGTCGATAGGTAATTTTTATTTGGTCTACTCAATAGCGCTTTTGAATTATTATTCTGTGCCAATACGGTTAGTAGCGTAATGTTAAATGGATAATTTCCCAGTCTGCTGTAAACACATTTATTCACTATTCGGAACAGGCTGTTAAGAGCTGACTAGGAAATTATTCAACCGAACTTTTCTATTACCCGTATTGTCGGTTTGCACTCACCCAAAGACTTTAATACTATATAGACTGGTAGTAACTAAATGTCAAGTGAAAATTCAATGAAAAAAGGGATACAAAAAATATAATCAGTGCTGTATTAAAATTTTTTGTGAACGAATTAGAATGAAGTTAGCTATTTATTTGATGTACATAAAAATAATAGAACTATAGTTTTATTATTTCAGTAGTATTAGTTAATTGCTGGCATTTCGTACATGCCGTTTGTCAGTTTAAAACAGACGAAGCTTACATCGCGCCATAACTATTTCCATATAACTAGATTCTACATACAATCAGCCGTTCCACACTTGAGTCTTTCGTCGTGATTCTTTTCTCGTTTCGTTCCCCTTCACCCACAAACTGTTGTTAGTTTATAGGTGAAGGAAGGAAACGAGAAAAGAATCATGACGACAGAATCAAAGTGTGGAACGGTGGAATAGGTATTGAGTGCAGCTCTGACAAATAATATTGTATAACAACTTAAATGATCTACAACGGTTTTTTTTGGTAAATTTTATTTTAGTAATTTTGAATTAAAACACATAAAATTTTTTAACTTATTTTATTTTTAACATAGTTTTATTTTATTACCCGAAACAACCACATAAACTTGCAGATAATTTGAATTTTCCAAAAATGGCTTTGCTTATCGTTGCATCAACTAATTTTTCACGAGATACTCAAATTTTTCACTAACCACGTTATTTTAAATATAAACTGCACTATAATAATTCTTATAATTTATATTGAAGTAGAGTTTTAATTGTATTTTTAGTTTAATTTCACGTTTTTTGATAATTTTTTTCAAATCAATCTAAAACCAAAACAGAAACAAAAACTTTTTGTTGTGGATGATTCGAAAAAGAAGGATGGATCGCTCATTTGCTGCAAAAGTGACACAACTCAAAATTCACTCAATTCTAAGGTATTCCAATCCAACGATTCCCAATGCCCCATTCCACACGAGATTTTTGGTTTTTTGATTATTTTTTCAAGGCCAACTAGTCGTAATAGATAATGTATATGTGTGTGTCTTTTATTTTGTTTTGTTCTGCTCTCTCGAAAATAAAGTTTAAACTAAAATGAGTCAAAAATGGCCTTGAAATATTTTTTATTTCATTTGTGTTAGTGTGGTTGCACCGAAAATTTGTTTAAGTCGCAATTAAAATCGGTATCATAGATAAACGGGGAAAGAAACGAAGAAAAATACGGTTTTTGTGATACCTCGTCTGCCATTAGCCAATAATTCATATTTTTATTATTTTGTATCAAAACATACTCTTATGTAGTTATTTCTAGCAAATTAGGTAAAATTCCATATAAAAAAAAATCACTCAATTCGCGAAAGAAATTAATATTTTAAGATATTGGAAACCATCCTAAGAAAATTTGCAAAATTTTAAAAAATTATAAAGATTAAGATCCGGTTGAGGATGTAGGAACAGAAAAAAATGTATTTTACTAATCAGAATGTATTTTTATTTACTTTTGAAAAACGCAGTTTTTACAAACAATTTTGAGTTGTGTAACTTTTGCACCAAATCTACGATATATTTGTGCATCGCTCGTGATTATATATTTGTGCATCGTTGTTCGAGATTATTCCATTTATTGTAGTATCTGGCGATGTGTGTTTTGTAATTATAAATCACTTGCATGTAGTTGTATTCGCGAACATCCCACGTTATCAATTCCCCTGTCTTGATGATTGTTAATTTCGATATTTTCCTTGATGACTGTCGCCACTACAATTGCTTTCCTTATTACCATATTCCTCTATCGGATCCGTTTCCTAATTCCGTTGAAATGAATTGGATTTGTGAACTAGATATTTCCTTAGCAGGTTAATCTTGTTACGAATACTTGATCCGGCAACTTGATGCGTGTTGAGAATAATAATCGCCGCCATACAATTATTGACATAGTCAGTGTTCGAACGCACAACAATGATAACCCTTGATGGTGTATACCTTATTTATAGCTTCTTCAAGCGAATGGGATGTATGTTAAAACTGGTACCATTGGATATTATATCTACCTCTGCCATCGCTATCATTTTAACTGTTTTGTTCACTTTTTGTTCACTTTTCACTGTCATTGACAAGCCATTTTGAGCAATCGTTTTAAGGTCATACCGAATTCAATATCGTTTGTTAACTGCTGTTGCGAAGAGTGTTGCATTCTCTTGTCTCCCGATATTGTACAATTGTGTAACGAGTTAAAACTCTCGAGCAACAACGACCTAATCCAGTTATTGACGTCTTTTCTCTCAATCGGGATCTGTCAATACCGTGAACTTAAGACCGTTGCTTAATCGTTTACGAATCTCCGAATGAACTCGTTAAGAAGTTGTAGTTATAAATAGATTCTAATTACGTTGAAATGAATTGGATTTGTAAACTAAATGTCTCCTTAGCAGATTATTCTTACGTTCAGCACCAACTACTTTTCTATTCACCGAAATTCCGCCAGCGTTTTTTATTCACTATAAATTAGGGTTCAAGGCATTTTTTTTTGTTTGTGATGCCAGCCGCTTTTCCTTCATCCAATGTGAAATTAATGATATCGTAATAGTTTTCTTTTTTCCAGGTAGTCGATATAGATTATTTTTCATGAATGTTAACAGGGGTCATGACCTTCCTGTCGACGAAACCATTTTTGTTATTCTTGGAGTTGTGTGTGTAATAAACGATCCATGTTTCATCTATGATAACATATCGCCGCAAAAACTCGTTTGAATAAGTTAAAAATGTGCTTTGAAATTATGAAAAAATGCGGCATCTTTACAAACAGCTTCTTTAATCAAACAAGTCCAAAAGACTTATAAAATGTAAGTAAGCACTTTGCCAATTCAACGGTCGACGATCACTATTAAGAATTTTATTAATCGTTTCTTCAATTGTGTATGACTTCATTCGGGCCTTCATTCCTGCTTCTACAACCACAACGATATTCAGTGAATCACTTGTGAAGAACTTCATGGGAGGCAAGTAGTTTCCGTAATGTTTTTTTATCTTTTCTCCAGTTTCCTTAACTGGGTTTCATTTTTGCGTGGATTGTTTTATTAGCGTTAATGTTTTCACTTTTTTCATTTTAAAACACAACCGAAAGTTTACGGTTTAAAAATATTATCTAAAGCATTTGCTTGAAACTTTCTGTGTATACCTATATAAAATAGCAAATTTCAAAAATGAACTTATGGAAGTACCATTTCTTCTAATAGCCATAAGTTATCAAATTTGTCTTCGTTTGAGTTCGAGTGCTCTAGTACGTACAACGATTTTCTGATAATCCTAAATGAATTCAAATTTCGCCTTTTTTAATTTTACGAAATTTTTGTTTAGTTACATCCAAAAATGTAAACAATAAATGAAAGTGGTCACCGTCTTCCTTAGAGGTTTGGTCAATTAAACCAACTATTAGTATTGTAATTGCTACATTTTATATCAATTTTAATTATAAGTTGTACCATGCATTAATCCCTCACCTTAACATAAATTTAATAATGATTAAGTTTTTAATTATTATTTAGTAACGTGATTACCTCAGATTATAATTTTTAAATAATTTTAAGTTTAATTGTAAACAATTAGTGATTATAAATAAGAATGACTGATACGTTTAACAATTATGAGCTATTTATGTAATAATATCATAATAAATTTTCTAAGAATATAAAACGATTGATAAAATTAAATATTAAGATTAGGTATGTTTGTTTGGGCATTATATATGACCGAAAAATGGCCATAAATAAGGAAATTATATTTTTACTCGTCCGGAATGTTTTATATCTTTTAAATCAATAATTACCTAATATCTAGAATACGATTAAGATTACTATAAAGATCAGAACAAAATCACTAAATTATTGAGAAAAATGTACTCTCTGTATTTAGCTTTAGACTGAAATTAGTTATACATTTATAATTCATTTGTATTTTAAGAATAATTTGTATATACCGATGATAAACCTTTATTCAATAATATTTAGTATAAGCGTACAGCCCATCGAGCAAATTAGGAGTTTCACAATAAATGGTTTACTTAAAATGTAACAGTATGTAAATATTCGTAATGTAGGCCGTTTGTGCAAACTGCGATAATTAAGACCGTAACTGAATAATTCATTAATTATCGTACTCGATACGAATGGCCCATTTGCGAAATTAAAAATATCCAGTTTAACCCTAAGACAGCAATTAAAATAAACAAGCCAGAAAAAATAATCATTAGGTAATTAAATTATTATTGTGAATATTAATTAGGATTTCTTAATAAAAATTATTTATTTATAATTAAAATATAAAAAAAAACTATTTTTGTTAATTAAATTATAAAGCATTATTAGAGATTTATGATTCAGAAAGTAAACAGAACTAAATACAAATAATATTAAGATTAATTTAAGTTGTATTATTAATTAATTAGAATTTGCGAAATTATTGGTCGCGGCAAAATGGTAAGTGACATCTGCTATGAAACGTTAGAAGGTCATATTATATTGGTGGAGATGATGATAAAATAAATTATTTAGATTGAAGGTAATCCTAATTCATATCAAAAAGAGAGGGCTCTTCATTTTCAGCCGCAACTTGACCTCTTTCTTCAAAATGAATATTGGAAAATTAGAAATAAAATAAAAAAAAATCAAGAAAATCAAAAAATGCTTCCATCATACAGTAAACCCTCGATTTAAAGGACCCCGATTTAACGGACGCTCGATTTAACGGACCTCGATTTAATGGACGCTCGATTTACCGGACGATTTTTTTATTTTCCGATTATGATGGGATTGGATATGTTGGATTGAAATGGGATTCTTAAATAATTTTGGGACGAAATTCTGGAATATGGCCACCTGGGACGGAACTCAATCAATTTTTAGCCGATTATGACGGGATTGGGTATGTTAGATAGAAGTGGGGTTCTTAAATGATTTTGGGAAAAAGTTCTGAGATAAGGCCACCTGTGACGGAACTATGGATCAATTCTTAACCGATTTTGATGTGTTTGAGTATGTTGGAACCAGAAAATTCTGGAATATGACCAACTGGGCGGAACTCTGTCAATTCTTAACCGATTATGATGGGGTTTGGTATGTTGGATGGAAATAGGATTCTTAAATGATTTTGGGAAGAAATTCTGGAATATGGCCATCTGGGACGGAACTCAATCAATTCTTAACTGACTATGATGGGATTGGGTATATGCTGAATGGAAAAGGGATTCTTAAATGATCTTTGGAAGAAGTTCTGGAATATGGTCACCTGGGAAGGAACTCGTTCAATTCTTAACCGATTATGATGGGATTGGGTATGTTGGATGGACATGGGATTCTTTAACGAGTTTTGGCCGTATTCCAAAACATTTCCAAAAATAATTTAATAATCCCATTTCCATCTTACATACTCAATCCGATCATAATCGGTTAAAAATTGAACGAGTTCCGTCTCAGGTTGCCATATTCCAGAACTTCTTCCAAAAATCATTAAATAATCCCATTTCCATCCGACATACCTAACCCCATCACAATCGGTTAAGAATTGATCGAGTTCCGTCCCAGGTGGCGATACTCATGCTTTTTACAAAAAAGATTGCCTTTCATAGTAGGTTTTCAAACCCGTTCCATTAATTTATCATCTACACAAGAAATTTTATGCTGATGGCCTAATATTAAAATGTTAGGATTTCGCATTTTCCGATAACAAAAGAAATCGGCATATCAGATGGAAAAAGTAAAAATAAATTACTATGAAAAACTCCATCGTAAAGTTAGGTATGCAGCTCGCGCTAAGATAAAATTTAATGCGGTCTCCACAAGTATCCACTAAATTACAGATAAAATAGTAAGCTAAAAAGTTTATGTAGAGATAAATTTTGACGTTTGTTTGGACGGAGTAAAAAGTGCATGCATAGAGTGAAACCAAAATGTTATCGAATCAACACGAGGATATTTTCCGACAAGATTAATTATAATTAATTTTATTATATATAATTGATATTATTACTGTAAAATATAAAATATCTTTACTGTAAAATATAAATATGTACATTTAATGTGTTTATATAATATACAGTAGTGCAACCAGAATTGTCATGATACCTATGATATATCAAAATAAACACATCAAATTTTTTTTTGTGGGATTATTAAAATTGTTAATTATGTTTCGGATGGTGTTAAATGGAGTAATGAGAACACCTTATTCCTTTTTTAAAAATTAAAACAAATTATCGAAGCTTATAAAGCGGTGTAAAAAAATATATATTATAAATATGAAAATTAGCCTCGAGTTTTTGGGAACGTTACTCCAGTATAAAATAGTAAAGAGTTTGAATAATACAACGGGCCAAAATCGTTGAAATTGGAGTTATTATGAAATGGTCGATCACAGAATTAAATGATTTAATTATTGAAGCTCCTGCAACCGAAAGTAACACAGGCGCCAATATTAGCTTTCGAAATGAATCGAACTCTGAAGATAATATGCCGTTACCAATTCCAAAGTATGAGACCAATACTGGTCAATTCAATAAAAAGTGCTTACAGTGAGAAACAGAAAAGCTGGAGTACCGTAAAAAAAATAAAGCTCCTGGAAGAGAAGAGCATAATGTAAATTTTAAAAGATTCGTCGATCATTATATTGCCAATCACAAACTGAATTTATTATATGTATTTGTTTTGAATTTTTTTTTTGTCATGTAAAGCAAGGAAAAATAGATTTTTTTCCAAAAACACTTATTCCCCGATAAGGTTTTATTTGGAATGTGCCTTTTCCGAGTTCTCTGAAACGGCGTTATCTGAAAAATGTTCTATCTTTTCTGTCTATTATATCCGATATAATAATCGAATGCACCCATGGAAACAGTAGAGTTAAGTTTTCGTTAAATTATTTTGAGCTCGACGAAACTACTGGGATTGAGTAGAGTTGAAGTTCAAAATGGCGGCAATGAAAAATTTTCATTTTTAATGTTAAGGAAATTTATATTAAAAATTTTGAACCAAAAGTATGTATATTTAAAACACAAAAGTATTTTAAACTTATTTTCCGGGCATATAAAATTATACATAGAGTATTATTAGGCACAAATTAAATTAATTTTATCAAGCGGTTATCAAAATTTCAACCCAACCTAACTCTACTCCATGGAAACGATCAACGCCATTTTGGAATCAACGAAATCCTAAATTCAACTCAACCTAACTCCAAACTGGTTCATTGCAACATGGTAAAAGAAACAAAAATTTTATTCACACAGTCAAAAATTGCATGTTTACACCTTAATTCTGTGGCCCTATTCTGGTTTTCCCAGGGAATTGGGAATTTTTTATTCCCCAAAGTGTATTCCGGCGTTTGGGATTTTTTTTTATTGGGAAAAAATAATTCCACGCAGTTTTGACGTTAATTTTTCCCAATTATTTTTTTGGGGAATTGTAATTCGTATCATAATGAATTTTGAAACAATATTTTTACTAATAAATATATATTTAAAAATAAATAAGGTCGCAATACGTGTTTTAGTTTATAAATATTTACATAAAAAAAAAATTCCCAAAAAAATTATTCCCTGTCTGCCAGAATACACAGTTGGGAACGGGAAATATATATTTGGGAATTAGAGCAATTTGTAATTACAGCAAAAAAATTCCCAATTCCCAATTCCCCGGGAAAACCAGAATAGGGCCACTGAGTATACTCACAGACGTATAAATCTTCTTAACTAAGAGGTTTCTCTTAGATAAGACCAAAAAATCTTAATTCGTATTCTGTCTGTAGTCTTACCTATGATTTCTCTTTAAAAAACCTCTTAGCTAAGACCGACGAATATGGTGGTCTTATACGCATCATAAGTTTGACATTATCTTTGAATGCATTTTTATTTATTGGTGTTACTTTTATAATAAACTATAAAACTTTAATTATAAAATTTTATATAATATAAAACTAATAATTTGAAAATATTAATATTATATTGGTAAATAAATTATTAATAGTTAAATACATAATTATATCGAAATTACTTACTATTATAAATATCTGTAAACAAAAATGGCGACTACCGACTACTAGAATACCAATTGACAGCTCTCCAAAATATTTGGGGAGATATTAAGAGGTATTTTAAGACTACTAACATCAGAATACCAGTTAAGAAATTCCTCTTAAAAAAACCTCTTAGTAAAAATTGTCACAGCTAAGAGGTCTTAACGCCAGAATCGGAGTAGTCTTCACAATATGAATATTTTTACATTTTAAGTATAGCCTTCTCTTGAAAAGGCTCCTAAATAAGGACGTTCCATTTTTAAATGTAAACAAACAAGTTGTGTGAAATGTTCACCCAATTTTTTTTTATTTGTTCGAACAGTTAATGGCATTAAGTATGGAATACATATAAAGTCGTTCAAATCTCCGCCGAGGTTATGCTTGGTGGCACGTTTGCAATTGTTTGTGGTTTATTCGCCTCAACCTGCGATTTAAGATAGCCCCAAAGGAAGAAGTCTAAAGTTGTTAAATCTCATGATCTCGGAAGCCAATTAACGTCGCCGTCGCGCTAGATAACCATGCCCTCAAATCGCTTGTACAGAATGTCCATCGTATAATGTGCTGTGTGGTACGTAGCGCCGTCCTGTTGGAACCACATTTAGGTGACAAGAACTTGCTTATCA
This sequence comes from Nephrotoma flavescens, assembly GCA_932526605.1. Classification (NCBI taxonomy): domain Eukaryota; kingdom Metazoa; phylum Arthropoda; class Insecta; order Diptera; family Tipulidae; genus Nephrotoma; species Nephrotoma flavescens. The sequence goes on along the minus strand of OW052222.1, from coordinate 272,832,024 downwards.
TCGATCTATAACACCCGCCGTTGATGATGTTTTCAGCGGGAATTTGCGTTTGGTTACGTACGGGTGTTGGTTGATTATTTATCGAACCGATTAACTCGAGCGTCGAATAGTCGACTCGGCAAGATGGTTGTGGCGATAGTAAAAATCACAATCAATACGCGGAACGTTTCTTGAACGAAGCACTGATTTTGAAAATAAAATTTGATGATTTGTACACGTTGTGCAACGCTATGACTTTCCATGGTGATTTGTCATACACTATTGAACAATTCACAACAAATTTGACATATATTGCTTTAGCAACATGGCTGCGATAACCTAACAAACTCCGAGCGTAGACCGTTTACAACTACGTAAAAACCGCGAGTTCTTTTTATTGTTTTCAAATTCTCGAATATACAAGGCCAGTTGAACGTGTTTTAATTCATATTCCATTTGAAAAAAATCTTAAGCATTGGTTTTTACCATCATATTCATTGATGAGCCTGGGTCTGGATGCCAATTTCAAAGTACCTCCTATTCCATCTCATGGTCCCTTGACTCTCCTTTTTGTGTTTAGTTATATTCATAATTTTTTTATTTTTATAATGTGTTACTGCACCATCCGCAACATAATAAATTTAGAAAAATCCGGAATTTTTATTTTCAAAAACTGCAATAACTTTTCAATGAAGAAGTAATCTGCTACAGTGCTGCAATTTCTCTCCTTCATTTTTCTAAATTACAAACGGATGCATAGTCTCTTGTTTGTTGTGCATTTTGCTTTATAAACGCACAATTTTCTTCAAAGTCACAAGTAATAAATACCCCTGTGTGCCCCAGATTAACGTTTTATTTTTATTTTTTATGAAATCAGATTGTTGTAATACAATGTGTGTGAATTAAAACAAAGAAGAATTAGATTTTTCAGCCTCATTATGAAGTAATCCAGAAATTCATTTTCATTCTGTAAGCCTTACAACTCTGGCTCGAACAAAATGAAAAAGTTACATCATCTAGAAAGCTGGGAATATGGTTAACAGGGCTATGCAGCAAATAATTAATACCCGGTTGCTTCGTTTTATTCCGTTGAATTGGCGCTTCCTAAGAATTTTTTTTAAATTAAAATGGATTATAGAATGATGGGGCGGGGCGGTGCATTTATTAACTCCATGTTATGTAATATGGATATACGACTCTGTGAGAATAACAAAAGGAAATAAAGTTTCAAATAAATTTCAAATTTATATCACTAAACATCTCATCGTATATAATTTTTGTTTCCATGACTGTGACTGTAATAAATTTTCATTTGATGAAAATAAACAATTTGTTGAGGGAAAACTCTATCAGTCACAATTTAACAACAATCTCACATACACACAATCAACTAATGCTTAACATGTGCGCATATTTTCCGACGCACACATTTTTTTCGAGAACAACAATAACAACACAAAGTGTCCCTGGGTTTGTCTATTGCCGACACATAAATACAAAAATATTGTACTAGATTCTTGTGTTGCGGCGGGGAATTTAGTTGCCTCACCTAAAATGAGATGATATCATCCAAAACCATTCAGAAAAATTGCCTTATCATTAATGAGCTTTGTGTATGTAAATACCACTACATAGTGAACATGTTTACATGCGGGCATATGTATTCTTGATATTCAGGAGAAAATCCAAAACGAAAAGTGAAAATTTTCTTTTTCGGTTCTTTCAGTCGGCCAGGTCGGCACTTTTCTTCTCTCGTTCGCTCTTTAGAAATTTTCAACTTTGGATTTAGTTTAGTTTTTTAGTTGAATAGATGAAAATGTGTCTCCCACTAAGGTATTTAATTTTTCACTAGAAAAGTAAAAAAAAAAAAAACATTTTTTGTTAAAAGAAAATTATTTATTATTAGTTTATAAAAATCGTGAATGAGAAAGTTAACAAATGAATTAATGCTTGTGTTTATAACATCAAGTGGATTGTCCGCGTAAACGAGAAACGATTTCCGGCAAAGTGTTTTTCTTTATTGTTTAAAGTGTATTTTCTTTAGTGAGGGTCAAAATTGTTTATTTCTCGCCGAAGTAATAAAACAAATTAAATTGTTTGTTAATTGAGAATATAATCTAAATGAAAAATTAAAAATTCAAGTGAGTAAAATGTTGTTGAAAATTACAAAAGAAAAATATTGAATTTCAAGTGGAGGTGAATGGTAAATTTAAATTTTTTTGATCTAGTGGTCAAATTATTTGTTTTTCACTTCATGTTGGGAAAATTGAAAACCAAACGATGTATGATGATCGATGAATTTATATTTAACTACCGACTCCATTTATATATAATCGAATGTAGGAGTGGTGCTTTCCATACGGACGATAAATAAACAGTCCTTTACATGGGAAAAGTGTAAAAATATGTAAAATTGAGTCCAATCCCAGAAATCACAGCGAAAAGAAAATGTAAATTACCAGGCTGCAGACGAATACTGGTATAAATAATTAAAGCAGGGCATAGGCGGAATATTTATTATCTCATAATTCTTTTGGGAAATTTTATGTTATACTCTAATAGAATAAAATTGAATAAACAAATCTTGTTAGGTTTGGTAGATGTATATGCCACTTAAAGGTCATGTAATTTTTGTTTTAATTTTCAAAATGCGTCTGCCTGCGTGTATATTTTATATAAACATGATTTCCATCATCCTTTTCATTTGTTCATGGTACATAAATAAAAGGAGAATGAGATTTTTATCGCGCGCATTCATAATTTTCCTTATCGGAATTTTAATTTTGTTTCGACGTACACAACGAACGATTATGAATATTTTTTATCTTAAAGAGAGTTGTGTGTTCCATCCAGCCACAGTTCAAAGCAATTTAAATGCATGAGAAATAAGTTTTCAGCTGCTAATACAAAACTTCAGACGATAAATCACTTGGAATCAAAATTGATTAAAACAAGTGCCTGTTTTTTATCTTAAACTACTAACACTTTAATATTTATTTAAAACTGAATTAAAAGGCTAAGGTTGCAACAACCAGAATTCAATCAGCGTTCCAATTGAATTAAAAATTATATAGAACAATGAAGCAAAATGAGAAAACTGGTGTATACTGCTTTTTAAAAAAGTTTCATGCGCTCTACTACACACCCGCTTAGTAAAATCCAACTATGTACATATATAGTTGTTGCTTTTTGGTATTCTGGAAAGTTTTATATTTCAGTGGTTTCATTTTAATAGAAAATATTTTTTTATGTTCCTTATGCCTTTAGAAAGCAGTAAATTACAAGGAAATTTTTATTGTTTTCATGTTTTCCACACCATCGTAAAAATTTTATTAATTGGAACTAATTTAATTTGGCTTTTTAATTAATTATATTGAATATAGAAACGAAATAGTCTTGAAATAATAGAAATAATACACAATTGTAATATGTAGATTTTCTAAATGTTTTATTATACATTTTATAATGACTGTAACAAAATAATTTTTAAAAAGACTTTAAGGTAACTTTCTATTAGGTGTTCACTATATTGAAATATGGTTATCCTCGAAATCCCGGATTACAAAATTCCGGAAATTAAAATCCAGAAAATCGAAATCTCCGGTTTCAAAATCCCGAATTTTTTTATAACGATTATAAAAATGGTCGAATCCTGGCCTGGGATCTTGTAAGTTATTCTCATGTGAATTCTCATGAGAATCTGTATACAGTTACATTCAAATTCTCATGAGAACTCTCATGAGAATAGCGTACAAAATTCGGCCTCTGCGGTATTGAAATATGAAATTGAATTGAAATCTTGCAATGCCAGTATATTTTTCGAATAGTTCTTGTCCTAATCAGTGTGGTTTTACTATCAAAAGTGTTTTGTAATTCCACGAAATTGCCGGTCAAACCCATCACCATCACTGAACTCCTATGAATCGTTACGACCGATATCGCGCAATTTGGGTTTAATATATAAGAGAAAATCAACTTTCAGTGGCAAGAAAAACAACAATTTATTTGAATTTTTGATTTATAGATGGACAATTTTTAAGAACCACAACAATCAGTTTCAACCGGATGAGATTATTGATTTTTAAAATTCAGTCTTCTCATCAGGTCGCGACGGCCTATACGAAATTCGATTCTTTCACACTTTTCATCTATATTTTACTCTCACAACTAACTTTTCGTGATTACGAATTTTTATATTTTACTTTGTTTTTTATTGTAATGGTTTTATTGTGATTGTTCCGTACAAAATTCGATTATTGTGATTGTTTCGTACAAAAACATCTCCGTAAACTTCTCCTTAAAAGTTAAATGAAATAACTATGCATGATAATAAATTATGTTTTTAATGTAAGAATACACAATTTAGTGGTACTTGAATAGCTCAAGATAAAAAATATTCTTGTTAATGTTGCGATTTTTGAAATTTTGCGCTAAAACATACCAAATCACAAGAGCCATTTCAGCAGGCCCGATGCACTGGTAAAGATGAGTTTCAGAATTAATCAAAAAACGTAATGACATCGCGGGCCAATACCAAATCTTAAAAGTTATAGAGTAAAAATTGGCGAGTGTTCATTGAACTTTTATTGGGAGGTTTATGACCACGATGGCCATGTTAGGTTGCTCAAATATGCTCCATGGACTTCTGGAAAATAGTTGTATCAGAGCCTATGGAATACATGATGGCGCGTTAGTTTAAGCCTGCACTTTGAAGTTGCAGAAATGAATTTATATTTTTATATTAGTTGTAACGATTTTTTTTGAGTTCTTTAGTTTTTGGTTATCCTTTATTAGTTTGTCTTTAATTTGAATTTGAAATAAATTTTTTAAATTTTTTTATTATTTAATAAAAAAATAGAAACTATCATGATAGTAATATTTATTTAGGGTGAGTTTTTATTAAACATCGTGTACATAATACAATTTTTTGGGCTGATACTTTTAATATTATAGAAATTATCATTTTAGTGCTGCCATCGCAATTTTTTGGGTTGAAATTTGGTTATTTGGAACATACATAATTTGACGCCATATCCTTAACCGAATATGGTCGAATTCATTATTGCTGGAAAAACATTATGTGTGGAAAATTGCTAATAAAAAATTACAAGTCCACCATAAGGAAAAAACGTTTCCTACAAACCATTTCTCATTAAACTATGTATAATCATAATGATAGTTAAAATGATATTCTGATCTCATTAATGACCTTATCTTGCGGTTCCACACTTTTATTCTTCCGTCGTGATTCTTTCCTCGTTTCCTTCCCCTTTACCAACAAACTGTTTTTAGTTTGTTGGTAAAGGGGAAAGCAACGGTAAAAGAATGAAAGCGTTGAATGGCGGATCGGTCCAAGTTTTCATCCCTATTTTAAGAATTTAACAGTGTACTATAAATCACTCATTTTATTCCAATTAGAATTTGTGTTTTAGTGCTACTAATCTTGTTCAATTCTTGCCTTTAGTTATTGTTTGTTAGAAAGTTACGCTCTCTATTCTTATATTCACAACTTTCCGTAACAAATACAGCATTAATCGGAATCTGATAGGAATATAAATGTTTCAGTAGGTTTGTATACTTACACGTGGGGGAAAACACATAGAAAATCGGCATACACATTATATCTGTAAAGTTTAAAATTTAAGTTTTTTTTACTGGCCTTGAGGTTCTAGTAAGACGAAATCATTTATTGAATGTTCCTATTTCTCCATAATATGAATTTAAAAATATTTTCCGTACACAAATGTGTATGTAAAAAACCATAGTTTGTAATGGTTTTTGTTTTTTTCATGTTTCTCTTACGGAACGTGCACAATTGTGATCGCAGGCCGGAAAAGGGATATGGTATATCATATAATGAACCTAAAAATTTCTTTAAATGGTTAAAGAAAATCCTTAAAGTTTAATTTGACAGGTATTTCCAACAGATTTACTAAATCAATTACCATTTCATTGGGAGGAAAACGTAATTGAAATTTTGTTTGGGAGATTGAGCTGCGTTATAAATGTGTAGGTTGATATTCTATTACGGAAGAAGTTTCCTTTAGTTGATTTCATATTTTTCTACTTTTGATGTTTTCTGTTTTTACTGATAATCTAATTATTTTGAGTATGATCCTACACAGCGCGCATTATGTTTAGTAAGCCTTCATTGTAACTAGAACTCACAAAATAAACATACACAGGCGTTAAACGTGGGCGTATTTACGTTCGTCGTAGAAGATTTCTAAATTCATAATAATTACACTTTTTCGTTGAATCAGCATAAATACAAAAATCATATAAATAGAAATAACTTTATTTTATCTGTAATGTAAACGGTCTTCCAATAAGTAATTTTTTTATATTTCAAATTAAACACACGTTTTGTTAAAAATATATGTCGTCCTGTATTAAAATTTCAACGCTAAATTTATGGATGTTAAGTCGTTAATATTCATATCATGAAATATTGGCCATTTAAAATTTGGCAGTGGCTGCTCAACAACTCTGCCCTTGGATTTACAGAAGCCCAAATGCGACATTGTTTGTTTATTAAGCCACACAAATAAAATTTGCCTTCATCATAGAGAAAATATTTTTTTTTTAAACCATCACCTTCACCATGCAACCAATCTGCAAATCCCTGCGTAAAATTCGCCATTTGGTGGTTGTGGACAAGTTTAATTCACCATTTTCAAAATAAATTTTAATTATTTTAATACGATGTTTTAAAATAGGTTCTTGATACTCTCGAAAAAAGTGCTTATTGGAAAACACGTTTTTCCTCAAAATAACACTAAAATGTTATAATGTTCTGTCGCTTGGCATCGTTAAACCGCATTGTATTTTTATTTTTATCAATGCTCTTCGAAGATATTTAAAAGTGAATGCATAAGCGTCCACTTTTTACTTAGCAAACATTGCGGCCGATTCTCTGTTTTAAAGTTTAATGTTAGCTATCTTATTTTGGTTTTTCAATACAAATTTTATTTGACGATTGTACATCCGCGAACAAATTTCAGATAGTAAAATCACAATATTCTAACAAAAAAATATTTTAATCTGATCCTTCTGGAAAAAATTAAAAAACGCTAAAGGGTTTTTTTAATTATCTCTCTGCTCACTCCGATGCAATAAATAATCCGGTGCATTCAATGACGCTCTCGAAATTTGTTTCATTATCGAAGCGATATTGTTAAAGCTACATCTGTCCAATTTGTTGTGAATTGTTCAGTAACGTATGGCAAATCACCATGGAGGGTTATGGCGTTGAACGCAACATGTACAAATCATCAAATTTTATTTTCAAAATCAGCGCTCCGTTCAACAACAGCCCTTCCGAGTCGACTATTCGTCGTTTCGTGGTCAAATTCAAATCAATTGGAAAAAATTAAATTTTTACAGCTTTTTGGTATGATCTTCTCAATTATGTATAGCAATTTTATTCTGTGCTGAGTCATATAGACGACAGATGCTCATTGCAAATCGTTATTAGCCTCACTATCAGAGATTCATAGTTGTGTTTTTGGTTTATTAACATCACCAGTCGTAATCAGATTAGACTCTCCATATTTTGTGGTCCAAGTGCCGAAGCTCTAATCATTGAACCACTTGTTCACGGGGTGGCTGTTGGACTTAATTGGACCTGAAATTTAAGACTTTATATCAGGCTGTTGTACAATTTGCTTTCCCTGTGATTCTGGATACCCGTGAGCTTATTACAAACTTTCTGCCAGTGTCTGACTAGCCCATTAGACATTTTCAGTTCAAGGTATTGAAATGAACTTAACCGAAAATAGTATATTTTGGTCTTATTGATTAAATGGAAATCCTTCAAGTTTTTGCCTCATAAAAGACCAAAAATTGTAAAGTCTTATCTTATTCAAAACTAGCAGTACTTGTACCAAAAAATATAGAATGAGGCACTTCTGTACCGCTCAAAGTTATTAAAAATTTGTTTGAGTTAAAACGTTATGCTTTGTGAAAATTTAATTAAATTTTATATCATACATGGCATCTGTGTAAACTAAATCATTAGAAAACAATTTTGATGATTTCAAATTTTCCTACTCAGTTTATGATACAATAATATGTTATAGACAATTTTATTTGTTGTTGATAGTTAAATTACTATCCTACACATTAGTGCAAAGATGAACGCTTAATAATCTGTCGATTTTATAATTCAGCATCAGCACACAATAGGCGTAAGAATCATGTGTGGGCGTATTTTATGTACAGTTCGCGCTCCGGTTGTGGTACAAGAGTTATTAGAATTTTACACGCTTTTCACAGTTTTTTACTCTATCAGCATGAAGATGAAAAGATAATTAATAAAAAATCGTATAAATATAAATAAATGTATTTCCACGCACCAAATTCTCAATTTTCCTGCGCTTTCCAAAGTTAGTATTTAGATAACACTAATCACTTTAAGTAGTAACCTTTATTCATTCCATCGGGAATAATTCTCAAACATCGTACTTAAATGCTCACATTTTTAGTACTACATTTCGTTTTCTGTTTCGAAATAGGAAGTTGTGAATTTGTAAAAATTTTTACGCATACACAAATTTGTGGTTTCGTCTCCCAATTCTGGATCAAAATAGGCATTCTGGTAATACAAATAAAAACATAAACAATTTTTTCCATTTGCGTCAGCCAATGATTATAGAGAACATAAAAAATAAATATCCCTTTTGTGTTTTACTAACACAATTGTGTGGATACCTATGTGTTTTGAACCTACTTACATATTTGTGTATTCCTTTCAAACTTATTTTCGTTTGAAAAAAAAAACACTATAACTATACACACAATTGTGTTAGTTGTACTTCAAATCAAGTGCAATTTTTTATCAAAAACGCCGTTACATACTATGCTTTTTTAGTCACACATTTTTGTGGTTTGGACTTTAATAAACATGGGTATTTTTTTTTGGTTGAAAAAGGGATATAGAGAGAAAAAATGAGTATAGAGAACTTTGGAATGCCAATAGCATCCTTTATAAACTGAAACGGAAACAGTATATGGTTCTTTCCAAAGATTTCAATAAATTCGAGGACTGACTTATGGGAGGATAACTCTTGCAGTCAGAATAATCCAACTTGTCAGCTCTTGGCATAAAAATGACTCATTTTCCACAAGCTTGGAATAAAACCTAAACTGATAACCATACTTGAACAAGAAAGTCCCATTACCAGTGATATTCTTACCTGGAAAATGAACGTTGAGAAGCAGTTCACCAACATTCTTTTTTGAATAGGTTCAACTGCCGTAGGAAAACGAGTTTACAATTATCTTTATTAAGCAAAAATTTGTTAACTCTGATAACCACTGACATTCTATTCATTTTCATAGTGATAATTTCCCCTTTTGATCGAACCACTATGATTAGAAGACAAAACATATGGATAATTTGGTTGCTTTAACCGACTTCAACACCCCCTCCCCCCCCCCCTTTCGTATAGTTCCTCACGAAAAGGAGCAAGCTTATTAGAATAACATTTAGTGTGGATAACTGCAGCAGGGAGACTTTCGAATTTCAAAATGAAATTTTGCTTACCGAAAACGCCCAATTTGTGCGCATTAGTGCTCACGGTAAAAAATGTTGTTAGTACATTAGCATGGAAAACAGGAAATTCCAAACTTCGCCTTAAAGACAATAAAAATAAAAGCCAATTTTTAGGGAAAACCAGAAACCATTTAAATCTCAAAATCATTTAAACTTTTTTGAAAGGCAAATAAAATTTTCATAAATTTTCTTTCACAAACAAACTAACCCTTAAAAGATATTATACACTAAAACCTCGTTTAACGATGTCTGTGTGTACATCGTAAATTCGTAAACCAAGGTATTTCATTAAGCGAGCATTTTTGTTTACCATTTTATATATAAAAACCAACAATTAACAAAATAACGATCAAAACAAATTTTTGGATAAAAAAAATTTATCATTAAGTTTTTTTTTCGTAAATCGAGGTTTTTTATCAGTTTACGATGTTCGTTAAATCGAAGTAAACCGTTAAATGAGGTTTATCTGTATTACAAACGAACGCCCCGTATAAATCGTTCAATGTTTTTTGTGTTGAACAATAAAGACGGTTGAATAAAGAAACATTTTACGTTACTCCATCCAAAAAATGTCAATACTGCAGATTCAAGCCATCCAAACGAAAATGACAACCGATTTTGGTCGGTAACATCGAGCCGAAAAGTGTCGATAATGTAGATACACATTTTATGCCGGAAATTTTTATTAGAAATTTTTATTTTTTTCTTCCTAAAAACCAACTAAAAATTTAAAATAAAAAATTTTCTTTCGACACAATTAAAACTAATATACCAAGCCAAATTTCTCTCAGTGCTGTATTAGATGTTTGGGGAGGTAAGACGTGAAATTCATCTACAGTTACATGTTTGGAGAATATTTTAAATGAAGTGCCATCTAATAATTATCATTTAAAAACGTTAGGTCAATTTTCATGTGGAGAGTACGGAAAGACTCGATTGAAATCTCTTTCATTTGAATCTTTAAACGGTAAATTTCCAGAAATTTTCAAACATTAAATGTGCGATAAATTCAATCGAGTTTTCCTAGACTTCCAACATGGAAATCGACCTGAATTTTTTTCCAGCAAAGACATATATTTCCAGCAAAGACACTTTAAACCGTAAATTTTTAGAAATTTTCAAATTTTGTCAAATTCAATCGAGTTTTCTCGAACTCCTAACATTGAAATCTACCTGAAATTTTCAAGTTTTGTGTGTGCGATCTATTTATACAAATTTTCGGACTCTTCACATGAAAATTTACATGAAATTTTTGAAGTTTTGCTTGATATATGCCATTGAGTTTTCTCTGTATTAAAATAGTTTTCTATAATAGTTTTAATGCATTTAATAAATGTTTAATTTTGAATAACATAAATTGATGAACCGAAATTAATTTTTACTACTAATCACTGCTTAACACCAAAATTGTTTATCTGCTTTATCGACATTTTCGGCTGGCTATTTACACAAATCTGCTTTACCGACTTTTGCAGGCGAATACTATGGGCGGTATGTTGTACCATCACTTCGAATCGATAAAAGTCGAACACACAACGACAATTTTTTGAGGTGTTCCTCATTATAGCCAACGACTAGTGACACGGTGCATAAATTGAAAAATCTCTCATTGAAACTGATATCCACCAAATTTCGCAAGGATCTCCTAATTAATGAAAAATGTTTAAATTGAATTTTTTGTTTTCCGAATATTCAATCCGCTTGAAGATATGCCAAATTTTGGTGAAATAAAGTTTTTTTTGTCAAAAGCCGTCATATCCGCTTACATTTTAAAAATGATCTGAACTAATTTTGTTTAAAATTTAATTTACAATCTTTTTGGCTTAATAGTTTTTTCGTAAATGCTATGTACTTTTTAAAATATTTGCAAAACACAAGAAAGCTCCTATAGAAACTGGGATCTTCCAATTTAAGGGAAAGCTTAAGTATATAAAGTTTCACAATCAGTCAATTTAGGGATCGGCTCAAAATCCCGAATCACAAAATCCCGAATTAGCAAAATCCCGACAAAAAAAAAATCCCGATTTTTAAAATCCCGAATTTATCAATCCCGATTCTCAAAATCCCGACTTTAAAAATCCCGACTTTCAAAATCCCGACTTTTCAAATCCCGACTTTCAAAATCCCGATTTTCAAAATCCCGATTTTCAAAATCCCGACTTTGCTGAAATTTTAAGATTTTTTAAAAAATATTAAATATTAAATTTTGTTTTTTTATCTTCATTTTTATTAAGAATTGGGCCTACTCAATTGAACTAGGCTTTTCCACAACCAATAATTGTAAAATTTAATTTACAAAATTGGATTTGTATAAATATGTTCTTTTATTAGAATATATTTTTGGTCGCGCTGAAAAGAACGTTTGGATTTTTGATGAAATCCGTGTAATTATTAATAGATTCTATAGGATGTCACCCAAAATCCAAAAAAAAAAAATCCAAGTGAAGGAAAAACTGGAGTTTCATCAATTTCTGTATATGTTTCTGAAAACCGTATTTACCTTGAAAAAAATTAACCCATTCATATTTCGGAACTTTTATTCACACATTAAATGCTTGTTTTATAAAGTGTTAGAACATTTTTCTTGAATCATCTGGATTAGCCACTTTTCAACAGTTTTCTTTAAATTTTTCAGAATCGGGTTTTATGAAAGGTACGCACATTGTTAAAAAGCCTGAGCTCTATCCTTGAAATTTAACGGTATTACCTGTATGTATAGAATTATCTCATCTACAATTTTAGGAACTCTCTTAAATTAGGTGTAGGTAATAATTTTTAGTAATTCTTGAATCTCTATTGGATGTGATATAAAGTATATACTCGTAAACACAAAGATGGACTTAAATTTTTTATAACTAAAAACATTTTTTTCGAAATAAATGTCGTCCATACAGAATAAGAAGAAAAACTTTAAGTAGTTTTTGATTTTACTATTACTTACCAAAACAATTGAAGGAAAATACAATCTTATAAAAGTTTTCCATTTTTTGATCTCGGATTAAAATATAGAAAAATAAGTTTATCGTTTCAATATAAAGCTACAACTATAGCAAAACCAGAACACCACATTGATAGAAGCCGAAGTGGCGAGAAATGCAAATTAGTTTTCTCTAGTTTTTATTTCAGAGTTTAGGGTACATAGACACGAGTAATTAAATCGTACTATATAGTCCATCTTTGCACAAATATAGGAGATGTCAAATTCATATATACGAACCAAAATCGTAATATATACCCATTCTAAATTAGTTAGATTTTTCTTATATTTTTATAAAAGTTTAAAGCAAAAATCGTTTCTAATTTTTGTTTCTGTACAAAATTAGAGCGAATAAAGCTTAAAATTGAAGATTGAACCCTTTGTTCTAATTCTAAGGTAAACTTCAGATAAATAGAACTTTCAACAGTGTATATGCGGTGTATAGGTAAAAAAGGTTTGGAATTTTGGATTTCTGTTAAACGAATAGCAATAAATAAGGCGATTTCACAAAACAAACAGGTTTTCACAAAATACAGTCTTGGCCAAAAGTATTGAGCACCCATGATATCTTACAATTTTTTGGGAGTATCAATTTGAAATAAATTGAAACACTTTTTATTGGTTTACATTACTATTTATTTATATAAAATTAATATTTTGTGGGTCCACGCTTTGCCTTAGTTACGGCAGAAATTCTTTTGGATAGAGAGCTTACAAGTTTTTTTACATTCTACAGGACGTATGGCGCTCCATTCTTGGTGCAGACTGCGTTTTAGGTCTTCTTTGTTATTTATTGTGTAGCGCGTGACTCTGCGTTTTAATTCAATAAATGTTCTATGGGGTTCAGTTCCAGGGACTGTGCAGGAAACTCCAGAACCTCTCCATGTTAGTATCACCAAAAAGTTTTAAAAATGTGGGCAGCAACGCAGATTCTAGGACGTTTATGTATTTTGAAGAGTTCATGTGGCCCTCACACACGAACATTTCGCCAACTCTAGAATTAGTCATGCAGCCCCAGACCATTATGCTGCACCCGCCGTGTTTTACGGTTGGTACCACACACACTGGACTAAATGCTTCGCCTACCAGCGACGCAAAAAAGGCACACCAAGTGTAACAAAAATGTGAAATAAAGAAAATGTAGAGATTTCGGAAAACTAAAATATTTGTAATAGATGAATTTCATTTTAAAATCATATTATTTAATATTATTAGGGCATAGAATTGTTAACTTGTTAACTTATTTCAAAGTTTGATTCGTCTGACCGCACGATATTTGACCAATCTTCTTCGGTGAAACTTTGGTATTTTAAGGCCCATTTATACCGAGCATCCTTGTTTTTTTTTCGAAGAGCCAGGGTTTCTTCCTGGCTTTACAGCCTTTCAAATCAGCTTCTTGAAGCCCTCTGCGAGTGGTGCGAACAGAGATTGGTTTCTTTATTTCTACTGACAACTCAGCAGCGAGGTTTGAAGAAGTTTTTTTTACTGTTTTTTTTAAAGCTTCTCTCAATAACTTTTGGTCATCACGGTATGTGGTGATGCGTTTGCGCCCGGTCCAGTACCTATTACTGTGTGATCCACTAGCGGTGATTCACTCAATAGTATATTGCCCAGATCAGCGTGAACATTTCACAGTTTTAGAAATCTCTACTTATGATTTCCCATTGCTCATGCAGAAGCTGTATCTGGACACGTTGTTCTAAACTTAACTCTTTTTGTTTCGGTATATTGCAATAATATCACTAAATTTAACAAATCAAAACACCAAAACCGGACTAGATCACTGGATGTGTACACAATGAGCGAAAGTAGCTAACTGTCGAATAAATACAAAATGGAAAAATAATAAATTTTATTGCACCAGATAGTTTATTGCCGCAGCTGCAGTGTGAGTCACTGTTTTTAGTCCTTTTTAGATGTCGAAAAAATAATAAACAAACAAAAGGGGTTGTTTTCTGTTATACTTATCGTGTACGCCCCAAATTTATAGGGTGCTCAATACTTTTGGTGAAGGCTTATTAGTCGTCGTGTGGCTCCATTCGGCAAACAAATCTTTACTGTTCTGTAGGGCTGGTACAAAACCCAATATATGCTAGGTAGCTTTCGATAATTAACATTCAGTTCAATTTGGACCATAATCTAGTAAAACCATGCATTCTTAAAAACTTTAGACAGTTTGCGACTCCAGCACACTAAAAACACTAATAATGTAAGCATATTTTGATTGATACGCTTGCGATTTTTAACTTAAGGCTTAATACTGTGTTCGGGTTTATATACAACGATACCAATTCGGTTGTGATATTCCATAGCATAAATTCGGTTGTTTTCTCGCCAGAATATTGTTGTTAAACTTAGTGTCTTTCATGTTTGTGTATTTCACAAATTGAGGGGCGCTATTTTAGTTTGTCGGTGAGAAAAACGGCACAATTTAACAGTTATTGTAGTAAGCCTTGCCTGGAAATATTACTATACTTATCTGAAGCTGAATAAACTTCGTACCTATACAGCCAGCGTCAAATTCACCTAAAAGCTGGATTTCGAAAATATGATGGTAGATTTGTCGTGGCCAACACCCGACTTTTTTTACCACGAATGCATTCATAGATCTCGAATACTCCACACTTGATTTCAAAAGCGAAAAATTAAATTTACCGGACTTTTGGTAAGATGGCTTTGTATCTACAATCAAAAATCATTATTCCTGCTTAAATTTCCGAAAACCAACAATGTCAACTCTTATTGTAAATTTAATCGTTAAAAGAAAAATGCTACTTCCGGTACACAAATTTCCACCACATTTCGCAAGGATCGTCCAATTAATGGAAATAGTTTAAGTATGAAGTTTCATTCCGAATAGTCAATCCGCATGGACTGTAGAGTTGCAAAATTCTGCTGAAAAAGTTTTTTTTACCAAAACTCGTCATATTTGTAAAAAACTGACTGGAATCTCCCAATTTATGGAACGAGCTGTGGAGCTATAGAGCTTAAGTCTGAAGTTTCATCCTAACCAGTCAACCCGTCTGGGTTGTGCAGAGGCCGAATTTTTGTTATAAACCATTCATCTAGGCCGATATTGTTGCAAATTTAATTTAGAATCGTTTAGCTCATGGTCGTTTTTTTTTTGTAAATGATATGATATTTGAAATATTTGCAAAAATCGAAAGAGCATCTATAAAAGCTGCCACTTCTGGTGAACTTATTTCGGTCAAAAACCACTATTATTTAGTCTGCACGACACCACACAGACAGAAAGATTTTTAAAAAACCACTTTTCTCACACTTCGTCGATATAACGAATGGTATAACTGCAAAAATCTCGAGGGCAAAATTTTTCATGAATAAAAAACTTTAGTTTACTACGTAAAAGAAAGTGAAATATACAGAGAGCATATTCTGCCCGAATAGCAACGGCGATAGAGCCGATCGGAGACGGCCAATGGACTAGGCGATTTATTTCAGAAATAGCCCTTCGGATAAACCACAAGCATTGAGAAGTTGACTTCTCATCAACTTCTTATCTTTGTCGCAATTTGTTCTGCATAAACGATTAAGGAGTTACGGTGGTTAGAACGCTAACGTCGTGAAACGAGATAATTCGGAACCAAAAGATGCATGCGTGATGTATGATGGTACACGTTAGTACACAGGCTCCCTCCGAAGTAATATGTGGCTTAAATGGTGGGCGAGGATTTAGAAGGTGCTTATCACCACAACGTTATTGGTGGATTTTATCATTTTCTCCAAAAACAAGAAAACACACACACTTTTAGAGAATTTCGGCTATATGTCGATCGATAAATAGACAATAATCTTGAGGTCAGAAATTAAATTCTCATAATTACTATACTTTTTAATAAAACGTAAAAAGAAGGATAGGCTGTATATGTTAGTGGCCAATGTAAGTAAATCTGGAATACTCCGGAGTATACTCTGGATTTTTAAAATTTTTAATAAATTTAACCTTATTAAACCGAATTTCGGTAGAAATTATGTTTTTATCAAAAATTGACCTATCCGCTTACATTCAGAAATCTAATATGGCTAATTTTGTTGCAAATTTAATTTAAAGTATATTTGTCCTAAATGTTTTTTTGCAAACGCTGTACTATTCCAAATATTTGCAAGTTTTCTCGTTTCCTTTTAAAATACTTTATTTTATGGAAAAAGTTGTAGTATGAAGTTTCTCTCGTACAGTCAAACCGTCTGGACTGTACAGGGGCCAAATTTTTGTTGAAAAGCAAATTTTGACCAACAAAAATGTTTGTGTCTCGTAAATGTTATACTTTTCAAAATATGTATGTATTTGTAAAAAAAAAGGAAAAAGCTCCTGTATGGAAGGTACCACTTCCGGTGGACCTGGTGTTTAATATGGTGTTAATATTGGTGTTAAATATTGGAACTGAAGAAGGATGAATGTCCGAAACCCGGTATTCCATTAAAAGTAAAATAAAAAGCATTATCCCTACAAAGCAAATTAAATTTTATTTCAAAACGTAATGATTTATATTAAATGTTCATAAGTAAATAAATAAGTTTTTGTTATATTTTATATTTTTTACAAA
Organism: Nephrotoma flavescens; assembly: GCA_932526605.1. Classification (NCBI taxonomy): domain Eukaryota; kingdom Metazoa; phylum Arthropoda; class Insecta; order Diptera; family Tipulidae; genus Nephrotoma; species Nephrotoma flavescens. The sequence goes on along the minus strand of OW052222.1, from coordinate 272,814,947 downwards.
ACTTCTACAGAGTCAACTCTATCGCAAAACCAAATAGACTCACATTCGGCATTCTTGGTGTAGACCATCATAAGCAAGACATAACGTATTGGTCGATAAGATTGTGTCCGATACAATTATGTATTGGGTACCAATAAATCAAATTGGATCAATCAAAGACTTCAATTTATCCGTCCGCAATGGCAAATGTAAACGGGCTCGGTAGAGAGACACGACCGAAATATAAAAGTAATATGAAACTTTACAGTCGAAGATCGCAATTTAGAATCGCACCAGAAATTCTCAATTTATTATTTCGTGTTTCACTCAAATAAACCGCAAATCATAATTAAATACAAAAAAATCGCCGCGTCGCCCCCATTATCTGATATATAATACGGTCTCGTACCCCATTGTCAACATTTGGATTTGTTTTATTGTAAAATAAATCCAGATCCAGTGTCAAACTAGATAAGTACACATATTGTCATGAACCTATATAACACCATTTCAAACTTATGTGTACTGTACGTGTTTTGTGGAGTTAGCAATCCACTTGTTGCTGGAAATACAAAATAAATTTTCCAATTTAACCATACTTTTGGCGAAGAATGAAAATTATTCTACATTCATCCTGTTTTTGCTTTCTCCAAAAAAAAATGTGTGTTGTGTGCTTGTCTGTGTATATAAAGCTGAAATGAAACGAAATTTTATCGTTTTTTTTTCCAACCAACATAATTCAAATTGACACCCTGAATACAACACAGAAAAGGAAAATCGATTTTTGGTTTACAAGGAAAAGGTTACCGGGCAAAGAAGGCGTAGAAAGAGGTAAACTCTTATTGAAACAGTATTTGGGTAGATGCACAGGAAACATCATTATTTTGCAACGGAAATAATTTATCTTTCAAAGGGGGCAATAAAAATTAATGTCAACAGGTCATAATGGGTTATTATCTTCACCTGTTTTAAAGTTTGCCATATCCCCAGCAGTGCTATGGCCATTATTAGAATGAATAGAATAGAATGATTTGTATGATTGTAACACTCATAAACTGAGATGCTCACAAATCAAGAAGAATCTAATCAAATAAGTTTAAAATTAAAGTTTTCTGACCAAACATATAAACGTAGCCAAAAAAAAAATTACGGTAGGCTCTGTTCGGTGACATAGCCGCGGGGGTTGTTAGGCGTAGAACTAGTATACTCATATAAAGGTAAGTATTTTTTTGGCGATAAAAAGATAGTTTATGAAACATTTTTGAAACATTTTATTATTTTACATCACAATTTTATGAAGAATTGGTCTATGATACGAAAAGTAACAAACCGATGAAATAATTAGTTCTGAAGTTATTTTTCTAGTGAATGACAAATCTATGTAAGTATTTCCTAATGTACTTGGATAATTGGTCGGAACCATATGATTGAAATGATGCTTCATAAACTCGAACGCTCCTTCATTCCGTTTAACAACTACATTAAAATTACCCATTAAAATTATTGGAACCTCTTTATATCCACTGTAAACCGTTTATCAATTAATTTTGAACTTTCTGTGTATTCCATTATCGACCTTTTTAGCATGCCGATGAATCTATAATGGAACCAAGTATAAATTTTGACGAACCATTCAATGTAACATCCTCTAGACAAATATCACCAACTGAATCGATCAACTGTCTTCTAACATTAATGTCAAACTGTATAGGCTGACAATCTGCTACACTATTGATATTTCTATAAATTGCTACTCCACTTGCTTTACGCTGTTTATTTATCAATTTCGAATGAAGAGTGTTGTTCATGTATGATTTCAATTCAAATCCTCTAATATTAATCGGCTGATCTTCGTACATCCAAGTGTCACTCAGAGCAAGAAAATCAGAATTTGATAATATCTCGTCAGTTTCAATATCTAAGTGATGAGCAACTAAACTTCGAACGTTTAAGTTAACTATAATCAATCGTTTTTTAATTAATTAACTATTTTTTTTGCCGTTCTTTATTTTCATTTATACGCGCTACTCCCACATTAGAAATGTGCCAACAAAAATTGTAATTTTGACTTGTCATAACTCATTATTTTAAAATCAGCCTCGATCTTTCCAATGAGATATTAACCACGTTTCTACCATTAATAGTTTTGAAAATATAAACGTGTATGTAGCCATCAAATTCGCGCTCGCGTTTTCTTAGATTGCACACTTGATGGACGTAGTTCTACGTCAAAACTTCACCTATTTCACCGGGCGCATACACATGCCGGGCTTTAAATCTTACCTTTTTACGATATCCTGCAAAAAACCAACAATGTCAAAGGTGTTTGTTGACCGATTTGAAGCCGCAGGCGATATAAAAACACCAGTCTGTGACAGTTTATAATTGACAGTATAGAAAATTGGACTCAACAATTTTAATTGAAAAACCAGCTTGATCCCCCAGTCGAGTAGAACTGTCCGCGTTGCTATACCTAAAATGTAAATCGCAGAAGTATAAAAGATAGAATAATCTTATGTAGAATCGGATATACAATATACGCAAAGTTCCTATACTCATCCAATTTCGACAAATCGATCTACAAAAGATCACATCTTCACTAAACATCATGTGTTAGATGCGGAACTGCTCAAAGGCGGGATTTATTTAAGATTTTTTGCTTTTTAGCTTTTTTTTGCTGACTTTTTAATGGGGGAAGGGGAGGGTTAAGTTAAAAATGGCGAGATACTCGACCGGCTAGCAAGCAAGCAATTTGCTAGCCAAAATCCAGGCTACTCAATCAATTTTACCAAGAAAATTTGAATTCGAATCATATTTTTTATAAAATTTTTGCAATTGCACAGTAAAACAACACAAAAATTTGCTGTTCATTTTTTGTAGGCGCAAAATTTACTGTGCAATCACCAAAAAAAACAAAAAAAAATTTGGAAAACGTAATTTGAAAATTAAATTTCCTTGGTAAAATTGATTGAGTAGCCAGGATATTGGCTAGCAAATTGCTTGCTTGCTAACACGGCTTCTCCACCTGCTATCTGAATACTATTGCAATCTACTTTCTCTTTCTATCAAAATTTGCCAAGTGGAGTCTTGTGTGGTAAACTTGCTATAATTTGACGTTCCCAAATCATTCTTTTGTCTATAGTCAAGACTACTAGTCACTTGAATAAATACCTAAAATGTCAGTAGACACCATATTAAAATAGAAAAAATGTCAAAATATGCATGCTATATACATACTATATAGTTCTGCCGACATAGCATGCATTCATAGCATACAGATAGCATATAAATATTATTGCGAGTCTCCACTTGCCATTTGATCGAAACTTTCTAGCATAACTAGATAGCAATAGCAGGTGGAGAGTCCATGTTACCGATCGAGTATCTACTCCATTGTGAGTAAATGGCCTCTTTGTTTTCAATGACTTAAAAAAAATCGTACACGTTGTGAATGTCATTAGAAATAATATTTTGTCTTAAAAATCTTAAATAAAAATAAATAAGTTAAACATAAATGTACTGCTTCACTTGTATCCTGAACTCATGTTAGTACAGTACGAATAATTACAATTGCACCACTGACACTTGTGTATGCCGATAACGTAATCCTCATTATCATTACATAAGACATCATAAGTCTTGATCCCCCCTTCTCCAGGAATTAATTAATAAATTGAAATTCGCAGGATGAGAAGCCAATACTAGCAAATGTGTAACCCTTGTAAGATATTTACATGCTATTAACAATCACGTTATTAGAATCAATATAGCCCAATAACCTTCAGGGCCGTAGACGTTATGCGATAACTCAGAACTTATTTGACATTCAAACTAACTCGTCAACAAACCATTAAAAATCGGCGTCCTCAAACCCTTGATGTCTGCAAAGTAATACAGCATCATTAAAACAATAAATTCTCATCTAATTCTCAGCCGTACACATACGCAAATTGCCATCGATCGCAATAGTATGAATAATTATTTCGTAGAAATTAGGGCGCCTTCTGACTCGGAACGCGAATTAAACTTAAAAGAATCCCAATTCAACTGAAAAGAAAATTATTAAATAAAACAATTATTTATTTATTTTAATTATTTCGTTTTGATACAAATTATCAAGATGCAAGCGGTATTTTAAAAGTTGAGATTTTAAATACCGGATTTGACTTTAGTATTTGGGAAAGCGGAATTTAATATGGATCAGTACAATAGTGAAAATAATTATTCAGGAATGATTAGCACTTTAAGTTAGTGACAGAATGATGAGGTTTTTGCATATAATCAAAGTACAATCGGACCTGATAGTAATTTCATTCATGAAATTGATGACTACAAAAATTATAATGCTCTTAGAGCGAACACACCTAAACCGCACTTTCTTTTCTTGAAAGGTCCAAAAATTACATGCAGTATTTTTCATGTGTGTGTGTGTGTGTGTGTGCTTGCGCCTTATGTTTCCTACATGTTACAAGACACAGGGATAGCTATGTAACGTAATCTATTATTTACTATAGTTGGTATTTGTGGGAAACAATCAGTATGGCCTCATATTACTCAAAAAAATTATCAACCCTCTTGCGTGACGATACGGGGAAAGTTTTTTAGTTTTTTCAATTTTTATTCCTTTTTTTTAAAAAAAACTTAACGATTGTGATGATTTTAATAATTATAATTATTATGATGGCATTCGAAAGTGTATACATACGAGTATGTATAAAAACAAGCGGAAATTTAATTATATATATTTTACCTATTTTGGGGAAAATTATCAAAAATATGAGAAATTTTCTCTACGATTTTTTGGGTTTGTCTTCCGCATGTAAGTGATACAACAATTAGGTACGTACGAGTACATTATTAATAAATGCTTTTAGTATTTATAAATTATATACACGCAGAGATGGATGCTAAGACCGTTTTGTGTAATTAAATGGAAATTTATTAAGTGAAAATTAAATTTTATATAAATATATTGTTGAACCTACACGAGAAAACTATTTGGGTTGGTGATACATTTATATAAACAATATTTAATGTCTAAAATATTAACGCATTTATCCACTCATCCATAAAAACATGTCAATCAATGAAATCCAAATCCGCCTACACACGTTTGTGTGGTACCTACATATATTGATTAAATCAAAACAAATATGTATTACGTTATGTAGACACATGTACGTGTATAAAGTTTCTAGAAACTCTTAAGTCTAACATGATCTCATCCTACCTAAAACACTTTCTACAATTCGAGCGAACCATCGTAAAATTAAAGTTTAAAAAGAAAATTTAATTTTAATAATTTCATTTTACTTCTGAAAAACACTTTCAATTATAATTCTTATTATATTGAATTTCGTGATGGAACGAAGATGGCTTACTCTAGGATCCTGCTCTGTGAACTATACAGAGCAGGATGTTTATCAAGTGGAGCCACTCACAAATACAACAGTTAATTTTCTATTTTGGTGTTAAAATCAAGATCACACTGTAGATATTAATCTGCTACTCTACATCTCGACTACATATGCCACAACAAATGATATCATATCCATTGTAAACATACATAAAGAAGCCAACAAATCTGATGGCCCACAACTTAGATAATTAACATATATACGAAGGAACGAATCGTTACGTTTTCTATGGTGCTCACCGAAAACGGACCTCGACAGTATTTTACCATTCGCTAAATCTGCATAAATCCCGTCGAAAATTTTACCATGATTACTATATTTACTGGACAAGTGGTGGAGTGGTTAAAGCTTTGACACTTGGACCGGGAGGTACTGGGTTCGAATCCCATCAGAGTCTAGATGCAAATCGAATTTTCATCTTCGATTACAATCGGTGATGTTAATAAACGCAACTAAGACCGTAGGATGGAGTGCAGAATTCAGCGCCAATCCACCGTCTATGTCAATGTACAGGTTATCAACCTGATGGTGAGCTTGCAATGTGCAGGTGGGATACTGTAGTTGTGTGAGTAGGTGAATGGGTTAATGGTGTGGCGTGGTATCACAATGGACCAAAATGGCCTAAGTGTCAACAGCTGAAATTTACTATATTTACTTTGTAATAGAAAATAATAATTACGCCTCATTTGGTTAATCAACGGCCTAACTATTTATTCAATTTAAAGAACCTATGTGGTTTTGTTTCAATCCAATTTGATATTTTCATAGTACCAACCGAGTTCCATACCAGTCGTTGAGAAAGTTATTCATTCCATTCAATTTATTCATTTTTGAAATCACATTTGGAAGTCGTTTTGGAATCCTACCCCATGTTTAACATATAGAGAGAGTTGTACGCAACCAATTAAGAAATGGCTTATCATAAGCACACTGCTGGTTTCTTAATTATGATTAACCCGAAATCATGATATCGTACTAGTGTGTCATGGTTAACCATAGTTTCAAACTAAATTTGAACTCAGTTTCGAAATGAGATATTTTTTCTCATTTCGTAGAATTTTAGTGCTAACAACGCCGAACAAATCAAAAATGGAGATTGCGGATACTAATATTATATCAAAAATCTAGTTTTCTGTGGGTTTTCTGTTACAAAATTGGCGGGAACAAATTTGTTTGGGTTTTCTCTACTACAAAAGTCATCTCTGACAATTTACAAGCCAATTAAATCTTGGTATTTTTCTGAACGCCTACTCCGTTACTATTTTAAAACTAAATGTGAAGACAAAAGAAATTACGGGTCGTATCGACAGACGAAGCTAATACCATAGACACATCTGGGCTGGGATGTTCTAACATCACCATGTATCGATAATTTATCGAAGTTTATTTCTCGTTTCTGTAGAATAAAATTTGTCTCTGTTTCATTTTTTATATCATTTACCAGCCTGCTAGATTGCAATATTGTGATGTTTCTAATGCGTTTCTATCACCAAATAATTTATTTTCGATTATAGAACGAAAATAAATGAAATAGATATTGTTCAAATATATTTTAGTAGGTTGTGATAGCAATAGAGAAGAAATAATTGATAAACGAAACAGAAGTCAAATTAATTCTAGCTGAAAGAGACGTAGACTTCGATAAAATATCGATACATGGTGATGTTAGAACATTCCAGCCCTGGTTTGGTAACTAGGATAATGAAACTATAGCTGTTTTGCTTTCGCAAAGCCGATTAGCTTTAATGTTAGAGGCCAATTTTGCTTTCAGCAATATTTGTTTTGAATTTCCAGTAATGGAAAATAATTGTTCATCATAGTGGGCTTTTTTGTCAGTAGTAATTGTAATCTGAATCGGTTTTATGAAAATCTTTTTTTTTTAGTTTTATGGAAAAAGCCAACTCTACTTTAATTACTACTGATAAATTCGCCAACTATGATGAACAAATATTTTCGTTACTGGAAATTCATAAACAAATATTGCTGAAACCAAAATTGGCCTCTAACATTAAAGCTAATCGGCTTTGTGAAAGCAAAACAGCTTATGATTTGTGAAATGAGAACTCAAGACACACTATACAATTTCTTTTATCTTCTGGTTTGATTTTAAATTGAAATGGAGTAGGCATTAACAAAAATGTCAAGATTGGCATTTAATTGACGTTTAAATTGTCAGAAATAACTGTTATATTGACAAAACAGAAAAAAATTTGTTCCCGTCACCCAAATATCACAATGACAAATATAAATCTCAAAGGAAACTAGATTTGCTTGGTAAACTATTAGTGTCCGGAATCTCCATTTTTTATAATCGGCGTTGGGAGCACAAAATAGACTCGGAATGAGAAAAAATATCTCATTCCGAAACTATGTATAAACCGAGTTGCAAACTATGGTTAGGGGTGACACATTACAACGAAACCATATGGTTAACTCGAACCCAGTAATGTGTCTATAGCATAACTGCGACTCTTTTATTATTTAAAGACCAGATTAAAACGTCAATATGAAGCCGGGATTTAATAAATAGCCGGGATAAAAATCGTGGATATCGATGGTTTTAACCGCGATTACAACTGACGTTTGACACCGAATTTTCTATTCCGAATTTCGATCTAATTTTTGTAATACATATGTACATATATAACACAAGATTATCAATATTGTCAAATACGTAATTTATTTGTTGTGTTTCATTTGAAAGGCTATTATTTCCTTCACATCATAATACTAGTGTTATTATAATAAAAAAAAAATATATAGAATTTGGATTTTAGTGCGAACTTTGTGCTTATATCAATATTTACTCGTATAGATTCTCTTTCGCACATGATTTTTACGTACACAATTGTAATCGCGGGCCGGAAAAGGGATATTGTATTCTATTTTTTAAAAATTAATATGGAATTTCTGTTTTCATTATCATCGTCGTCTGACGAATCTTAATAAAAAATGGTACTTCCCTAAAAATGGTACTTGTATTTATATAGAAAACTTAATTGAATCTAAATAATTTGTTTTGTTTTGACAGATAACGGAATCTTTTTTTTATTATGTTGGTTTCTTGTTTTTGAAAAGTTGTACTTTTAGTTGCGTCTAAAAATAAAAATAAATTCGCGAATTAATTCGCGATTTTAGCCGCGTTTAAAAATAGAGTTTCTGAATATCATTTTCGAAAAAATCGCGACTATGGCTAAAAGTCGTAGTCACGTCTGTCGATACGACCAGTAGTGTGTCTTGCATTCTCATTTGGGAAATCATGGCTACGTAACTAGTAATGTGTAACTAGTAATTACTAGGACCCGGGTCTTGTTTGAGAATTCCCGAAAAAAATGGCCCGAATTTAGAACTCATCATAATCGATTCTTAGCACTTGAAACCCCATCTCATCATCCATTTTAAATAAAAGCCCTAAAAATCAATTTTTCTAAAATTTGAACTTATCACAATCCATTTCTGGCAATAGAAAACCTTTATCACGAGGTTCGAGCCGAAAAAATTTAAAAGCAGCGAAGAACTTGCTAAACGAATGTTTTTTAAATTAACACCCATCGAAATCGATCCCTGGCATTTGATTTCTTGGCATACTCTTCAGACATTTTTCTCAAAATCGAGCAGACCGAAAATAAACTTAAAAAAGAGATCGCGGCCCAGGCGATACGAAACGTGAAAAAGCGATCATGGAAATACAACCATATAATGTTTCTGTAACGCAACCAACATAACATGGTGCAAAACACATACGAGTAGCACAAAATCGCGCCACATTGTACAACATCGTAACATGGTGCAATATTTAGCAACATCCCACAATATGATTAAGCAACAACATGGTTAATATGACGCAACCATGATGCAACATCAAACAACATAATGGTGCAACATCAAGTAACAAGATGCAACATCAAGTAACATGATGCAACATCGCAACATGGTGAAATATGGCCAAACATGATGACAAAACCTTATAAAGTAGTGCAACATGCTACAAGATACTGCAATTAAACGCAACATCGTAACCCGGTGTACCATCACTGTGTGGTGCAACATAACGGCCTATCCGGGGAATCTTAAATGAATTATACAGAAATCAGAACTCCTTGTACTCGTTTCCGGCATTCAAACACCCCGCTCCACTAAATTTTATTAAAATCGTGCTTGCCAACAAAATATTAAACAAAGGCTCCAAGCTTCTCGATCCCCACCGGATGACACCCTAAATGGGTTTTCCCGAAATAAGATTCCATCAAAACCGGTTTTTGTTAATAGAAAACGGCAATTTTTATAAAAATCGTATAAGCCGAAAATAATTAAAGAAAGAGACCCTCTGCCCGGATTTTAAAAAAACGTACCTCCCATCACAACCGATCCCTGCAGGGAACTCAAAAAGTCTCGCTGACCAATTCTTATAAAAACCGTGCGAGCCAAAACAAATTAAGGAAAGGGACTCGGAGACCTAAGTTTGATCCTCTGTACGAATTTTCCCGAAAAATGAACCGAAACTAATCAGCTAATTAATCTAGACAATAACCAGTAGTTTGCTTAAGATAACATATGCCCACTTTGTATGTTCACTCGTTTGTGGCCATCTAGCACTATAGATTGAATGAAAATATAAAATTTTAAAATTTAATGAATGACCGATGGACCGCTAAAAATAAATCTACTTTACTAACCAATGAAATTGATGCGTATCTTTTATCTGATCATTGGTTAGAACATATTTTAATTTGAACAAACCAACTTCGAGTTTCTCTCTAAATACGGCCAAGTACAGCTTTCCAGTGGATAAGTATAAACCGCTTGATTTACATGAATCTAGCTCCAAAACCTCTACTCAAATTATTGATGAATCAATTATCGGTTCAAAGGTCGTTTTCTGTTACAATAAAATGTAGATTTTCATTAATCTTAAGGTTCGGCTCGCACTATTTTCGGTAAGCAGTCATTTCAATTCCATAAAAACCTCTTCCAAGAATTACCAATAATTGGTTTCTAATCTAGGAATTTGTTGGTTATAATTTTTTGGAATTTATTAATTTGTTGGTAATTTGGCATTTGATAAATTACACTGAAGGTAAATTTATTTTGGGATTTCTGCTTTCTACAAGCAAGATAGGCACTTCACAAAACACCTGGTTTTGAAAATCTATAACTTTAAATTAAGAAAAACTGTAAGAGTAATAGATTTATTTGAGGTGTGTTTAGTGCAATGTGTCTACCGTACATTGCATATACCTATTACCTACACCTGATTTGCATAAAAATAATAATAAATTTCTCTGCATTATAAAAAATGAAAAACATTTTTCCTTCAATCTTCATTCGTATTAAGCTTTGAAAATTTATATAAAAACCTCAATTATTCCAAATGGCACCCATCATTCCTGTATGTATGTAGCCAGAGAGTGAGATATTTCTAAAACACCTGTAGTTGGGATGTATTTTTATGAAGATGAGAGTCTGTATATCAAACTACAACATTTTCTAATATAAAAATGCATTATCATTTTTACGATTATTGCAAAAATCGTTAAAGTACTCGCACATACCAGCGAGGACGATGGTATGAATTTAGGAATGCGATTTATTCGCCGTATCGCTATACACGTACATAGTTAACTGAAAGATGAATTTATTTATAATTTATACATAGTTGCGTGATACGCCCATACTTAACATAAATTCCTTAAGATTTAAATCTTTTTCATGAAATGATAAGAATTTAAATTTTAAAACTTGGATATTAAAATTTAAAGTCCTAGTAGTACGCAATTAGTTGTTGTCATGCTATCAGGATTGAAATGAATTTTATAAATTAATCCACTAAGTTATTTATTGAGCGATATCTTATATGAGGTTTATTCAGAGCTATAAAAAGTAACCAGAATTTAGGCTCATTTTGTGTGCTAAAATATATACAGAACAGATACTCTTATACATATGCGGGCCACAAACGGGATGTACATAATCAGTATGTTCTTTATACTTTTTTCTTCGTCCCGCTCCCGCACGCATAAAACATTGATTGATTCATGCAATCAGAATCTATTTTTGATCTTCATAACATTTTTCTGTATATGTACAGTACATTTTACATACATAATGTATGTGATGTGTACATATAGGTGGAGAATTAACCTAACCACCAACAGTTTATCTATTTTAAGAGCGTCAACATCTACTCGTATTTGCTCTGGTGATGAAACACAAAATAATGCATTATTTATTAGTGAAGCTGATGGTGTGGGTATCTGACGCAGAGAAACTGTAGATGAAAATTTCGCCTTAAAAACCATAAAAATAAACCGATAATTCTAGGGGAAAGAAAAAGTAGTTTAACCACAACTACATATTATGAAAATGTAATGGCAGCTTACAGCAAAATAATGAACGAATTTGTGACAAAGCGTTCCATAAACTAGCGTACTTTGCACACTCCACACATACAACCGAAAACCTAATGGCTGAAATTGTACTAATCCATATTTGACTCAATTCCATTGCACATAAAAGGCGATTTAAATGAATCATTTTTTTTCAGATGATAATGCACGCACAAGTACTGATAAGAAACGTAATTAGCAATACCAAGTCAGAATTTTGTTTATTAATTTGTTGTATAACACGTTTTCGTTATTGCATTATTATTTTTTTCGCACTCGGTTTGATAGCATTTAGTCGGATATGGACGAGTCCCGTTAACCAACCACAAGCAAGTTGCCATCATTACAAAAAATTAATATTCAAGTGTGCATTAAAAAAAGAAAAGGGTAAATTGGATATAAAAGGCCTCAAAACGTACCATCGATTGTAATCATGAACCTCACAAAAAACCATTTAGTTTAGCATCCTTACTGCGTTCACTTATTACATAAAAAAATTCGTAATAGACAACTATAAGTTTATCTGTATAGGAACCAAGCGCACATTTTAGTGGAAAAAAATATTCGATATAATTTTTTCCGTTTAAATCAAAATGCATGTATGCAGCCAAACTGCTATACAAATTTTGCGCATGCAACCCACATAAAAACTAACTAAATTTAGACAAAATTTTATCAGTACATATGGAGGTACAGATAAAAAATATTTTATTATTTTCAAAGCAAATTTTGTTTTTTTATTTAGAAAGATACAATCAAATTCTTTTAAACATATTTATGTTTTTGTTGAAAAAATGGATGGATGCTTTGAACAATATAATTTGACTATATTTATATTATAATATGTATATGTATACATGACCCAATTATTTAGGTATTTTTATTTGGAATTAAATTAGTCAGTATTCAGAGTCTGCTACATTATGACCATATATAGATTTTTGATCATCTTTAAATAAAAAGTTTTGTTTATTAAACTCAATTTAAATTTCATTCAAATTTGAAACATAAACGGCGACAAATTAACACAAACCGAAACGTCAAATATCAATGCGAAATGTCAGGTTGTATTTGTAAACATAAAAAAATAAATCAAAGTTGCACATACGTTTGCTATGATTAAAAAAATATTAAAAGTTGAACGTACGTTTTTCTAGCATTTACAAGAAATTATATCGAATATTTTTTTCCACTAAAATGTGCGCTTGGTTCCTATACTGATGGCAAAAAAATAAGCTTGTTCCGGATATTTTTGTATGTTAATTTTTATTTTCATAAAGCATGCCGTGCTAAAATTTCATAGAAAAAAAAAACCGCAATGAGTTTATTTTTAATGCGCTAAATGTCACATTCCCAACTTTAACAGTCGTCAATATAAATTGCCGGATCAAACAAAATGTAAAGTGTTCTTACTTAGCCCCTGCCAATTCTCCAAGAGTACCAGGCAGCACTGCTTGATACGTCATTAAATTTATGTTTACAGTTTATTTTCTAAAATGTAGATGGCAGTAAAGTACACAAGAAGAACATGACATTTAGGGGTTTAACGCAATATTTACTGCATATTTTAATAATAATATAATAAATTAATTCTTACGAATAGTTCGTAATATAATTTTTTATTGATATTATTATAGAATTTAGCAAAATTTTTAAAGCAATCAGGCCATTAGTATCTAGTTACACTGCTGGTACTCTAGGTGCATTGGTTGTTGTACACCATAAGTGATTAGTATGAAAATTAGTTTTGGCAAAAAATAAACTCCTGAGTAATTGTAGAGAACTTTACAGTTTGTTTCAATAGCCGGGTTCCATTGACGGTATAAAATTACTTACAAGTACTTGTTAGTAGATGTTCAATGGAACGTGCATTTGTTAGCTAGAAGTAAAACATAAGAAAACAAAGTATTAGATGTAGTATAGTTATGAGCAGCTAGAAGTACTTGGCCCCCGCCAATTGAAACCGGCTACTATGTTTTTATCTACTACACGAAAACGGATAATACGAAAATCGGATAACAAGAATTTTTTTTTGGTACCTAGTAGCTTTTTCGTATAATTTTAGTAAGAAATTTTTCGCTTAAGACGAACATTTAACACGAATTTTCGTTTAACGCGAACAAAATTTTCAGTCCCTTTAAATAAAATTAGTACAAAATATTCGCTTAACACGAATTTTAAAATTGATCACCTGTGCTTTCATAAAATAAAAAAATATCGTTCAGTTTTATGGAATTACCCGAAATTAAATTCTCTTATTAAATTTTGTTTTGTTTGAGAGAAATGGTTCTAGTTTTCTACAATTTTTTCTGTTTGAAATCATAAAATTGAATTTATTGGGATCGTTCGCGGGGTTAGTTTTGGTTTTACTTTTGGTGACCGTGTTAGTTTTGGTGAGTGAGATATAAAATTATTCTGGTTGTCTAAATTTTGTTCTCTAGAATTCTTTAAAATTATTGTTGCTTCTTCAGTGATTAATAATCAAAAGCATGGCTAGCGGAAATAAAAAACAAACCGCTTTAACGGTAAAAAAATTGAGATTCTGAAAAATGATGATCGATGCGATCCATCTTACCAAAGTATGAAGATTTAGATTCGGGATTGCTGCTTTGGTTTAAATAAGCGCGATCTCAAAATGCTCCTTTTTCTGGACCTCTTTTGATGTAAAAGGCTGATAAAATAGCCAACGAAATGGGAATTACATTTAAATCTAATCCTGGATGGCAAGCACGTTTCTAAACAAGACTCGGAATTGGCTTTAAGTATATTAGTGGAGAGGCCAGATAAGTATCAGCTGATATGACTTCCGATTGGATATCTTCAACTTTACCTACAATTCTGACGGATTACGATGGGAAAGACATTTTTAATGCGGATGAATTTCATTTATTTTTTCGTTACATGCCGGACAAAACCATAACATTGAAAGGAGAAACTTGTTGTGGTGGTAAAAAATCTAGAGAACGTCTTACAGTACTTGTTGGATGTAATTCCGATGAGACAGAGAAACTTCCTCTTATTGTTATCGGAAAGTCTCAAAATCCGAGATGTTTTAAAAAGGTTAAAAATCTACCCCTCCGATACACCACAAATAAAAAAGCCTAGATGACAGCGGACTTATTTTCAAGTTGGTTGAAATCGTTAGATAAAATCTTTTTAAAGGAAAAGAGAAACTCAGTTTCAATTTTAGATAATTATCCAGCTAGAAAGTTTTAACTTTTCTCCAAATACTACCAATGTATTACAGCCTTGTGGTCAAGCAATCATTAAGAAGTTAAAAGTGTTTTACAAAAAAATTCTCCTTCAAAAATATTTAGCAAGTATTGAACTTCTAGGGAGATATGAAACAGATATCAGTCTTAGATGCTTTGTACATGTTACGCCACGCATGGAAACTTCTTACGCCTGTAATTATAACAAGTTGCTTTCGTCATTCTGGTTTTACAATTCCAAAATCTTCCGACGATAATCAGCCAGAGGTAATATGTAAGACTACTGATTCACGTAATCGTGAATAACTTCTCTTTGATAACAAATTTACCTCAAAATATCACGGTCAAAGATCGCTTGAGTTAGGATAATAATATTGATACTACGCAGCTTTTAAGTGATCGCGAAATTTGTGACATTATAAAATACACCACCGCCCATGAAAATGAGGATAGCGATAAAGAGGATGAAGATAATATTCCAGTTCCGGTACTTTCAGTTGAAACCGTTCGTAAGTGCTTACAGGATTTGCGTCGCTTTGCCGAAGCCCAACCAGATGGAGAAAAAATTTGCAACATTCTTGGTGATTTGGAAAATTACTTGGAGGAAAACATAATTAATAAAAGGTAAACTACAGACTTTTTGAAACAACAGCGAATTGAATTAAAGCATCAGTATTTTTTTTTATAATCTAGATATGTTGTAGTTTGTTAGTAACATGAATTTAAAAATATGAAAAAAATACATATTTGTTCATAAGTAATTACTTGTTTTTATTAATTTTAAGAAATCAAATTTAATTAAGTATGTATGCATTTAAATTTAATTTTTTCATTGATATTATCGCTTAAGACGAAATTCTCACAACACGAAACATTTTGTTATTCCCTTCGATTTCATGTTATCCGATTTTTACTGTATATTTTTAAATTTTATATTTTGTTTTTTCTATCCGTTTCGCTCAAGCATCCATTATAAAATGTAAATAATTTTACACACAATAGACACGTGCCGCACTTACAAAACCAGCTTACAACTACGAACAAAATCCAACACAAGTTTAAAGCCGAAATTTGTTACAGCTGGACTATTTAACTCTGTTGGGTAATACTACTCTGATTTTCACCCATGGCGAGTTGCTTCGCTTACTAAGGGCTTGCAATGACGCCAAGTTCCATATGGCCCCATATGGAACCGGCAAGCCGGACAATAATTGTTATATTAAGCCATATGGTCGCTGGCCGATTGCGCGAATTCTACTATATGGTTGTTATGCCCGGCTGGTCAGAATTAGTCCCTACCCTAGGCAAATCACAACATGAACAATTATTTTCGGCAAATCATATTTCTAGGAGAATGGCTGATGCCACACGAGATTTTTGGTATTTTGATTATTTTTTCAAGGCCAAATAGTCGTAATAGATACTGTATATATGTATGTGTGTTTTATTTTGTTTTGTTCTGCTCTCTCGAAAATAAAATTTAAACTAGAATGAGTCAAAAATGTATTTAAAATATTTTTTATTTCATTTATGTTTGTTCGAAAATTTGTTTAAGTCGCAACTAAAAGCCGTATCATAGGTAAACGAGGAAAGAAATGAAGAAAAATACGGTTTCTGTGATACCCTGGTGGCATCAGGGAATGGCTTGTTTTTTTCGCCCATTGTTTAACCTTGAATACGACTTCATACGACGGATAAAAATCACGGATTTTTCCATCCGAGATTTTTTTTTCAATTTAATTCAACTCTTTTGTATGGAAAGAGGCGTGTCTGTTGTATAATTTACATGATGTAATTGGTTAAAACGATGAGATAGAAAAATCCCGGATTTTTATGCGTCGTATGAATACGGCTCGAGACTTGTTTATGATCATAAAAATGCTGCACCATGTGCTACCCAGTTGTACTTTGTCTGAGCGACCGACGAAATTTGGGTGAAATGGCATGCTAAACTTTGAGAAAGCATTACAAAAATAAAAAATAAATATATTCGGTTTTTTTATACTGTATGCGTTCTTCTCTTTTCTTTATAACATTCGATTGATACTCGTTCACTTTACACGATAAAATGGCTAAACTGATGCTCAATTTCATCTATTGTTGAGCATCAATTTGATCGCTAAATTAGCGCTTTTCGAGCACTCAATCATACAACTGGGTCTCTAGTTGTTACCGAAGCCGAAAGCTATTGCTTTCTTTCTCGAAAATGGCGAAACAGTGTTTCATTCAAATTAGTTTTTCCTGTACCTCCAGAACCATAAAAAAAAATACATTTTGGCGTTCTGGTTTTATCTTCAATTTCACCAACAATTTTGAGAAATTCGCTTGACTACAAAAATTCTATTTAACTTAAACTATAAATTTAAAATAATTTTCATTTTATTTGCGTTATGTAAATATACAACAATAATACTCCAATTATTGCACACAAACAGTTGCAATTAATAAATCTGAAGATGGGCACTTAGTGGTCAGAAATGTTAATTATATATTTTTAATAAAAAAAAATATTTATTGTGGTAGCAACCTGAAAATTTTATGACAAGTGAAAAGTCAAAACTATGCCGTTTTTAGTCATGTATTCGTTTACAACGCAACAACGCGTTTTGGCAACTTATTACGAAAGTGGCCGTTCTGTAAAAAAAACATTTCGTAAATTACGTGAAGATTTTGGTCAAGATGGACGGCTCTGTAAGCCTAGAATTCGCAAAACTGTTAATCGTAATTTACGGCCGGATAGAGGATATACCCCTAAAACCTATTTTTAAGAGCATATTTTTGGTTGCCTTAGTTATCACAAAATCCGACATATTCAACACCGTAAAAACACGTTTTGTATGAAACTTAAAGCAATACAAACTGAATGTTAACGGCAGATGACTAATCTGCCTGAAACAACGCAAATCAGGTGTCACTATAAAAAATTTATTATAGATAGAGGCACTTTTTGAAAACGGACCGAATTAATTTGTAGTCCCAATACTAAGGCAAAATTTTAGTTTATTCCAATTATCTAAGAATACTTCAATAACTATGTATATATGTAATAAATTATTAAGTAGTATACGAAGATGAGTGAACCTAAATAGCTAAATTGGATGGTGCTTTAATTAATATATGTATTAATCTCTCAAAATCCTTCTTCCTCTAAATTATGTAACATCATAAAAAGAAGCTTATTCTTGACCACATACTACAGAGATTCTTTTTAGAGAAAACACTATCCTTGCGATGACAACAATAACAACAAATTAATTAATTATTACATTATATGTATATGATAATTTTATTATCCGTATAAATTATTATAGTTATCTATTTAAAAAGGATGAAAAATCCTAGCCACAAAGATTTATTTATAAAAAATTTCCTCCATAAGCAGGAGATTACACAAAGGACGACTTTAATATTGCTGTCGGTTGATATAATAGGATGATATCATATATGTATATAAAACGACACAAGGATACATAAAGGATATACATACATGTATAAATAATGTCAAAATCAAAAAGGATAATACACTAATAAATTTCATTATTTTCATTTTTTGTATTTTAATATTGTGACACATCATAGAGAGTTGAAAGCACAGTGATTAGGTATAAAAGTTACATAAAATCAAATGATTTGCTATTTTATTAATAAATTTATTTTTTTGTTTTATAATACAAACCGATTTCTAAAAATTGGCAATAGATTTTATTTATCCTGGAAACACGGAGTCAATTTGATTACGACGTTTTTTATGTGAAGCTATATAAATTATCCACTCACGGCATATCCTCTTGTTCTGTGGTAATTGTGATCATCCCATTTATTTATTTCTCGTGAGCATTGATTGATCATACGTTATTGGACTCTAAATATGCACGGGCACATTTGTGATAGCCAATGAAATATTGAATGAGCCCACGTTTTCCTTTAACTCGATTCGTGTATATAAAAATATACTTGATAAATTATATTGCGTGATCTTTTTAACGACGATTTCCGCGTTCGTGATAATTTATTACTTTCGTATCTTCGTCTTATGAAATACGAGTATATTGAAGTAAAACGTAAAAAAGTTTATTGTGTTCTTCGTTTTTGGGCATCTTGCTACAAAATTATGTACGTGCCGGTATAGAAGAAAATGGTCTCTTGGTAATGATTTGGCATAAATTTAAGAAAGCCATAAAATATTTTCATGTTGGGTCACCACATTAAAGCCAACTGTGTTTATTATAAATCCACTTGGTAACTCCACATAGTTTTCTCATTATCATATATTTTATACGAGTAAATATATAAAAGAAAAAGAAGAAAATTTCAAGGGTATTCCAAATTAATTAAATTTCTGTATTTGATTAGTAAAATTTAAGCAATATACGAACTATGTATACGAAAACTTGGTATAGAACGCATCACACCATCAAGAAGAAGCGTATACTATACCCATATAAAGAATTTTCAATACCAAACCGTTCATTTACATTTTTTAACCTTTTATGACTTCTTTCTGGTACATATACAAAGTTGACTCTTTTTGTTGTTGTCATGTTTTTTTTATATTACATATTCCGAATAGATCTTTGTTTGGTAATGTTTGCTGAGTAAATTTGTAAGATCTATTTCACTATGGATCTATTTCACTGAAGTAATCAAAGAGAAATGTGATACTGTAGTGCCCAAGTTACATCAAAAATTAAATTCGATTCGACTTTTAAATATTTTGAGTAATGTCCTGAAGCACACGTACAGAACAGAATTTTTTTTACTCGTAGATTCCGACGGCATAAAATTGCTGTCATAATAATGGGTTTTCCAATAGGAATGATATGATTTTTAAGTGACGTTTCGGCCATTTGTAATATGTCATGGGACCATCACTTCGAATCGAAATTCGAAAAAGTCGAATGGCGGTATGTTGGATCATTTTCGAAAAGCAAAAATGATACAACTTTCACTTTTTCGATTCGACTTTCTTCGAATTCGACTTTTTTTCGATTCAAAGTGATGGTGCAACATACCGCCCATGATTTGCCATTTTTTGTTTCATTGTATTCACTAATGTTTACAATTTCATCATGGTGAGATATACGCAAAAACAACGTTTACGTAAGATCTTCTTCGATGAGGCTCACTTTCATCTGAGTGGTGCGGTAAATAAACAAAACTGTCGATTCTGGTGCGAAGAAAATCCACAAATTATTCATGAAAAACCATTACATTCACCTAAATTGACAGTTTGGTGTGGTTTTTGGTCTGGTGGAATCATCGGTCCGTATTTTTTTCGAAATGAAGCCGTTAATGGAGATCGGTATAGATCGATGATAACGTGCCACACAGCAAGTGTAACAATTGAATTATTGCGAGAAAAGTTTGGAGATTCGATTATTTCAAGAAATTGTGATATTGAATGGCCTCCAAGAAGTTTTGATTTAACATCATTAGACTATTTCTTGTGGGGTTATTTGAAGTCATTGGTCTTTAGCAATAAACCAAACTCTCTTCAAGCTTTACAAGTCAATATTGAAGAAGTCATGGGGGCCATTTGAATGACGTTTTTATTCAGAACTTAATTGTATCGATTGTACTTCACATTAAATAAAAAACATTTCAATTTCCTTAACGATTAGTGTGTTTTTTTTAAAGATATTATATCACTCTTATTGGAAAACCCTATATAAACCCAAAATTTTTATTAAAAATGGGCAGGAAAAAAAAATTCTTACTTCTAAACTACTTCATAAATATAAATGAGAAGTTATCTCTAAAGAGCAATAAATATATAAGAGAAATCAAGTAGTGCAAATTTTATAATCCAATTTTTCCGAGGTTAATCTTATACACAAATTTATTTTTTGTTCTATATTTAATCCATTTATACGTATCTTATGAACATATCGGCATAGTTATTTTATAATTCATTGTTCCTGCTAGGCTTATACAGATTGTCAATAATAAAATAACCTCGGAATGTCTACATGAGTCCTCTTATGTACATTTTGCTCTATGATGTAATACATGTAGTTTTTATTTCCAAATCTAGTGGCAACGAGCAATATGTCAAGAACTTTTTTCTTTCATATAATAGTTTTGTTTTTTGTTTGCTCAGTAACAACCAAAGATATTATTTTTTAAATTTATTTTTGTTAGTTGGTAACAATTACATTTTGAATTTGAAAACAACGTAAAATGCAACTAATTATATTCAATTAAATAGTAATGTGCTAGAACATTATTGAATATTATTACAAATCGTAACTAATTCCTCGTCTGGTTTAGAAAAATGCGATGTCAAAATAACAAAAATCACTTTTATATTTTTATTGCCAACATTTAAAAATAAAAGAATTCAATAAAACTGTCCTGGTGGTGAAGTTTAAAATTACAGGTAGAATAGAATTATTCTATACAGAAGGGTTGGTTTAAAACAATTCCAATTTGGAATTATATATCCCTTTTCAACCAAAAAGAAATGGCTTAATTAAAGTCCAAACCACACAAATGTGTGAGTAAAAAATCTTAGTATGTAATGGCGTTTTTGATAAAAAATTTCACTTGTTTTGAAGTACAACCAACACAATTGTGTGTATAGTTATTGTGTTTTTTTCGAATGAAAATATGTTTGAAAGGAATACACAAATATGTAAGTTGATTCAAAATACATACAAAAATAAATTTTTGACATGGTACTTTTGCCGTAACCACACAATTGTGTTAGTAAAACACAAATGGGATATATGGAATTGTTGTTGTAAATTTCGCAAAGTAAGACCGCAATTATGTCACAAATAACTCAAGATGGCGTCAAATCTGTAATAAGTCTTGGTTTGGAAACACCCCAAGTCTTGAAATGACGTAGAAAATGTAAAATTTAGTTTAAAATGGTTAAAAATTTCGATTCGATCGAAAAATTACGTCAAACGATAAGTTTAACTGTTTTTAAGCCGCATGACGATTATTTTTGGTAATTTTTATTATCCCTAGATGGCAAATCACGAAATAAAAAATGTGTCCACTGATACTTGCTATTAATATATTATAATATGCAAGGTTTAGATCAGCAATAATGAAAAATAAAAAAATTATTTATTAATTGTATACATTCAAACAATATGAGTAAAGTTTAGTAAGCAAATTATACAAAATTTTGGTACTCAAATTTAATAAAGAAACATGTCATTGCATACATTTTAGGAGCAATTAAATATCGATACTAAAACTGAATTTTGTTTTTCTCAGTACCATACAGCCTTAATCAAAAAGTGTAGGTTCTATGGTCAACAACTAATGAATTTCAATATCATTCAAGATCACCACTAAACGCCCCCTTTATACTTAACAATTTTCATTATAAGTAATTTTCCTATATCGTGCACCGCTTCCGAGATAAAAGCTTGTCATTTATTAAAAACTAGCCCTGTATGAGTATAGTATGTGGAAGTTGAAATTAGTTAGCTTATTATATTCTGTAAGCAATTAACGTATTGCCAAACTTAAACGGTTGCAGTTCTTTAATTTGTATTTATTCCCAGATAGTAGAAGCTATCTTCCAGAATTCAAATTTATAAACAAACATCATTCCTCTCATACAGATCATCGTATAACTAAAAAATTGTAAAATTATCAGCATCAGAATAGTAATTTTCACATAATTTCGTAATACGTTTGTGTTGGATAATTTTTTAACTGAACACGTGAAGCTGTGACATCTCTAGAAACGGTGACATAAAAATAAGAAAATTTATTAAAACCCTTGGAACTTTTAAGTCGTGTATGGCAAAGTTAATATCATCATAAGCGAACTCCATTCATGTTATCATTACGGTTTTATCTAAGCTATCCTAAACTACATCAAGAGCCTGTGAACAACAGAATTTGAAGATATTTTAAAATTTAATATCACGATTTCACATTGAATGTCACTGCAAATCAAATCCAAATGTGTAAAATTTTGGAATGACTTGGCGTCTGATTCGTAGCAAAATCAATACCACCATAGAAAACATTTCCGAAATTTTCAGAGTGAAGGCGAAATGGCATCTTTCTTTCTAATCTAACTAAATTTACGAGTTTGGTAATTTAATGTAAAAATAATTTATATAATTCAATAAATTTCCTGTCAATTTTTTATGGCAATATTAAGACACGGCTTACGAACAAATTTTTACCATTTTCTTTACATAATTATAATTTTTAATTTATATAAAATTTTTATTACTTTAAATCACGCGGCAGTACCAACAAAAAGTTAAGAAATAGAAAAACAATATATAGGCGGAAAGTAGAAAATTATCGCGCCAAACTTTACCCCTTGGAAATTTTCTTATTTTTCGTTTATAATTATAAGCCGTTTCGCTTATCCTCCTACCCGTTCTGTTTTTAATTAAAATGTAAAATAAAATATAAAAATTGTAATTATAATTTTTATTATTTATAAGAAAATTGTAAGATTTGTATCAAATTTAATTATATTTGATGGATTGAAATAATTATTTATGGTGATTTATAGGTTCAACATTAATTTAAATTGATTACTGCTTATTAAATGGGTAGAAATAAATGTTGAAGGTTATATAAAGTTTGATTGCATAACGGTGATGTATAATAAAAATCCTTACGTGTAGTACATGCAACAGCACGTCACACCTACACGATATATATGTATAGTGAAATTAAGTGTTGCACAGATTATGTGCAATCCGCCATTTTACAGAATTTCAATTTTTGTTTTTCAATTTTTAGTATCCATACCGAGTGTATACCAAAAAGTTTTTAAATTTAAATCTTGAATAAAACAATCCATTAAAAATGAAATCCAATATAGTTACAACAATATTGTCATTCTCTGATTACACACTCGAATCAAAAAGTAGTAAGACCGAATGTATGAATGAATGTGCTATGTTGCCTGAATATGCTCCAATCAATCAACGATGCAAATAGCTTATAATAAAAAAAATTATATCACTCAATATGATGACTTCATGCGGCTAAAAAAAATTCATTTAATTTCCATAATATTTCGGTCTCATTCTACCACTTCCAATTTTCATATTTCCATAAAAATAATAATAATCGAGTAGAACAAACCCAACCAAACTAAATACATAGAGATAATCATTTCCATGATGGAATGAAGGGTACGAACAAACCACAACACGTTTTTATATTGCTATATAAAACACAACAGGTGGTTCTCCTTGACGGCATTAAGAAAAACGGAAAAAATATTTTCACTTTTCTATCTATCTGTCTGTCGCTTCCACCAAACATTTCGCTTGTTATTTTCCCTTTTATATTATTACGAGTATACCGTTTGTGTGTCCCTATGAACTTTATTTTCCACCAACATTTTTTGGTGTACTCCTTTAATAGCCTATCAAAATAGGAAAAAAGCTTACAGTGAGAAAATTCGTTTTTTTGTGTGGGGTAACTATTATGTTTGGATTATTTATTTGAGTCATAGAATTAAATTATAGTCTTTTATGTGGTTTTGCCAAATAACACAATTTATCTGTGTTAATATTTTTGGCTATTGGGCAGATGGACATTTTAGAAAATGAAAACCGAAATGAAATTTTTATATAATCAAATTAATGGGTTTTCAAATTCTCTAAAGGACGCTGAGCTGGAAACAAAAATATTAATTATAAAGTTTTATATTTTGACTCGATATTAATAAAGTGGCTTTCAGCCTGCGAATTCAAACAGAAAGTATGCGATTTCTGTAATAGATATATAAATGGAGTTCGTTGAAATAAAATGGAAAATCAATAAAATATCATTTTAGTCCAATGAACTATAAAATATGAAAATCATTCAACCGAACCCCGTTTTCTGTAAATGTATTCGTATATATGACGGCAGAATGGATTTTAATAGTTTTTCCGTTTTTCATTCCTGTTCGCCGTTCGGCGTTTATTTATTCGACTCATCCCACTGCACCATACAGACGACTGCCTCCCGATATAAAACCTGGTTGACGTTGAATTGTAAAATAATGTAGTAGTTGATTTCGTATACGTGAACGATTTCGATTTTTCTATATTTATATTTTTTTTCGATTCGACACAATATACGTGTATTTGTACAGTTTTAAGGTCTATTTGATAGTGAAATTGCAAGGCGTCCAATAAAAAACCGTTGATAATGAATGAGTAATTATGCGAATTAGTCAATGTGTACCCTCCGGTTATATCATGTACGTTGGTCGCGTAATGTTTATAATACATGTTGCATGTGATTTTAATGAAATGTACCAAATGTTTTGCAACAGTAAGAATCCGGTAATATCCCGTTTCATTTTACAAATTTCGCTTGAATTATTTGCGGCACGTTGTATTGTAATTTTATGAAAATACAAATGTGGTGATTGTTGAGCTGTCAAAATAGAAGTATAAAGGTAGCATTCGAGGTGGTCCCTCAACCTTATCTAATTTTCTTCCATAACATTACAATCTTTTTCGTCTATTATTGCTTTTAATCTTCCTATGTTGCCTTTCGGGTCTATATAAGCCGAAGCGCAACTAAAATTGTTTACAAAATATTGTTTTGAATACGAATATGAAGTTTGCAACAAATGACATAATTTATGTATGTATTAGTAAGTTGAGTGTACAGTCGGCCAACAATTTTTAATTGTTAATTCTCTGTATAAATTAATACTTTATACATATATGTATAAAATATTCTAATTATAACTTGTTGAAACTTAATAGATTTTTTCAAAAATGCCAGATCACAGAGTTTTTCCCAGGTTGTCACATACAGCGCTGGAAAAAAAATTGGGCAAACAAAAAATGCCAAAATATTCAAAATAAGTTGATTGGAAAGTTAAAGTAATGGAATAAATTAAACACTTATTTTTTAATTTTTTTTATTGATTTATAGAAGTTGTATCTTTAATATTAATATTTCGCTGGACCGCCATTTGCTTTTATTACAATGATACACCTCCGATTCATTGAATATGATACATTTTTCAAAGTCGTAGGAGGTATGGATTCCCAAATCGTCATCAACAAACTTTTTAAAGCTCGAATCGATTTTGGGCGCTTTCTTGCTACTTCTAGCTTCATTATAGACCAAATATTTTCAATGGGAGTTAAGTCTGGACTATACAGGGGCCAGCTCAACACATCGATAATTGTTTCTTCGAAGTACTTTTTTACCTTTAAATGAAGAGGTAAGAAAAAAAACAATTTTTAACAAATAATATGCTAAGAACGGTAGGCGTAAAACAAAACCATTGCTTGACCAATTTTTTTTACATCAGTTGCGGGGTTGTACCGGTGTAATAAAAACAAAAAGCTGTCCAACGAAATATTAATATTAAAGATACAATTTCTATAAATCAATAAAAAACAAAAAAAAAATTAAAAAATAGGTGTTTAAT
Organism: Nephrotoma flavescens; assembly: GCA_932526605.1. Taxonomy (NCBI): domain Eukaryota; kingdom Metazoa; phylum Arthropoda; class Insecta; order Diptera; family Tipulidae; genus Nephrotoma; species Nephrotoma flavescens. The sequence goes on along the minus strand of OW052222.1, from coordinate 272,788,567 downwards.
TTATTCCATTACTTTAACTCCAATCAACGTATTTTGAATATTTTGGCATTTTTCGGGATTTTGCCCCTAAATTGCAGGTAATTTTTTTTTTCTTCAAAAAATTACGTCATACTTGTATTTAAAATGAAACAATAAGCCAATTGCTTTCAAAAGTTTTGTTATTTTAGCAAAACAAAAAACAACTATTTGCAATAAAATATGTTTCCCAAATTTTTTGCAGCACTGTATCCAAAGTTAGCTTAAGAAAAGTGCTCTCTCAAATAAAATGGGCCATTAAAAAAATAATTATTTGAGAGAGCACTTTTTTATTTGAGAGAGCCAATTTTATTTGAGAGAGCACTTCTTAAGCTAACTTTTGATATATGTGACAACCTGGGAAAAACACTGTGATCTGGCCAATTTTTAATACAGAAAACCACAAGGAACCAAAAAAATTGTATAACGAGCTGGTATTTCCACCTCAATAACAAACGGAAATTTACCGTATTTTTTTTAAATGGCCAATTTTATTTGAGAGAGCGAGCACTTCTTAAGCTAACTTTGGATATATGTGACAACTTGGGAAAAACTGTTAGTGACTCTTCATCAAATCAAGTTGAATTAAAAAAAAGTATTATTTATAAGTTTAGGGTCTTATATGTGTTTGTTACACATATGTACGATCTTTCAGGTCTTAGTGTATAAACGATTTGAAGAAAATAGGAAGGTTAAAGAAACAAAAAGTATCATTTTTATAAAGAGACTAACAAAAGAGAAGAAAAATTCATGAATCATACATTTTAAACAGATACCGCTATTCTCTTTATAACAGCCTCTCACTACACTAATTTTTTTCAATTCATACAGTGCACAATGAATTCATACAGTGCACAATGATACACAAATAGAATAAAATAAAAGAGTTAGAAAATAAATAAATTAAAAGAAAATTAATAAATGAAAATAACTTAAGCTTTAATTTTTCGTTTTAGAATTTTGGCCAATTTTTATAATTTTCACGAATTATTAATTTATTTTCTTCGAATTGCATGAACTTTATAATGTCAGCTGGAACCATAAAAAGCCTGCTGGAACCATGCCAGCCGGAACCAAACCACTATCATTATGTGCACTATCTGATTTATCCGCCAGAAGTAATATTAAGCCAACCAGAATAATTTGAAGCCCCCGCAACTAGAGTTGTATGAGCCGGAACCATTAGGAACTTTCACAAAGGGAACAATTCGGTTGTGTAACATATAACCTTTCAGCCGGAACCATAATAGTGGGAACCGGAACCGCTACAATGTCAGTTAGACTCATATGAAGTCACTCGAAACAAAAAAACTATGGTACAAGTAGTACATTAATATTAAGCCAGCCGGAACCAAACCAACTATTGCACAACTAGCACAATGCATTGTGCACTATCTGATTTTTCAGCCGGAACCTTATAATGCCAACTGGAACCTTATAATGCCATCCGAAATCAAGCAAACTGTTGCACATTATATGTGCAAATAGGAAATATGCTTTTTTGGTCGAATTCAACTTTATTGATAATATAATTGTTATTACGATTAATTATCGAAATCGCCTTTACTGTATATGGTCTTTTGCCATTTATCAGGCAGATGATAAATGCCCTCGCGATAGAAACTTGGTGGTTTCGAAGCAAAATAGTCATCGAGTCGTTTTTGCACATCCTCGCGACTTTCAAATATGCTGACATCGATCTGAATAAAGAGTAATCAAAGGGATCCAAGTTAGGAGAATACGCCGCATGTTGTAAAATTTCCCAGCCTAAGGAGAAGACGAGTTCCTGGGTTGATTTTGCTGTATGTGGACAAGCGTTATCATCCTGCAATGACACCTTCCGCTTTTCTTGTCCCAAAAATGGTATTTTTTCCTCCAGAACATCACTTAATTTGATCAATTGGGCCGCTGGCAACTCTCAGCTGTAACAGTTTAAGATTGTCGTACAAAATCCACTTTTCATCACCCGTAAGGTTTTTGTGCAAAAAATTCTTTCTTTTGTACCGAGATCGCAAATTTATGCAGATGTCAACTCTTCTGTTTTTTAATTCTTCGGTCAGTTTATGAGGAACCGATTTTCCTTCCTTCTGTTGCAATGGGAAAATTACATGCAATCGAAGTGATATTGCTTGCTGAGTAACTTCTAATATTTTGCAAGCTCTTTATGAGTTTGACACGGATTTTCATCCAGGAAAACTTTAAGTTCGTCGTTTTCAAATTGTTTCACCTGGTCGTGGATCGTCCTCAAGGCTAAAATTGTCATCACGAAATCTTGCAAAACACTTTTTTACTGTTTAATGACTCACAGAATGTTCAATCAAAGTCGAATTAAACAATTCCATAGCTAGAGCAGCAGTTTTTTCATTTGAAAACAGAAAAGACTGCAATGACGCAAATGTTGCTTATCGTCATTCCTCTTAGAATTTATGCACACAGAACGACACAACTTGTAAAGGACTGAAACTTATGCCATAAAAACAGCAATGTATGTATGTCCAAAATAACGGGCGATTTGGATCCGTTCGAGTATATTTTAATAAAGCCAACTTCAGGGCGGAGTTTCTACTTGCACACCTAATAGATTATACCATAGATAGTTGTGTAATATAAAGGGTGTCACAATAGCCGGTTCAGATTTGACATATCGCTTTTGGCTCTGGCAACACTAATGTCATTCTTTTTTGGCAGAAACTCAGTATATTATTTTTAGTTGGCGAAATGAGTCGCTTAACGCGCCAACAAATGTGGGAAATGTTGGAAATTTACTTCCACAACAAAGACAATTGGTTCGAAATCGCAAGAAAATATCGTACAAAATTTGGTGAAACACGGGACTCACATCCAACGGTATCAAGAAGTTTGTGCATAAAGTGCGTGATACGGGCTACTTAGTCGACAATCCGACGCGTATCTGAGCTCGTCATGTTCATTCAACCGAAAATATCGCCGCGGTGGCCGAAAATGTGCGCCAACGGCCGAGAACATCAAATCGTCATCGTGCATCAGAAATGAACATCAGCCGGTCTTCCATGCAACAAATTCTGCGTAAAGATCTTGGTTTGTGGCCCTGTAAAGTTCAATTGATCCAGCAATTAAATTTCCGTGTGGGCTTGCGACAAACTCGAAATTGATGAGGATTTTGCTCAAAAAATCATCTTTTCGGACGAGGCGCATTTCCATCTCGGTGGGTTCGTCGTAAACAAACAAGCACCGTTACGGTCTACGGAATCAACTACCGCCACATGTTAACATCTTTTTTGTTCCCATATCTTGAAGATATTGACTTGGACGACCTATGGTTCCAGCAAGATGGTGGGCCATGCCACACATCGGGCGTTACAGATGCGGAACTGCGTCAAAAATTCGATGGCCGCATTATGAATCAAAATGGTGACGTGAATTGGCCGGCAAGGAGCTGTGATTTGACGCCTTTGGATTTTTATTTGTAAGGTGCCGTGAAGGATAAGTGTTATAAGAAGAATCCACAAACAATTGAGTATTTGAAAGCCAATATTGAAGCAATCATTGCCGAAATAAATCCGCACACAATCCAAAATGTGCTCAGAAATTGGACCGACCGAATGGAGTAAGCCAAGGCCAGCCACGACTTTAAAGCCGTTTTTGTTTTATTAAATTTTTAAATCTGAACTTTTTATTGGGACACCCTTTACACGTTTTCAGCCATATAGATCCAACTGACATTGTAGTGGTACCGACTGTCGTTGTTATGACTTCGGCTGAAAGTTTATATGTTATACAACCCTGCTCATCGTGCAAGCTTCTAACGGTTCCGGCTGATACATCTTTGGTTCCGGCTGGCTTTAAATGGTTTCGGTTGGCTTTAAATGGTTTCGGTTGGCTTCATATTGGCTCCGGCTGATAAATCAGATAGTGATGAAATTTAATTCATTATGCTACTTGTGTTGTAGTTGGTTTGGATCTGGCTAGCTTTATATAATTGCAGCTGATATAGTTGTGGTCCTCCCTGACATTGTTGTGGTTCATGTTGGAAGAAGTGGTAAATGGTCCCGACTAATCAAGCGGCTGACAGCTTATTCATATGTTGCACAATCGTCTAAAGTGCAAAGTGCTTATACTGCAAGCTTAAAATGATTCCGGTTGGTAAAAGTGTGGTTGTCGCTGGCTTTGGATGGTTTGACAACCAAACATTTGTTCCGGCTAAAAACATAGATAGCGCACAATGTTGCACAAACCATTGTGCTACTGGTGTGCCATAGTTGGTTTTTATTCGGCTGATATGGTTCCGGCTGGCTTCGTACGGATTCGGCTGACATTAGAACCACTATAATGTCAGCCAAATCCGTACTTGGCAGACTTTGTTTTGGTTCCGGCTGAAAATTTATGTGACTCACAACTATCTAAAGCATGTTGTGCTCATTGTGCAATCTCCTAATATTTTCGGTTCGGCTGTCAAAACTCTGGTTCCGGGTGGCTTTAAATTAACTATGCATTGTGTAATTGTGCGTGTGTTATTTTTGAAATAATGTTATCATACCATTTTTCCAGGTTGATCTCATGCAAAATGGAACCAAATAATCATTTAACACACCATCATTAACACCATTGACATAAATATTCGCTCCCGTTTCATTTTTAAGGCGGGAGTTAGTAAATCTCTTGTCGATTGTTCTCATATACGGCGACTTTCAGCCTCACCAATTAACGCGCATGACGATCATTTATAGCTTGAGATCTTGAACTAATTTTATATTATGAAATAGATGTAAAATTGTTCACGTAAACCCGAATTTGTTGAGAACGGCGGAAAAATGCGGGTCTTCACGAAGACGATAATGCTTATAGGTGTGATATTTAGTTCGGTCCGTACCTACGTCTTACGTTTTTGGTGTCTTATCGAGTATATACACATTAAAATGTGTGCCCATTAGTACAATAAATGCAGCCACACTATAGCAACTTCTACATTCGTATATTGCAGCTATCTGCTATCATCACTTGTTGTACAATACACTATTCCAACACTCTGCTGTATTATAGTCCAAAGTTACATTTTTCCCTGTTAATCAAATAACATTTACAACACACATTAAAATGAACCTTGTTGCTTCCCGCCCTTTTCATTTAGACAATTTGAATAAACGCTTAGTTGTGGAATTAATATTTCATACTAAACCAATTTACTTTAATTTTCTTTGTGTTTCATAGACCGGATTGTTCGAACAATTTTATAATTATCTTTTACTACTTTATTTGTTTAATTCTTAGATTTAATTAATGGGAGTGAGTAGCTTTGGAATTTTGATAAAGGAATAATTAAAATTATTAAGAACAGTATTCGCCTCTACTCTTGTCTTTGTCCATTAGATTTTCTATATACTTTTTACAAACATATAGAACGAATTTTGTTTACAATAAAAGGATCCTGGAAGTCTGGACACTCCTTAATTAGAAAATTAAAAATCAATCCTTCTTTAAAGGGACTTGATATAAATATCAACACTTTATTTTAACTAAACCAATTATTTGGCAACTCAACGCTTAATTGTGTGTCATCTTAATTACAAAACTAAAAACATGCAATTATGTACGATTACGTCAATTTATCGAGATAAATATTTTAATCGTCATTAAGGCGAGAAAAAATGAGAAATGTAATGGTAAATGTAACATGTCGTTTAATCAGTGCCTACCTAGGTACTAATAGCCTCATTGCTTAAAAAGTTTTGCTATATGACGTCAATTTATGTCGACAGTTCGAATCTTTGTTTGGTGATGGCAGCACAATGAAATAAATGATTCGATTTTTTGTATAATCTTTTTTCGTGAAATATTAATCGCGGTTAAAAAAAACAGTAAACTCTACAATATTTTAAATTAAAAATTATATTACGGGCTATTGGTAAGAATTAGTTTATTATATTATTATCAAAATATGCGTTAAACATTTTGTTAAACCCCTAAATGTCAAATACTTGTTACGAAAATTACTGCAACATACGGTTCAGGAAACAAATAGTAGACATAAATATCATGACGTATCAAGCAGTACTGCCTGGTGGTTAGGAGCATTATATGGTTTATTCATCAGAGTAGCTTAAATTAAGTTCTTAATTCTCAACAATAAGAACGGTACTGGACAAAAAGCATCAAACAGGATAACCTCAGAAATTTGGCTACACCACTGGGAGAACATACAAACATACGGTATATTTTTAAAGATTTTTTTTTTATTAAAACATAAATACAACAAAAATACTGTTTGAACAATAAAATATTAGTAGAAATATTGATTCATATCGTACCATACGATATTATATTTCCGTAAACAATTTATATTTAATATTTTACAATATATATATATTTATATACATTTTTGTTATAAATAAAATTTGAAATATGTTATTTATGCTTATATTAATATGTCAATAAGTTGTTTGTTTAAAGCTTTTGAAGCTAGACCTAAACTAGTCCTAAACCAACCAAAATTAACGAAAGTGTGTATTTATTGGTAAAAATTAAATAAAAATTACATTTAGGCGAAATATTGAAATTTTTGAACATTTTTTCATTTAAATTGTTAATTATAGAAAAATATTTCCGGTGGGGTTTGCGTAGTTAAATAAATGTTTTCCTATAAAATCGTCTATCCAAAGAATTTAGAATTTTCTTACGAAATTGAATAACCCGAGATATTATGTTTATCACCAAGTTCTGTATGGTTTTCTGGGATATCGAGGCCAGAACTATAATACACTTTCAGTGCTAAACTATCCCTAAAATTTGATTTCCCTATTCGATGCAAATCCTGTCTACTCTACATGTTATGGAGTTGTACACTTGTGAGACAGTTCAATTTCATCTGGACGAAGATAATCAATCTGTTTATAATGTCATATTAACGAGAAGAATGAAGTAGGTATACTATTGGTACTAAATATATTTTTTGATTTCTTGAACATAAAGTCAATTCAATGTGCGTGTATTAAGTTAACCTTTTAGGCCACCCAAATTGTCTGATAATCCAGATAAGATTCCTGATAAGAATGAAACAAACTACACCAACAGGTGTAACTCGTCTCTGAATTCAAATTTTCGTTATCCTATAGCAGTACCAATCGATATATTATCCTATGCAGGTCGAGCCGCGAATATTCATTTAAAAACTTTATTCAAAATTTATTCCGTCAACGTTTGCACATTGAAAGTGAAAAAGAAAAAGTGCAAGAGATACCTAAAACAATTTAAAAACGTTCCTGTCAACAAATTAGCCAACTTTTTTCAATTTCCAAATACTGGTAAGTCATCGATAATTCTGAAATGAATTACAATCAGTAAAAAATTTCCGATTTTTCAATTTTTTATTAATTCCTACGTAATTTCCCACTTTTACAATTTTTGGAAACAAGTCTTGTGCCCGTGGTACCATGGAATATTAAGGCTGAATTTGATGATGATGATGATGATGATGATAGGTGTGCTGAAAGAGAAAAAGAACTTTGATTTAACACCTGCTCGAGGATAATAAAATAAGGTATTACCATAACCTAAATTTAAAAAATCACTGGTCTTCTTCAAATAAATGGATTTCTGTTGTAATTAATGGTTGACGTGTTTGGTCTGCTGATTTGGTGGAAAAAACAATCGCTGTCTCTTTAGTTTTGTTCTTTGAGAAAATTTTAGTGTTTGAACGTAAAGTGTCTTTTATTCTAGCGTCATTAATTGATTATTAAATGTTTTGTCATCAACCAAGGGCAGTAAATAAAACAAAAAAAAAACGTCATTGAGGCGTAAAAACAACAAACTTATCGATAAAAATCGACATTTTAAATATTTTTAAACTAAATTTTCCATTTTCTACGCCACTTAAAGGCCAATCTTGATAATCGTGTATTAATACCTATAATTTATGTTCTTTAAAACTTTTATTTCGCTAAAATCGAAGTTAGACTGTTAACGTTCGCTTTTAAACTATGCGCTTATAAGTTCTACTGTGTCGCATTTTTATTTTTTTATAGCAGACGTACTGGCATCAAAGTGTCATATAGGAGATCAAAAACCAAAGTAGCATTGAAATTTCTAAAAAAAATCAAAACCGCTATACAACAGCCATGACATACGTTCTAGAATAATCCAAAATGAAACCATATAACTCTGATTGCAATCAGTTTTTTTATCGCATTTAAAAATATCTTATAAAATAATCCCAACTATTATATCGTAAAATTAACTATTAACACGAAGACTACTTTAAAAATGAACGGATGCCGCTGTTAACAGCGCATATTATTTTAAACATAATATTGTATTCCTATGCCCCCAGTTGACGATTAAGTAAAATTGAAATCAAAATGATTGAAACTTTTTTACAAAGCACAAAACATGCAAATTTAAGAATAAATTTTACAATTTCAAAGTATTCGATAGTGTTTGAAAATTCATTACCATTAAGTTAGTCACAACAGTTTGTAGCGACGGGTTTTTCCACTACAAGAAATACCGCACGTTAGAATTAATTATAAACGGACAATTCTCCGTAGAAATACTTATTTGAAAGTAAAGTACAACAACAACATTCCATTCTTGTACATACAAAATTGGTTTATGGAAAGGGTCACCACAATGACAATCTACTGATTGCCTCGGAAGGAATAGCTAAGGTAGTCAACAAATTCTAGGTAATTTTGAACTCACAGTAAATAATTTGGTGTCATTACTCATTATTAAATCGCTTAAAAATAAAAAATAGAAAATATTCTATCACGATTCCAGTTCTTAGGGCAAATAAAGATGTTTCCACCAAACTACGGACCTGTTAATCTTTTATGCTCGCTTTCAGAAATGTTCGAAAAAATAAATCTATCCTCAATAGACTAAAAGATGTTATTGATAATAACAGTATCTTATCAAAGGAACAGTTTGGGTTTAGAACAGGTTATTCTACTTGCTTTTAACTTACTCCAATTACAATAAACGGCAAGAAAGATCTATACGAAAAGAAATCAGTAGGGGTGCTTTAACTAGATATAAAGAATTTGATTCTGTGTGCATCAAGGCCTTTTATTTAAAATGAGTAAACACGGCTTTCCCCAATCAATTTTAATGATTATACAGTCATACCTGGAAACTAGAAAAAGTAATAAAAGCAGAGATCTTATTTATATAGCATATATACGATGGCATCATGTCAATAAGCATTAAGCAGTGTTGTCATCCCATAATAATGTTTTTATAAGCTTATTATAAAACATGGACAATTAAAGTGAACGAGAATAAAATTCTATGTTTATTCCTATCTAGAAAAGACATATAAAACACCCGCCAAGCAGACCGTTAATTCAATCGAGCAACAGTATAAAATATTTATAATTTGTATATTTTCGGGAACTTACCATCAAAAATCAAGTGAACATTTCAATCGAAAAGGCAAATAACATAGTTCTGGCACGCGATATTCAGGACAGAATTACCGTTTATAGAATATTTGTTCACAAGTTGTCATTAAATTTAATAAAACTTGCAAATAGTTTAAGAAAAAATCTTTAGTCAAATGTATTTTTCATTTACTTCTATAGAAGACCAGACCTATATAGGATAGGGTAGTGTAGGTTTATTTTAAGTACAGTAGTACATATCGTGGTTTTGGAAGAGTTTTCACTGCATAACATTCGATTAATAATTCAGATTAATAATTCAAAATTTTATAATGAAATCAGTTTACTATTTGTTGACTCAAACATTTATTTCTACGGTATTAGCATAGAAAAATATGTTTACCATAGATTTCTCATTTGTATAAAACGAGAGATAAAAATGAAATTCCAATGTCATGATTATATTTGTGATTTTACATTGTGCGCAATGTAAAGTCACAAATACAATCAAGACATTGGAATTTAATTCGTTTTATATAAATGAGAAATCTACCTTAAACTTACTTTTCTATGGTATTAGTTACCGGGTAGAATATTTTGAAGTGTATATTATCAGTATACCTAGAATACTAATGGCATCATTGCTTTGTCAATTTTACTACATGACGTCATTTTATATCGATGACTGATCTTTAACCATAGATGGCACTATAATGAAATAAATGATCTGATATGTCTAATTCTCTTTTTTTTGAAACGTTAATTGCGGTAGGGCATATCCTCTACCCGGTCGCAAGTTAATTATTTGCGATCAGAAATGTGGTTACTAGATTTATTTTGCCATGCCAATTGACACATTTTTTTTTTAAATTAAATTCGTTTTGCGATTATAAAGTAGAAATCCACGAAAAGACTGCTACGCATTTTCCGAGGTCGCAGTCTTTTTATGTATTTCTACTTTACAATCGCAAAAAAAATTTAAATTTAAAAAAGATGTAAGGATTGGCATGACAAAATAAATCTAGTAACCATTGGTCGCAAATAATTAACTTGCGACCGGATAGAGGATATACCGCACTAAATTTTATAATATTATTATTACATTATGCATTCAACATTTTATTAACCCTTTGAGTGGCAACATGATTTTCAGAGAATTAACTTAAAGTGCCACCATGCTATAGAAGAACATAGAAATTTAAAAATATATTACATTTTTCGAAGCATATTATTTATGAAAACTATTGCAAACACAATTTTATTTTATTTTTTGAGTGTGTAACAACAAAAATATAAAACAAATTTTTAATGTATTGAGGAGCGCGATCGCGTTCTTTGGCACTCAATATGTTAAACATCGAAATCTTATAAAGTTTTACGAACATTATGGCCATCTACAGATCAGAAAAGAAACTGTCATAAAAAAAACAGAATCAACATTTATTTTATAGTAGAAGAATTAGTTATAAATTCAAAATCGCTGAATAAGATAATAAACGATGGGTAACTAATTACTAAACATGTTATACGATAATATAAGAACAGCATCAAAGATGGCCCGGCCCCATCGTCGTTTAAATGATAAAAAAATAGTACGTTCACGGTTAATATAATGTGGCCGGATAAACTTAGGTTTTGTTTCTGTATTTACCAAATCAGAAAATGGGCCCGATTCTCGTGACATAAAATGGCTGTTATCTTATTTTATTTCCCCGCTTCCTATTGGAATTTGTATTGAAAAAACAAAAATAACATAACATAACATAAAATTTTAGAACCTGGAAACGACCCCAATATCTAAATATGGATTTTATCCAGGTTTTGTTTAACAAAAATTTGTTGTTCACCACATAAACAAAAATACAAAAATCTGTCTATCCAAATTGGATTTTTGGGGAATAAATATCACCAACCAACTCAACAAATTTAAAAATACTTATTTTTAATACATAAAATTAAAATTAAAAGTAAAAGAATAGTTTTTGTTAATAATTATAAAACTATTGACCCGTTCCACACGGGATGTCAAAGAAGAACTGCTTTACACTTCAAAATAAGTCGTAATAAAAATTGTTTTGTATTGTTCTATTCTGCTCTCTCGAGAATATTTCTTTTTCATTTCATTTCTATTTGTGTTAGAGGTGCTTCACCGAAAAATAAGCTGCTTCTTTGACATCCCGTGTGACACGGTTGATTGAGTTAGTTCTGTTAAATTCCTGTATTTTAAATTGTTTTAAAGTAATTCCCATTTCAAAGTACTTGAAAAACTTCATCTAGATACGAAATTTAAAAAATTGTACTCATGGTTTAGGTTTCCCTCTCCACGGTTCTTTCCCACAATGAAATTTTAGAATCGTTATGAGTTGGTTGTTGAAATTCGTAATATCATCAATTATAATTTTCATAAATTTGCACATTTCTTTCCGTTTTGAATATTACTATTAGACTAATAACCACCGTCTTCAACATTGTTATGGTTGTCAACGTCGTTCCTGTTCGTGCGCAACCACAAAGCACAAATCATTAATCTTAATCTGAAAATTACATTTCGTCGTTTCTTCTTTGGAATTGTAAAAGAGTCGCGAGTAATCGTTACTTCACCCTTTGGCATACAGGTAGAATATGATATCGTTCGTTATTGCTATTAAATGATAAAGTATACATATTATCAGTGTTTTATGATTATTAATGACATTTTCAAAGCAATTAATGGTTTTGTATATTTATTTGCCATGTCATCGTGAGAAAGATAATCGGTTTAATTTAAAAGGTTTTGTGCTAAAATATACCAAGAAATTTTTGAATATTTATTTGTTATCAGACATCGTTACAATTACATGTACGATTTATAATTAATCCTTAAGCTTTCCACTGTTTAAAACTGTGGTATATACGAATAATAGTCATATTTTTATGGTTTTTTAGGATATCGTATAAATTCTCGTTTACACTCAGTATTAAGGCAATAAATCAGATTTATTTAGTTCTTGGTTACGTAACCAAAACAACGTAACTCCATCATAAAATATAAATTTAAAATTTTTATTATAGAAATCAAATTGCATTAGATCCTGGTTGTTAAGATTCTGATTCCTCTCTTCCGTCGGGTTACTCGGGTTTAACGACGGATTATAAAAATATGTTTTATTTTTTAGCTGAATATCGCTTATCTGAATATCGCGGATGAGTCAGCGATATTCAGATAAGCGATATTCAGCTAATCAGTGTGTCGTTAGCGGCTTTCCTGCTGAGTTGTGATACCTTTTTATTATTTAATTACCTATTTAAAATACATATTTTTATTGTACTATAGTGTATATTGATTCCGAGCTGATATTCTTTGAAAATTTGGATGTCTTTAGTTAGTTTTGTAAAGAAACGAATTCGCTTCCTCACGTTTCACTGATCAAATTCAAATGAATTAATTTTTGTACAACATTATTTGTACATACTTCCAAATTTCCAAATAATAATACCTAGTAGAGTCCATCTATTTGAAATATTTTTAATTCGCAAAACCAGACAAGGTTTGACAACCGAATTGTTTTTGTATAAAAACTAAGAAACTGACAAGTGGTATACGACTTTTGCCCGAGGAATATTTAACACTTCACCTGTCCACACTTTAATTCTCAAATCATGATTCCAGTAGCCCTATTCTTTCTGGAATAGGGAATTGGGGAAAGAATTTACATATACATAGTTTCTAAAGGGTTTTCCAATAAGAGGTTTCATTTTGATATTAAAAAAAACGAGTATTTTTTAAGAGAAATCAATCATAGTTTATTTCATTGTAAAAAGAAAGGTATGCCATTAACATTTGAAAACAAAATCAGCAAAATGGCCGCCACGGCTACGCTTGCAGCACCATATCCTTTTCATGAAATTTTCCATGATTAGTTCGCACATTTGCGGCTGTATGTCCTCGATAACTTCACGAATCCCATCTTTAAGGTCTTCAATCGATTGTAGAACATTGGCATAGACCTGATCTTTCACAAACCGCCAAAAAAAGTCTAAAAGTGTTAAATCACAAGATCTCGGTGGCCAATTGTGATCACCTCTTCGAGAAATAACCCGGTCAGGAAACTTTTCTTGCAAAATTGCATTTGTTTCGTTGCTTGTGTGGCACGTAGCGCCGTCGTGCTGCAAATAAACGTCGTTCACATCAATTTCTTCCAATTAAGGCCATAAAAAATCATTAATCATTGCTCGGTAGCGCAATCTATTCACCGTAACAGTTGCACCAGCATCAATTTCGAATAAGTAAGGTCCAATCACACCTCCAGCCCAAAAACTGAGCTTCAAATGCGACAATTCTGCTTATTAACGTAGCCTCCGAGGTGAAACTTGGCCTCATCACTGAAGATAATTTTTCGATGAAAATCCGAATCATTTTGATGCATTTGAAGGACTCAATCAGTGAAGATACGACGTTTATGGTGATCGACCGGCTTGGGTTCTTGTGTTAACTGAACTTTAAAGGCCATAAAACCTTAGTCTTTATGCAAAATACGGTGTATTGTCGTTTGTGGAATGTCTAATTCCAAAGATCGACGAGGAATCGACAAACCTGGGTTTACGTCAACATTACGGGCTACAGCAGCAATATTCTCAGTTATTCTTGAGCGACACACACGGTTTCGATTCCTCACATCAGTAACTTGTCCTAACAGCTCAAAATTGTCCACCAGTTTCACTATTGCCGGCCGAGAAGGCGCTTCACGACGACCCAAAAGTGTTTTAGTTTTGCAAACTATGACTGAAAAAGGTTCACCATTTTTGTAGTGAATTTTAACAATTTCAGTGCGTTGTTGAAGCGTGTATTGTACCATTTTTAGAAATGGCATTGTTTTTACTTGTCAAATTTCAAAAGATGACAGTTTCAAAATTGACAGCTGCTCAAATAGCAGGCTATTCAAAATGAAACCTCTTATTGGAAAACCCTTTATTTAAATTTTATATTTACATCAAACTTTTTTTCTCAGTATGACAGAAAATATTGATTTATAGACAAAAGCTCCGTAAATTATTTCCCCAGTTCCCTATTCTCAGAATACCAGAATAGCGCCTCTGGGGTGCACACCTGTGGCACTATTTTGGTAATTCCCCGGAAATTGGGAATTGGGGAAAGAATTTATATGTAATTTCAGTTCAAATATTTTTTTTCCGGCCTACTGAGGAAAAAAGTTTGATGTAAATATTTATAAATTGGGAATAATTTTTCCATATCTAAATTGGCAGGGAAAATTATTCCCAATTTTATTTTGTTTTCAAAAAAATTACAACTAGCTTTTTACCTCAGTATGCCAGGAAAAAAAATTAAATAAAAATTACATATAAAATCTTCGCCAATTCCCTATTCCCGGAGAATTACCAGAATAGTGCCACTGGTTTCATTGGTTTCATGTAACTAGTTTATCTGGCTAAACCAAACGTCGTTTGCACAGAATTGACGACTTTCATCAGTTCCTTTCAAAATTACCTATGTTTGTAAATTACTCGTTAAGTTTGAAGCTGAGTTTTCGGAAAAGTGTCAAACTTTTAACTTTTGCCTTTCGAAAAATCAAATGAAGTTAACCGCTTTTTGTATTTTGTATGTAAACGGCACAATATCCAGATTAATTCTACATCTTATAACATGCATCAAAAAACAAATTTGATAATAGTACCTTTAGTATCCTAATATTTTTTTTAATTTGAATAAATGTTTAAAATTTAATGAAATTGTTGTTTAAATAATTAATTGTCTGAAAATTGGAAAGTTAGAAATTAAACTGTACAACTCTTTTGTACACAAATAAATAAGTTTCGTTTCTCCCAATTCGTAATTTAAGTTCCGCTAGGAGTGCTACATGTCCGACTAGAACAAAGTGGTTAAAATTTGTTTTTAATTAAAATCGCCTACTAAAACTAGGAAAAAATATATAAGAGAAATCAAGTAGTACAAATTGTATAAGCCAGTTTCTCCGAGGTTAATCTTATTTTATAGCTTTGATATATATGTATATGCACAAAATTTAATTTTTTCTATGTTTAATCCATATATACGTATCTTATAAACATTACGGAATAGTTATTTTATAGTTCATCGTTCTTGTTAGGCTTATACAGACTGCCAATAGTAAAATAGATTAACCTCGGAATGTCTACATGATTCCTCTTATATATATATATATATTTTGCTCTATGCTAACTAAAACAATTTTTTACATGCAATTACCTCCTTTTTCTTACGTACAAAAATAATTCACTAGATGTCAGACAATTTGCGTTGAAGTTTTTCAATGGGTATTCTAAGGTAAATTTAAAAGGGAATAGGTAAAAAAATTTTGCATTGAGTCAAATATCGACCAGTTGGTTTTGGAAAAATATCTAACAAACTTTTATTAAAGAATATAAAAAATAAATAACTTAAATCTCGTTCAAATATATACCTGTTTGGGCCACAAATTGACGAAAATTTCAAGAAAAGAAACATTTTCCCTTTCTTCACTAAATATGGTTTAGTACAATATTGGTGCTAGAAGATCTTTATCACACGATTAGGACACGGTAGTAGAAATGTCAAAAAAATAAATCGATTTTTGTGTTTCTAAGAACTAATAACTGTCAAATACTCATGGACAAACTAAACATTTTATATTAATATCTGTGTGGTAATACGTGAAGTATAACTTCACAAAAGATAGAATTAGATCAGTAGATAGTTTTTTGTAATCACAAACTGAATTCTATACAGCACCTAATTTTTGCAATTTCAGTACTATACGACATTTAACGCAAAGTGGCTGACATCTGACGGAATATTTTGGTACATCTGACGGAATATTTTGGTAATATAAACTTCATAGATGACTATAATTTGACTGGATATTATGTGAAATGTTCAATTAGTTTACAATTAAAGCAAATAATGATGAAATAATAATAAAATGGAATGAGGCTTTTCCTCGTATATATCACCTTTCGCTCGCATAGGAAGTGGCACTAACTAGGCGGTGATTAAAAGGCCAATATCGATTCAAAAAGTATGTTTCTACTAATCCAAGACCATACCTTTACATTATTGAAGGGCCATGAAAGTGGATCTAAACTTTAACCATGCCCATATACAGTAATCCCTCGATCTACGCGGTAGTTACTTTTTGAAAAAACATCGCGCAAACCGAAACCGCGCACTGTGAACCCACTTTTGTATTAAATTTGGAGAATACGTTCCAAACCCTAAATTTCCCATAAAAAAATTTAATTTTAAGTAAGTAAATAGTTCAAATAAAGTCTTTATTCAGTGACTAGTTATAATATACATAAATATAAGTTACACATAAACAAAAAATAAATGATAAAAAATGTAAAACAAAAACTCTTTACATCATTTCATTTTCACTACTGTCTTCTCATGAATTTGATATTTCCGCCAAGGGTTTTGTAAAATCAGGATGACTTGGTGCATTGAAGGCAATGTCTTCTCTTTTGCACTAATTCACAGCTTATACGCAAAAGTAATTTAAAAACCAGTCTTCGAAAATTTTACCTGTCATCCAAGCTTTCTTATTAGATTTCCAATAGACTGGTAGGGAGCTCTTTAAAATTCTTTTAAAAACTCGGGCTTCTCAGATTTATAAACTAACAGCGCTTTGTTCTTATATTCCCCACCGGCATTTCTACTTAACAAGAGTGATAATCTTAGTCTTTAGCAACCTTGAAATCAGCAGCAGATTTCTCTTCTTTCGATATAAACGTCCTACTCCACTACCGAGAATTTGGTGCAACACTCACTTTAATATAAATCTACTCTTAAATCATAAAAACTGTTCTTATCTTTAAAATTCCTTTTTCAATAAGAAAACAACACTTAACACCAACAATTACGTTAAATTATTAAAATATTAAAGTAAATTATTCACATTTTAACATGTCTTTACATGAAGAGTTTCGAAAACAAAATGCGAATTATGTAGTATGTACAATGTACAAATTACAAGTCACATCACACAATTTAAGGGGATTCACCAAATTTTTTGTGTATATTGTACGCAAAATAGTACGAAAAAAGAGAAATGAAGAAATTTGTACGCGCTGCTGCGAAACTTTTACCGCGCAATGCAAACTTTTAGTGGTAAAATCAAAATCGCGCAACATCGAAACCGCACAGTTCGAGAGATTACTGTACATATTTCTAATATTAAGTAAAATGTTAGCCCAATTACATTGTTATTGTTCTTGTAAAACGACGTTATCAATAGAAACTGAGGAAATGTCTGAAAATAATTTTTCAAATGTCCTTGTTGTAATCAATTGAGTCCACTAGAGATCACGAAAAAAAAACTATTTCAAGTTATTTAATATACCTAAAGTGACGGGGAAGAAAGAGCATTTTTAATCAACTTATACTAGTCGCTTTTACTAAATTTTTAATATCTGATTAGATCAGCCAATCCGATGAACGATGAGCAAGTTTTAATTTAAGCTGTTTCAATCGTATTTTTCAGAAATTTAGCCTGAAAACTATGATCTGTTTGAACCAAAATCTTCATAAATAGAAGGCATGCTAACACCACTTCTTATATGACGTATGATAAAGAAAATAACTATCGAAATGTGTGGTAGTGTATATTTTAGTTAGCTACATGGTATACTAACCAGTAAAAAGTAGAATTAACAACGTGGTATTGTTATCAATTTTTATATTAAATAACAAGAAAACAATTAAAAGATAAATTTTTGAAACATTATATTGTATACGAAATAACTAAATAATAATTAAGTATATTTTACAAGAAAAATAAATTTATTTTCTGCAGTTGCAAGTAATAAAAAAATCTGGAATAGCAAAAACAATAAAAAAAACAGTAACAAGACATGTAATGTGTATAATGTCGATTTTAGAGAAACAAAATTCGTAACCATAAAAAAAAAAATTCCATGAAATAATTAATTCACATAGTTCCTGGGCAAAAATGTTGAATGCCCTGATTAATTTTGTTTAGACTGTTTACTTTAAAATAATGTTAGGCAAGCTAGGTTATCATCTATTGTACATTTTCTGGGGCGGTATGTTGTACCATCACTTCGAATCGAAATTCGAAAAAAGTCGAATGGCGGTATGTTGTATCATTTTCGAAAAGCAAACAGGATACAACTTTCACTTTTTCGATTCGGGGCACTCTCTTTCGTAAGATTGCAAGCACACCACTATTTGAATTGAAAAATTTGTCTACTTACCCAGTTACAATTTCGTCAGTTAATACATATACATACTCGTACATACATATTTATTGATAAGACAGTTTTTCTGAATTTTTCCTTTTGCAAATAATTACCTTCACAAGACTAGGCTTATACCACAAAATAATATCATTGTACTTACAAAATTATGTCCTAAGATATACGTATGTATTGAACACTATTTGTTTATGTTTTCACAGTTTATAAGTTAACCGATCTAATAATACAAGCGAAAGACGCCTCATCAATAACTATATTGAGTTCGTGGGTATCGCTTTGTAAATGCTTTATTATTTATAAATTTTATGTTGTTTATAATTAAAATAACATTTTTACTCGTACTACGTTGAATTTAAGATGTATACATTAATCATTAAAACCAACTATAAAAGAAATAAAGTTCGCGCCACTTGAGAATTTGTGTAATACTGATGACTCAGCTTTGTAAACAATAATTTATTTTCCATTTAATTTTAGCACACGATAAAATATGAATTCCACGGTAGCAGCATACATAATAGAGAACAGTACAAACACAGTAACGGCCGTAGCAGTCACTTTAGCCACAACAACCACATCAACAATATTGCCACATACATCTGGGCCACCAATCGATTCTGAAATATTTGTAGCAACTTCTTTATTGTTGGTTTCGCCAAAACACACAAAAACTCATGAAGATGTTTCTCCGGTTACGTTGTCAGCCGAATGGAGCAGGATGGCAAGACTTTTATTATTATCTTGTTTATCCGTAATCGGTAGTGTAGGTAATGTTTTTATGATATCGTCGGTTATGATCGAGGATCATTTAAAAAAAGCAGGTAAATATGTACCAGATCGTATCACTTGTATTCAAATGAAATGTATATGTGTTCTATTGATAGTCTCTTATTTTTTCAGGTAACTCGTTTATTGTAAATATTGCACTGGCGGATTTATTGATAACGAGTGTTTTAATTCCGGCATCAACTGTCGTGCTGCTGGCGGGAACCGATGACTCCCTGCCAGTATGTAAGTTTCAATGGTTTTTAGCTGCATGCTCAGTACTAGTCACCGTACTATCATTGGCAATAACTGCAATTGAAAACTATTTGAGACTGTGCACGCAACGAGAATGGTTTAATAAAACAAATATAACTGTTATTTTGTTAGTAATTTGGTTCATCGGTGGTTTATCATCTGGACTACAATTTATATTCAATCTAAGCTTTGACTACTGCACACGAAAATCTAACGGTATAATCCCGTATCAAGCCGCGATTGTGGCCCTACTAATACTATTCCCACTACTGCTAACATTTTACGCACATGTACGAATCATAATTGATGTAAAACGATTAATGCGTGAACCGCATTTTAAACCAAATCTAAATTATCAGTCGGACTTAAGTCTAATACGTACGAATTTTTATAGTTTTTTAATATTTGTACTATTTTGGTTACCATTCGGAATTGTTCTTGCTTATGGCACAACGAAAGTAATCCCAAATCGAATCTTTTACAATACCGCATGGATTGGACTCACAAAATCGTGTTTTCATAATGTCATCTACTGTATAAGCAATCGACATTTTCGTAACGCTTACATAAATTTATTTCATTACTGTTGTTGTAAAACAACGGTATCGACGGCAAGACGACAACGCAATGATGGCCATCGCCCAACAGCTGATGTACGTGTACATATTATACCCGGATATAATATGTACTCATATACGAGCCCCCAGCGGTCGGGTAACTGCCATTACGGACATAAACGTGATGTACATGAATTATGATCAGAAACCTAAATTATTAAAACGCGATTTTATGAATAGAGCGTACTTAAGATCATTTGGATTGGCAACTGAACTTAGGCCAAATCTTAAAATAGACTATATTATTCTTATGTAAAACAAAATGGAGGCTGATTCGCCCAAACACAATACACCAAAAATGCAATTATATTCATATCGAATAAATGGCGAATTCGCTTAAGTAGAATAAGTATTGTGCTTCGACAAATCAGTCTGTACCCAAAATAAAATAAGCAAGAATCGTATTACACATAAGTCCTTTTATATAAATTTTATGTTTATGGATTATGAAATACCATTTTCTATTTTCATTCGACGTCATCGGACATTAAACATCCGAGCAAAAAAAAGAAACTAACAAATTTAAACTTTTGTAGAAAATTATATTTTGATCCTTTTATATAATGGAAACATTTTTTTGAAAACATTTTATTGTACATATATAGTCTGAATCCTTTTCACTTAATTTGGAAATTGACTGTTGAAATAGAAAATATAACACCCAACAACCCATGCCTGGATTTGCCGATAAGCAAAACAAGCTGTGAGTTAGAACGCCGCATTCTAAGGGGTTTGGTTTTTGTGGCTCTATCTTGATTAGCATCTTGTGCAAAAGAATAATACTTTTATTGTGTTTATGTCATTGAGTGTAGTGAATATTTAAATTAAACAAACACCAAAAAACTAACACTGAGTGTCAAATGTATATCGTAGCCGGTAGTCGCCAATCGCAATGAAGCATTTTTAGTAGTGAAAAATTAATTGTCCAGTACTTAATGTACCGTATAGAGTCTAAGCAATGATCATTTTTAGTTTGTATTACGACTATATTGAGAAGTTTACAAATAATTCCATGCATACACATAAACGAATCGAAGGATTTTTCACGTAAAAGTATTAAAATAACATTCGTATTTAAATCTTTACATAACTGATGCTGCCTTACCATATAATAGATATTATCCAGAAGTGCCATTGAGTAGACCAAGAAAAAATTACCTATCGATCATTTTCCTACCTTTTTTACGACTCTGAACGTACTTATTTTAATATTTATATTAATATATTTAAACTTTAATAATTTATTTAATATTTAATATTTATTAATGTATATTTCGAATTTAAAACTGAAAAATAACGAATTTTTCTTTCTATTTATATATTCTATGGTAAGACCACAGAATAGACAGAAATGTCATAACGCTATTTTTGTATGGAAAAATATCGACTCATTTTTTTGACCTTGCCTCGCGAAAAGGTAGGAAAAATTGTTTGCTGGGTACCCAAGCAAACAATTTTTCCTACCTTTTCGCGAGGCAAGGTCAAAGAAATGAGTCGATATTTTTCCATACAAAAATAGCGTTATGACATTTCTGTCTATTCTGTGGTCTTACCATAGAATATATAAATAGGCAGAATAGACATAACATTATTTTACTATGGAAAAATTTAGACTCATTTGTTCGCGATAAGGTAGGAAAAATTCGTTATTTTTGAATATTTTTATTTCAAATAAACAATTATGGACTCATAATGAAGCTTTAATGGCATATTTCAACAAAAAACAGCTAGTTAACATAAAATCATTACTGTAATTAATAATATTCATTTTTAAAAGTTATGTTTCCTATAAAAAATTTAAGGTAGGAAAAAATTTTCTTGATCTACGCAATGTTTCTTCTGGTTATAAATATATATTCTGTGGACTTACTTTCGAAAATTTACAACAACAATCCCTTGGCGTTTTAACCACCGCCTAGTTAGCGCAACTTCCTATGCGAGCGAAAGGTGATATTTGTTTATGCGAGAAAAAGCCTTATTCTATTTTATTATTATTTCATCATTTGTTACATTAATTGTAAACTAATTGAACATTTTATAATTTTACATAATATCCAGTCGAATTATTAGTCATCTAAGAAATTCATATTATATTAAAACTAGTTTTTTGAGAAGACGATCACCTTTCGCTCTAGTTCCAAAATATTCCGTCAGATGTTAGCCACTTTGCGTTAAAAGGCGAATATGTTATTGACGATTGTAAAAGTAAGAAAAGCGCCGATCTAGTGGAAAAAATGTAACCAAATGAGCTATTCCTTGGCGTTTATTTGTTACCCTCTAAACATTGCGATTCGAAAACGATACGTAAACTATGAAACTTCTTCATACAAAACATCGTGTTCGATTCGCAATGTTTAGAGGGATGAACAAACAAACGTCAAAATTATAGCTCATTTGGTTTAAAAAAAATCCACTAGATGGAATCCATGAGACTTTAATCGTCAATTGAAAATTGAAATAGTTTTCAACAAATTTTTTTCTTGGTATTCGCCTTTTAACGCAAAGTGGCTGACATCTGACGGAATATTGTGGAACTAGAGCGAAAGGTGATCGACTTCTTAAAAAAACTAGTTTTAATGTAATATAAACTTCATAGATGACTATAATACGACTGGATATTATGTAAAATGTTCAATTAGTTTACAATTAATGTAACAAATGACGAAATAATAATAAAATGGAATGAGGCCTGTTCTCGTATAAAAAAATATCGCCTTTCGCTCGGATAGGAAGTGGCACTACAGTAATTCCGCAATTTCAACTAACAAGGTTGACCAAATAGCGATACAGATTACTTTATATACTTCCTGTTTTTCATTTCATGCTTAATTTCTGATTATAATGTTGCAAAATTCAGATTGTGTCTTTATTAACGTTTTATAATTTTAATTATTACAAAAAATTAAACAAAAGACTTAAAACTATTTTTTGTATTTTAAACTAAGAAACGTGGTACGACATACTAAAAAAAAAATATGGTTATTATAAAATATAAATGTGTTAAAAAGTAGTAAAAATTAAAATTAATGTTAATTGTTCCTCATTGTAGTAAAATTAAATAAGTAACCAAGAAAGAACTCGACTCCATTTTTTAAAAGAAACAACATTAATTATAATATTGAGCATCTCTTTTGTTTATTATAGGAACAACGCTATTTTATTATTTTATGCCGTCCGGAATTCTAATTATTTGACAAACTGAAACACACAAAACTCTAGATTAGAGCACAAATTTTATTATTTCCTATAAGATTATGTAAATATAATAAAATGAAAATATTGTAATGCCTTTTTAATAACTGTGATGTTAATTAAAAAATATTAATATTTTAAAATATTTAAAAATATTCTTATTAAGTTATTTTAGTTATTTATAATTTACTTTTATGTATTTAACTAATCCCATTACTATTAAAAATCATATTTTGTATTTAATTTATGGTATTTAAAAAACAAAAATATTTAAAATAAAATTTAAATATATTATAAATATTTATAAATGGGACCACTATTTTTACTGTATAAAAAAATATTAAGGATTTTATAAAATAATCTTAAGTATTTATTAAGTAAGAGAAATTTTGCAATGTAAGGACAGAACATTATCACCTTGCTTTCTTATACATAATTATTATTTTTGAGCTATTTTTTACATTTTAAATAATATCCTAACTTTGCATCGTCTGACAATGTTTATTATCGATATATACTCGTATATCAAGTAGCTAGTAGCTAATAACTTAATAAATTTCCATAAAGAAAATTATGACAAACAATTAGTTGTCTTTAAAAAATAAAACAAAATACATACACTGTCACAACTTAAGGCGGAATTCCACTACTGCGGCTTTTGTTTTTTAGCAGAAAACCAGAAAGAGATAATATCATAAATTCGACACAGACAGACTATTTTTATTTTATAGCGAAATTTTAAGGGGAATATTTGACAACTACGAAATTATAACCAAAATTACATAAAAAATGAAAATTATTGTTAAATCAATTTTATTTATACCTCTAAAGTACTAAAACATCTAAATATTGTTTGTAGGCATCATTTTATTACGTTTTTTAATTATTTCCTTTCAATAATTAAAAACTAAGAAAACGCCTTCCTATAAAAAAGTTAGGGGAATATTTGACCGCATTTTGAACATAACCTAAATAATATCTCATTATTAAAATTATGTAATACAGAGTAAATAATAAAAAATTAAAAATTGTAAAATATTTTAATTCTGGCATTAATAAAAATTTATCATGAAAACGCGATTTATATTACACTCCACCAAACATATAAAATGTATGAGCCAAGTGCTCACCATAAAATTAGTAAAATACTAAAAATTTGCTGAGAGTGGGGGGTATTTTTCATTTTGGATGCCATAAAAAATACTTCGATTTGCATTTTTTATTTATATTTATGCCAACCAAATCGCTACAACAACAAAAAAATTAAGTATAAAAAATTTTACTGTTGCGCCGCTCACACACATAGCGATTTTTGATTGCATCTCTTTCAGGTTTTCTGCACAAAAAAAAGCCGCAGTAATGGAATTCCAGCTTTACAATGTAGGAAATACAATTTAAATGGAATTATAATTTTGATGGCTACAAGTTTTGACAGGAGAACAAAAGAATAAACATTTTCACTATAGGAATTTGATAATAAAGTGTAGAAGACGGTACGAAGTTGGCATATCCCTTTTCCGGCCCGCCATCACAATTGCGTGGGCGAAAACCGTGTACGAAGGAGAATCAGATCAAAAATTTATTTTTGTATGTATTTTGGACCAACATACAAATTTGTGCGTACCACTAAAATTGTTTTCGTCCGATAAATAACACTATCTATAATAATAATAAAATAATTAATATGTTATATAATTTATATGATATCAAATTATAATGCTTTTTTCAAAAATAATTTCGATTTAACTAAGATCCGTTAAGATCCGGAAGACATTACAACCTGCCATTTTTTACATACACATTTATGCGTGGTGGACCTATATTGAAGAAAAAAGAATGTGCGGCTCGAAAAGGGATATTTGAAGAAACAAATTGGAAACATAATAAGCAAATAAAAGAGACTTTAAAAATATTTTAATAGTTTGCAATAATATTAATTAATAAATATTATTTCAATAATGACGACGTATTTGTGTAAGCTTTCCTTAAAAGTCTATAAAACTATATAAATGTAATAATCGTAAAATTTGTGAAATTTTACCAAAAATACTATTATTTACTATATAAAAGTGTACAAAGTACAATAAATAATAAAACATCACACTTATAAATGTAACTGTAAACCTGTTCAGTAAATGTCCATAATTTTATATAAAAAACAAAAACACAAATAAATAAAATAAAATATATTTGATGATGAATGTGATAAAAAAGATATATTTTGGTTGCTTTTAATTGTTCTTAGGTCAATGTTTTTTATTGTTCATGGTTTAAACACATACAATTAATCCTATCCAGTTTCCAACAGGTAAGTAATATGGGCTTTCTTATATAAAAGCCTGTTTATTCAA
Organism: Nephrotoma flavescens; assembly: GCA_932526605.1. NCBI lineage: Eukaryota > Metazoa > Arthropoda > Insecta > Diptera > Tipulidae > Nephrotoma > Nephrotoma flavescens. The sequence continues at coordinate 272,762,788 of OW052222.1, read as the reverse complement.
AAATATTGGAAAACCCAAGAGAGAAAGGTAATGACTGTAATTCCTTTTATAGAAACGCTTTAACGCAAAATGTTTATATTTTTTATCACATCCACCATTTTATTCAACGGTTTTGTCGGAATACGAACTTTACCCAGCGAGTATATTCTATAGAGCACTAGAGCTGTAGTAATATATAAGAAATCTTTGTGGTAAGTGCTAGCTAGCTTCTCAACAATGAACTTTCCATATTAGACCGAAAATACCCCATGGTAACTTTTGAGTAATTTTAATTTTTTTAATGTTGGTAACAAAAGTTACTCAAGTTACCCTGGCTATACAAAAAGTAAGATTACATTCCGCGTGGTAATATTTATATTCAGCAAAATGCAATTCGTATTTTTGTTGTATTTTTTAATAGTATATGCTTGGAAAGTTTGTGCTTTAATTTTTCTGACACTACTAATTTAATACAAATTGACAGAAAGACAGAAATTTAAAAAAAACTAAAAGTAAATTACCCTAAAGTTACTCTACATGTTTAGAAATAGATTTGGTAGTTGGTTGTCAGCAAGTCACTCAAAAGTTACCATGGGCTTTTTCCGAAAACGCCTATTACAACGAAACTTCGCTTATCACCAGCATCGATTTTCTTATAATTAGTGCTCATGGAAAAAGTAGAGGTAACCAGGAATCTGGATCTGTTCTCCAAAAACAAGCATCGCTAAATCTTTGCGATATGTAGTATACGAAGACCCAATAGAACTATTGGCACCACTAACACTGTACATCCCCGTAGCTGATGGGTAAAATCCTGGAAGTATAGTATCGGGTACCTATCTAGAAAGATGCAATGGACTGAACCATGGACTTTTGAATGTTCGGCAAATACTCTATATATGTAACCATATACTCGAATTCTTTTTTGCTATGGCTAATTTATCTATGGGATCTATATGGGATATTTAGCGGCTGAATTACCTTGGTCAATGAATGTAAATTCGTTGAAATTCCTCTAATAAAGGCATCACTCTGACATCTATAGTGCTGGTTTTGATTACCCTCGCAATGTAGGAATTTCTGATGTTGATGCAATTTCTGATAATCGTAGGGAGGTCAGTAGGTCGTCGTCTAAACGGTTGTTTTGAATATCAACCAACCAACCTGAATGTTTAAGTAAATTTACTCTTATAATCGCCATTGTTATATCTGCCGAAATGAAGGTCCATGTGAATCGACTTCGTAGGCCAAGATCTAAATCAATTCGTTGGGAACCGAAAGCTTGAACTGCAATACCGGCTGTAATATTGTGTCAATAAAAAAATTAACTTTGGATGTTGGATCAAAAATTTTAAGGTGACATTACGATATGTTTTGCTTTAAATTCACTCCATCGAGAGCAATTTGTTTTACAATTCTTGGCGTTGTCGTTAAACCTCTGACTAAACAATACCAATGGATCTGATCAATTTGCTGGATCAGGGTGTTTATACTGGTGGATATATTTTGTAACCGAGACCGGTGATTGAAAATATTTTAGGATCTTACACGTGTCATCTCATCAGATAGTGGCCTCATTTTGATTATCGAGCTGACTGTTTGATAACAGCATGACTTGAGTGTAACATAGTATCTTGTAGCCGGTCTGCTCATTCCGCAAGTTTGGTTGTATTTAGCGAAACCACAGTCCGAGCACTATCCGGTGCCGAATGGGAAATTTCTACTGAAACTGCAGCTATTATTCACTGGTGTCTCTATTCCATAAAAATGAAAAATAAATGCATCTATAAAACAAACATTTATCACCGGAAATATACTATAATTATCATTTATTTTGACATGAAATTCTAAACAAAAAATTCATTGAATTTTAGATTATAGATGGTCAGTCTTAATCAGTCTTCTCATCAATCAAGGTCGTGACGACTGATGCCTCAACTAGTCAGACTTAAGAGCTTAAGTTGTGCTCTGTTTTGGACCACTTAGGACGGTACGACCACCAAAATTTTAGATGTCAAGTTAGTTGTTTATTTGTGACAAGTAGAGGCCTTTACAATTTTGGTGATTGTAGCACTAACCAAAGAGTGGTGCAATCGGTAACTTAAGCTCTTAAGTCTGACTGGTTGATGCATGATGTTGTATTATTACATTGGAATATTGTCCCTATATATAGAACAATACCATGTAATTGTACTACTAGCGAATTACTGCGTAACGTACGAAATTTGATTCTTTCACATTTCCATCTATATTCTATTTTAACAACTAACTCTTCGCATTCACGATTTTTTTTATATATTTAATTTGATTTTTCAATTGAAATGGTGTTATTGTGATTGTTCCGTATATTGGTCTATTTCAGCACTCTCGAATTAAATACAATCGTAGGAAATTCTTCCATTTGGCGTCAATCTGTGTGACAACAGTTATGATAATCGACACTTACTTAATCACAATCAACTTAACAACCACCCCATACTTTTTCTTTCCTTTAACGCTGGATCGCGGATAAATTGAATTTTGAATTATAGAATCGATCGATCGTTGTAATTCTTACACATTAGCTATCTCTCGCTCTCTTTCGTTATATTTTTTTTTTTATTCTATCTATAAGTGGGAAGGGGAACTAGGAACTATAGATAGAATAAAAAAAATATAACGTAAAAGAGCGAGATAGAATTTATATGTATTCGACCATACTCAGACTAATAAAAATAAAAACTATAACAGAAATTGCGTTTTATTTTGCTGTCACTTAAAAAGAATAGCAGAGCGAAAATTTTCGTAAATAAAAAACTTAACGATTACAACAACAAAACTCAAACAAATTTTTTGCGTTGCATATTGTAATATGCATGTTTATTATTTTATATATGGGAATTTGGGATTATTCGTGCATTTTATGTTTTCTATTTATAAAATATTCATGGACACATATACTAATATGAACATAAAATCAAAAATAGTTTTCACTACACTGTAGGATTGTATTTTTCTAAAGCATATATGTAAATATTTTTAAAAATTTTAAAAACATATATTTGTTGATATATAATACGTTTATACTCAAAACTATTGTAGATTCACTCAAGATTTTAGGAAATATTACAAAAAAATATTACAAAAATATATGAATGAACTTAATATTTTAAGTAATCTATAGCCGAAAAGTCAAATTGGAATAATAATTTTTTGTCTCCGTTTCTTACGTTATTCTGTCAGTTTTTTTATTCCATCTAAGTTGGCCCAATAGTTCCCCTTAAGTTTCTAATGGTTTACAAAATATAGGCCTTTTCAAATTTACCATTGAAATGGATATCGCTCCCGATAAATAGGTAGAGCAAAATATTTGTATACATATCAATTTTTAACTAAAAAGTTGAATGAAAAATATTAGTTTGGAGTTTAATTATATGCAAAAATAGTGCGCTAAATATCCCTTTTGCTGCCCGGTAACACGTGTGTTACAAAAATTTATTTTTGTATGTGTTTTGAACCAACTTACACATTTGTGTTTTCCTTTCAAACGTATTTCGTCCGAAAAATAATACTTTAACTATATACACAATTGTGTTGGTTGCACTTCAAATCAAGCGAATTTTTTTTATCAAGAACTCCATTACATACTATGAAGTCGTATTCATACGACGGATGAAAATCTCATTTTATTCAATTTTTTTCAACTATTTTGTATGAAAAGAGGCGTGTTTTTTGTATAATTTACGTGATGTAATTGGTTAAAACGATGGGATAGAAAAATCCCGGATTTTCATCTGTCGTATGAATACTTGATTTTTACTCACACATTTGTGTGGTTTGGACTAAAATGTTGCCATTTTTTTTTTGTTGTAAAAAGGATATATAAATTTGTATAATTGCTGTATAATGTGAATACAAAAACATAATTTTATAAAATTTTTGAATAGAAATTTTTAAGCGCAAAAATATAAATCATTTTAACAATTGGCGTATTTACTTGAAAAAAAACTAAAGCAAAAAAGATTTATTTCTCAACAAAATACATACACCAAATTGTATTTGGTTGCATCCAAAACAATTTGCTGAATAAAAATATTTGTTTTCGGAAAACAATTGTTGATGACGCCACAATCGAGTTTTTATCATATTTTTTCATAATTCACTCACATTCTTTAAAGTAAAAATAAAAAGTGAATCTTGAATTTCGTGTTAATAATTAAAAGCCGTGATATTTTCTTCTACTGTGTTTAAAGTGCAATAAAATAGGAAGCGATTGTATTCTATGTATTTTTATTATATTACTAAACCGATTGGAAAATCAGTAATGTTGTAAAATGAAAATAAAGTTTCTGTCGAGTTCTTACGAAAATGGTCGCCATATTTCTTTTGTTTTATTTGTGTTGTGTGTTTGGTGAAGGAGAATTGAAAATAATAAAAATTTTAGAGTGATGTGTGTTTAAAATTAATTATTTTGTGAATTAAAACTTAAAATGAACAATACTTAAATTAAATTAGATTTTGAGAAATTCATTTCATTTAGAAAATGACTAAGATAAAAATTGAAAGTGTTACGGATTTTTGGACATATAAAGACTTTTCCAGGGGAAAATTCATATAATTTTGTTAAGCGCGAGGCGAACACATATTTTAATTGATAAGTGCAGAGACTAAAATCTTGTGTAAGTGACAATGAATATAAATACAATTAACATGGAAGTCGAACATAATACGGAACCGGAGTCATCCACTGCATATGAAAGTACAACAACGGTTGACTCGGATGACGACACAGCCAGTTCGACCCTTACAAATGACAAATTTGTACCACCAAAGGTAAACCGGTTGAGCAGCAGTATTCGTAGTGATCAAAATTACGCAGAGTTCATAAAACCATTTCAAACTCGTCTTATTGCGATTAACTTGAATGGAACTCAAAATGATCTATTGAATTTTTTGGACATATTTTGGGAGTAAGTTTCACGCTAATGAATTTTCTTTTTCGATTTAATATAATCATAATTCTAATCATTTTTTCTTTTTTTGTAATTCTAGAAAATTGAGACGAGAACGGAATTCCTGTTTCACGAAATCAAAAGCAACAAAATTTTTGTGTCGAAGAATAAATCACATACTACTAAGTGTGCGGAGTATTAATAAAAATTTCCTTTATGTAAGTGTTAATTTTGAAGAGAGTACCCCGTATACATTTGTAATCATATTGGTGTGATATACTCCATTTGACGGAGCGCAATAATCAGTTCTTCGTCTGATCTTTACGTTTTCAGTCCAATTATTTAAATTTTAAATTTTCATATTATTTATACTCTAAAGGCTTTTATGGGATGTGAAAGCTACAGAGAGAAAGAATTATGTATGCCCCTTACAATAAAATTAAATAGGAAATACCTACAATATTTTATTTTTGTTCAGTCCATAGTACGATCCTTTGAGCAGTGTGTCACTAATTTCGAATCCTAAACCACTCCAATTTACCCAATGAAGTGAAACGCCATTTGTATGAATCATAAAATATATTTAATTTGTGTGCTTGCGAGAGAGTTTAAGCGATTTAAGGTATTCGGCATTTGATTTCTTGACCGACCTCACGAAAAATTTTATTTAGACATAGAACTTCAAAGCAAGACAAACCTAGAAAATAATACGGCCCCAAAATTTTGACTTAAAAATATTTATTTGTACTCATTCTGGTGCAGTTTAACTTAGATATTATCGTCGGATAATTAAAACGTATTGTTTTTACTTATTTTGTAATAAAGCATAATGATTTATAGCTTTTGTGGTAGTTCATTTGAAATTTATTGAAACACTTTTTGGAAATTTTATTGAACAATTAATCAAGGAAGAACAGTATTTTCGATCTAGAAAGTTTTTGTTCATTTGCTGCGCTTTTCTTTTCTGTTTCCACGCTTAGGTACTGTAGACGAACATAATCTTGGTAATCGTGGTCGAATTGCACAATAACCTCCCGATTCTGACGATAAGACTACTAATAGCCTAAACAAACTCGACGCGCGAGGTTCGCGTAACTGTCAAATACGCGCGAAACACATTATGAGGTTTTTTGTAATATAATCTCGACGCGCGTTTTTGAATTCTTCATACAATATAACTATTCAGTTTAATTTGATTTCTTAAAATGGTTGTCCCGGAAAAGCAAAAAAGTATTTATAAATTTTAATAAAACTATCAATTAATCATTATTGCTCCTATATCATTATTAATATTCACATTACGGCAGAAACAAAATCGGCCACACTTTTAACAATAAAATGACACTTGGATGCATAACAACGAAAATTTAGAGTCGAAACCTATATTTACGCGCGTATCGCGCGTCCAGTATATATTCGTTCATAAAATATATATTTTATTTTAATTTGACAGCCAGATGCGAAATACGCGCGTCCCGCGCGTCGAGTTTGTTTTGCCATAAGACTATCTTAGCTAAGACTTTCTTGTTAAGACTTTATTTTTTAAGACTAAAGTCTTCATTGAAATTCTGAAGACAGTAGTCTTAATTAATATGTTAGGAACTCTCCAAAGACTTTTGTAGAGCTGTCGAAACCAAATTTTTACCATATTGTTTCAAATTTATGAACGAAAAGCGACAGTTCAATTCGAAATTGTTAAAAAAACTCAAATTTATGTTATATATATGCTGAGAGAGTACATAATATTGTATTTTGAATAATTTTTCCGGTTTTTATAGTCAAATACATATAATTATTGTTTTTGTTTAAATGTCAAAATTATGATTCCTAAGACCACCTATTTCGCTGATATTAACGAAGACAATTTTTAAGACTACTGACAGATAAGACTAAGTGCAGAATACGGATTTAGGGCCAAATCGACAGACGATAATTAATTCGCAAATACGTCTAAATTGTCTCTTTTGGTATTTTTAAACCACAATAAATTCACACTTTAAAGTGATGATTAAAGTTTTAGTCGTGGATATCGACGACTACAATCGACAATTCTATTGATGTTTAATTGTGAATTTAAACTTCGTATTTCGAAGAGTTTTTAATATATTAATCATCAAGCTATAACTTATTTGTGTTGTATATATTCGTCTGGACATATTGAAATAAAAAAAGTAATATTGTAACTTTTTCGTAATTTGAATCTAATTTTGTATTACGTAAAAATTGACAATTTTATTTGCGTTTAAAAATTACAAAAAATTCGTGAATTAATTTGCAGTTATAGAGTGGTTTAAAAATACGGAATTCGAACATCAAATTCAAAAAATCACCGACTACAACTACAAGTTGTAGTTGCGTCTGTCGATTTGGCCCTTAAAGTATCTAGTCTTCGTTAAGACAAATTTTTCGCTAAGACTGAAAATACGTCTGTGATTGTACGTTAGAATCGGGGGGTTAGATTGGTTAATTTAAAAATTCACCAAATTTTTAAATTTTTGTATATCCCAAATTCCAAAATACCCTACCTGGGTGCAGCCGAAATTTATGATCAGTGACTATGTAGTTATCATTTCTAATAATCTTCCCCCTGATTCTGACGATAAGACTACTAAGTCTATCTTAGCCAAGACTTTCTTGTTAAGACTTTATTTTTTAAGACTAAAGTCTTCATTGAAATTCTGAAGACAGTAGTCTTAAATAATATATTAGAAACTCTCCAAAGACTTTTGTAGAGCAGCCGAAACCTAATTTTTACCATATTGTTTTAAATTTATGAACGAAAAGCGACAGTTCAATTCGAAATTGTTAAAAAAAACTCAAGTTTATGTTATATATATATGCTGAGAGAGTATATAATATTGTATTTTGAATAATTTTTCCGGTTTTTTTTAGTCAAACACATATAATTATTGTTTTTGTTTAAATGTCAAAATTATGATTCCTAAGACCACCTATTTCGCTGATACTAACGAAGACAATTTTTTAAGACTACTGACAGATAAGACTAAGTGCAGAATACGAATTTAAAGTATCTAGTCTTCGTTAAGACAAAAGTTTTCACTAAGACTGAAAATACGTCTGTGACTGTACGTTAGAATCGGGGGCCTTATTTAGAAAGATATAATATACAGTATATCTCTTTTCGGCGATCACAATTGTGTACGTAAAAATCGTGTACGAAAGAGATTCATGAAAAAAACGCCATTACAAACTATAGTAATTTACTATAGACTTAAATTGAGCAATGGTCGGAAAAGGGTTATAATGAAAATTTTGGAGGTTTTATATTTTTAATAATCATCAATTTAAGAAAAAACTTTTCAGCTTTTTATAGCCTCTGATATTATATGCTTTTGAGTCTCAATAATCTTGTTCTTGTAAGCACTACTATTATAGCATTGATGTACATGTTTAAAAAATTTGATCATGTCCATCTTAAACCGGGGGCTTATTATGGTTTACATGTTATATCTTCGATGGCGTTTACCTATAGAAAACAAAGGAAGAAACATTAAAAAATATCAAATATTTATTCTTCCTTTCTTTCTTCTTTCTTGTCTTAATGCAAATTGATAACGCTCGCCGGGAAACGATAGCCGTCGACAATGAACGTCGAATGGAATAGTTAGGCCCCTTGTTTGATTTTTACGATATGGATAAACAAATCGTATATTAAGAGGATGTTTTTGTCATTTTGCGGCCGATTCCTATCTAGAAATTTACGATATTTCCCAATTTCCAACCCCTATTCCTGAATACGATACGAAAACGAAAATGCAAAATTCATATTTGAATTGAATCAGATTCGTACGATTCTTATTTAAAATTGAATAGGAATCTTATACTTTCGTTTTCGTATTCAGGAATAGGGCTGCAATTTTCCGGGTTTGTAAATTTTTCGACCAAAGTTATAATTACATAATACTTTACAATTAGGTAATAATTATTAAACATGTTCCGTTGCTCAGATCTACTGGCGAGTCTGTCCAAGTGGGTTGCAAGTTTTTATCCACACGATCCACGAATTTTTTATCCATCGTCCTTGTAATAATGCCTAGCTTTCTTCAAGAATTTAAATTAGAATAATGAGTTGATAATTTTTCGCTAATTTAAATCTTAGAAGTAGGTCATACAAATACTTACATGCACTTCTATAATTGCATATAATCCAAATTGCTACTAAAAAAATGAAAGGGGTTCAAGCTCCATATGAAACGCAAATGTTTGGTAAAACATAAGATCAAAAATTAAAAATCACGTATATGTCATCGCTTATTACAAGAAGTCGATGGTTATCCAAACACTGCAGTTCCTTGCGGAGTTCTTGCATTTTGGGAGTGTAATTTTAGAATTTTAGAGGCGATAGAAAAATTTGAAATTGTTTTTAGCGATATACAGTTTCCATCCAACATCCCCAATCCCATCATAATCTGTTAAAAATTGAACGAGTTCCATCCCTCGAGGCCATATTCCAGAATTTCTTCCCAAAATCATTTAAGAATCTCATTTCCATCCAGCATACCCAATGCGATAATAATCGGTTAAGAATTAATCGAGTTCCGTCACAGGTGTTTATATTCCAGAATTCCTTCCCAAAATCATTTAAATTTAAAAACATTCGGATTTACCGGACAATCGAATTTAACGGACTCCCAATTAGTCCGTTAAATCGAGGTTTTTCTGTATAACATTTTATGTTAAAATGTCACGTAATCAACGCAACAATTTAGCGCAACATTTAACATAACAGTATGTATTTAACGCAGCGTGTAACATGAACCCAAAACTAGTCCCCTAATTGTTTTACCAAACATATAACCACATGTACTATACCAAATTTTAAGAGTGCTGCACTGGTAGCCTACTTGAAATTTCTGTGGTTATTCAACGCGCACAATTAATAAAAAACTGAATCGTTCTTATCTTTGTACCCCAAATTACTAAAATACTACCCCGAGAAAAACAAATGCAACTTTGGGAAAATTATTCTTATTCGAAGAGGAATAAAATTTGTGTCCAAAGAGAGCTAATCGTATTTTGTTTATTTTTATCGGTTGGTACAAAAATTTAATAAAAGCAAACAAAGTATTCGATTTATTTTTATGTTATCTTAACAAATAATTATGAAAAATATAAAATACGTTTTCGATGTAAATTTTTCTTATTTGTGAATTTAAGGTATCCATATCCTGGAAGTCAAGGAGAAAAGTTACACGACTACTTTTGATTGCAAATTGTATTGTAAATTATTGTACGTGTTAGTGATAAAATGTATATATCGATACATACGATGAAAAAATTAAAACACATTGCAAATATTTGCAAACCATTCCAAGTGGAAACACACTTAAGTTGCGTACATAACATCGCATTCTTCCCGGACTAACTACCGATGGCATGTACGCAGTCTAAAGTCGCGTACATGACTTCGGAAATAAATAGTTCCATACTCGCTAACGAACTCAAACCCAATCAAATTACGTGAAATGTTTTATACCGCGCAAACTAGTTCCGAACTCGAGTTGAAATTGTTTTAACTTTGTTGTTGTTTTAATACATTTTGTGTGATACCATGGTATTTTTTCCGAACTAACTACCGATGGCATGTACAGGTATCCTGGAAGTCCTTGTTTCTATTATTTATATTAAATTCTTTGAGCTTTTTGAAAAATATTTTTAAAAACTAAACTGGTTGCCGAACCTAAAAATCTCTCGGATTGAGACCATACAGTTTTAGAATGGGCATACAAACAGGTTAATGTTGAAAAAAATTCACGATGATCGGTAAGTTAGAACTTGTCGAAATATGGATCTGGGCTGAGAATTACTAAGCGTTTTCGAGCAATGTCAGTTTTTCTTCCCGTGCGCCGAAACTTTGGATTTTCAAACAATTTGTTTCCATAAATGTCAGGTTTATCATCGGTATAATAAAAAATTATAGAGCAAAGTATTAAACTTTTCAATATCAATAATGTTTTTTAAGGATATTTTTTGTATATTTTGTATATATATTTATGTTTTGATATTTCCTTAAAGTAATTTTTAAAGACCTGGGTAACATTTCCGGTTAAGTTCTTTTTACGAAAAAAATGTTATGTCAAATTTTTACCCTGACAGCAAAACTCCCAACTCCTCATGTCGCGGTTTTCGAACAAAATCCGTATGCTGGTTTAAGTTTTTTTTTACCCTGACATCTGAGTTCGGGTAAGTTTTTGTTGTCTTTGAATTTCGCTTATTCTATTACATTTGTGCAAGAAAAATAAAATATTTATAATTTGCATTGTTGACAGATTCAAAATTGAAGAATCCCCCATTAAATTATAATTTTCGAAAAACTTGCTCTAGTGGTCAATAGGATAACTTTGCTTATAATAATTTTATTCTTATTGCTACAACAACGGAATAATTCTGGGGAGTCATTTGTGAATAAGATACGAAAACGGGAGTACTAGATTTGTATTTGATTTATTCATACGATTCTCATTGAAAACTAAATAGGAATCTAGTACTCTGGATGTTGTATCGTATTCAGGGGTGGCATTTTGTAATATCACATTTTCGATACTTTATCGAAATTTATGTCTCTTTCCTAAACTGAAATTGGCGACTGTTTCGTTTATATTTCTTTTCTATTGCTATCACAACCTACTACAATAAATGTGACAATATCTCGCTAATTTCGTTGAAGCCTCGAGGAATATTTGTATAATACATATATTCTTCTATGGTTGAAGTATCGTAAACAAATTATTTGGAGATAGAAATCGAGTGATATATCACAATTTTTTAATCTAGCATGCTTGAAAATGATATAAAATATGTGCGGTTTTACTTTGGAAAATATTATTCCTATTCGAATAGGAATGAAATTTGTGCCCAAAGTAACAGCCAAGCGATTTTTTTATACTTTTATCGGTTGGTACAAAAATTTAATAAAATCAAACGAAGCATGCGATTTACTGTTATGTCATAACAAACATTTATGAAATTATAAAATTCGTTTTCGACATAAATATGTCTTATTTTTCAGATTAATTCAGCATCGGAGTTCATTTTTTGTATCGTTGATTAATGTCGTTTGGTTCTTTATGCGATAACAAAAAAAAAAATCTAATTTATTTTATTGTTGACAAATTTAAAATTGAATTTTCTTGTCAAGACGCCAACCCATAAAATAATAATTTTCGAAAAAGTTGCTCTAGTGGTCAATAGGTTAACTTTGCGTAGAATAATTTCATTCCTATTCCAACCAAAACGTGGAATGAAACTATTTTGGTTGGAATGAAATGTATGGCATTGTTGTTGTAAAATTCCCAAAGTAAGACGATAATGAAATATTTTCCCACTTTATTCTAGAGAAGCGAGACATAAACTTCGATAAATTATCGGAAATGTGATGTTACAAAATGCCACTCCAGAAATAGGGCCCCTGTGCCCTAATTCTCCAAAAACCAAGCAAGATAAATGACAATGTGTAAAAGTGATAACTTTTACACACGAAACAAATTATCGTAGAAGTCTAGATTTATATTGGATGTCGTTATGTTTTAGAAAATTTGCATTCTCTAAATTTTTTAAGATAAAATGTAAAGATAAATTTATGTCAAACAGTATCACAAATAATTTAACGTGGAATAACTTTACTTGAATGTATAAAAGGCTTTCGTTTGGATATTATTAATAATTAAATGCAATTTTTGATATTTTAGTTTATAGTTTTGCCTGTAGTGGGTATTACTGCAAAAGCCATTTTAGTTGCTCAATTTTCAAATATAAAAGTGAAGTGTGATTTGACAACATCTAATGAATCCGTTCTCCACATAACAAGCAACGTTTTCATTTTGTTGTGCACTTGTAATATTTTACATGATCATTACATTTGTTAATCTTTTGTTTGAGAAATTGATAATTAGGACAAATTTAGAAGAAGAATGAACGAGTAAAAATTTAATTATATTATGCACTAAAACTAACTTTTAAATATTAAGGAGAAACCCGTAAGTACTATGGCTGTAAGATCTGAAAATTGACGAAAATATATATAAATAACATATGACAAAGCACGGTCAAACAAGATGTCTATTTCATAAAATCGATTACTACAGTTAATTGATACAAGTTTCATCTCCAACTCGTTACCGATCCTTAAGATTAATTAACCCATACATTTTACAAAGACTAAAAATTAACTCAACGTAAAAAACAAGTGGTAAAAGTAGAAAGTCCCTCCATAACTAGACCTAAATCAAATAACAAAAAATGGTTTCGATAAATAAATTTTCAGGGCTATTGTGGACTTGCACATAAAAAAATTATTGAATGTGGAACTCGTGGAGTTCGAAAAACTCGCAAGCAATTATTAAATTTGACGGTTAAATGAACTTCGTTGCTTAAAACGCATAGTTTTTTGTACTTTACTCGAAATTCTAAAATTCTTGTACGACAATCCCGGGATTACAGAAAATTTTCCGGATTTCAAGGTCCGACTATTTTACTTGATATTGTTAGCTCACAAGAGCAGAAAGTGCTAAATAGGGCATTTGCCTTGAACACTGACATTAAAATCTGTGTAACACAGATTCGAATGGATTTCACATACATATCGTAAATAATATTTACAGAATAATGTGATTTTGCACTTAGAATAAAGAATAACCTTTACAGGGTTTAGCATATACAATATGAATCAAAATTCAATGGATGAATTGTAAATACGGGGGGACTAATAAAAGTTCATTTGACTCTTAAATCTTTTTTTAAAAAACCAAATATACCAAATCCTTTGCAATTGTTTTATGAGACTTATTTCAAAATTTCATAACGATCGGTTAAAATGGAGATGAGAAATAGCAAAATAGTTGAGGATGGATCAGACGAAATTCCACCACCAACGCAAACAAAAATTCCCTATGTGATTCTCTTCAGTTTTCGGCATAAACTAACGCCACTAAAAGTATTCAATGAATGCCAAATTGCATATAGAACGATTGCACCGACTCTACAGACTATTTCCAAGTGGTTCCGAAGATTCAAGACAGAACATTTTTCTGTAGAGGACGAGCTCCCGAGAAGGTCGACCAAAATCTTGCACTGATGACGCCACTGTGGCTCTGTGAATTGGCCTTGCATGGCATGGCTGTATCGCGAATATTAAGTAATCATCAGGGATACACGAGAAAATTTGCTCGATGGGTTCTACGAATTTTAAATGAGGCCCAAAAAGGGGCTCGAGTGCATTTTGCTAAATTTTTCCTAAATAAATTTGAAAATGGGCAGTCTAAGAATAAATACGAAAAAATAAATTTTTGTTTTATTTTCTGGTCACTTTAGTCCCCCTCGTAAGACTTATATTGTATTGTACACGTCTTTACCATACAAAGTAAAGAAATATTTGACTGTTGTAATGTTATTTTCAAACATTTGATTTGTTTTATATCGTCATCTTGATTTTAATATCAAATAACTTCCAATTCCGACTATTTTTCAATACGATTTTTAGTGCTATGTGTGATTCTAGATGGCTTTGATGGATGTGCAAAAATTTTTGTTTCTAGAGATTGTACTTTTTGAGTTATTAAGACTATTAAATTAGTTAAAATATAAAAATTATCTTGTTGCTTAGAGAATTAGGGCTCTGGTTGAAATGAAATGTGTCATTTTTGTAACTGTAAAATTGCCAAAGTAAGACGCTTAAAAATATAAAATATTTTGAAACTATCTTCTGTTAAATTATCGGGTTATGATTCTAACACTTCTTTAGATTTGCCAATAAATTTGTAGTTATCTGTTTAGTTTTTTTTTTTTTTTCAAAACAAATTCCAACACGAAACTGAGAAATAACTGCCAATGGAAATGTCCTAACACAAAATTTTCGTCGTTTTCCGTAAAGGTTTGGAAAGTTATATTTCTGATTAGCTGGTTCGGCCATAAGACATATAATAAACATGGCTATTTAATTAAAATTGAATTAAAAAGTTGAAAAGAAAATGTCAACTGTACCATTTTATATTCCATATTGCGTTATTTCCATAATATAGATAACTTTTTGATGTCTAATCAGTTTCTCTTATGAGTTCTCCCCACAGGTTATTAGGCTTAAAAAAGGAAAAAGGAAATATTAGCATGCCATGGTCTTTAATGATATTTATGCCGGATTTCCGCAGTGAAGCAATTTTTTCAGTAAAATTAACACGATGTAAAAATATAAATCCTTTACTTGTTAGAGAGAAACAAAACAAAATTTCAGTAAAATTTATTGGCAGTAAGCGGGGAAAATGTTGCCATAAAAAGTATGAAACTCAATACTTTTTATGGCAACATTTGTTTGTCTTCATCACTTTAACGTAATTTTAATATGTATACTCTCCTCTTTTCGGTTTCCCAGTATTTTTTACTGAAAAATCTGTTTCAAAATGGAATCCACGCATTTACTGAAAACATTTATTTTCCACTGATCATTTTATTGCATAGATATGACGAAGAAAATAAATCTTTCGTAAATTACGTAATGCAAGTGGTAGATTTTTCTTGCGAATCCTATCCTGTTAATGCAAAACGAAATTACAAATTATAATGTTATGTATTGTAATAAATTATACAAATTTTAAATGCTCGTAAAACGAAATTGTGTGTGGTTTCAATTTTAAGCGAGGAAAACATTTCGAATTATTTATGTACGTGTACTAACTATTAAAGTAGCGTGTACATACTTAAAAATTGCAAACTCATACACATTTTATTATTTAGATTAATAAATGTTTCTTCGAATTTTTTGATTTATTAACAGGAATTTTTCCTACATATTCCACAATTATATACCCTAATTTTATAATGATAATGATTGAAGGATTATTAGCCAATTTTAATTGAGAAATTGCGTCAATAAAAAACATACAATTTAACGCTGTTTGAAAATAATGTATTTTTATACTTTAAAATTTTTTGCCACCAGAATTCGGCATATTTTAGCAAAGTGAGCAGAATATTAGCGATTTATATGGATTTGGAATTGAAGGCATCGTCTAGGGGGACAGAGTATGGTGTGACCATAATCGAACGAATGCAATACATGTTAAGGAGCCATTTGACACCACCAGATTATCATCATGATGATGAGTATATTCTGCAAACGTTTATACACATGGAGCGGTTAGTTAAAGCACATAAAGAACTTGTGGATCTACTTTTCAAGTAAGTATTTTAAAGATATAATTTCTAAGCGGCAAGCTTTCGTTTCATCAATATTTCTATGATTATACTAGTAAAAGGTCTGATTTCATTTTAAATGTCGAGCCGGTTTTCATGAACTTCAGTTGTACTTGGATGTCCTACGTACAAGTTAATAGATGGAACACAAATCAATTTTGGGTTTCTCTTAATTTTGTTGTTGGGAGGGAAATATTTTGAATTCATCAAATCGTGTTCCGTTTTAGTGAAAATATGAATATAAATTTACTTATGAGAATATACTTATGATTTATTCCAATAACACTTTTTTTATTTGTTAAATTGAAACGTTTATTTTTTTTTTTATAATTGCAGTCGCTTTATAAAACCTAAATCGGAAATATTTGATCCAAAAGTTCTGAAGGATCGCATGTATATCACATATTTGGTACTATATAAAAAATGGATTGACATAGAAACGTCAGCCGAATTTAAAAAGAAAATTATAGAAATGGCTAAGAAACATATACTACCACAACAAACTTTGAAGACAAACCTAAAATATGCTCCATATCTACCTAATTGGGCTGCTAACCAAAATCCAACGGAGTTTTTGCTTACCAGTCGGATGAAATTTAGCCCATTGATTGACGCATTAAAAATACCCGATACTGAAGATAATTCGGACGTCGAAATTGTCGATTTTGGAAATTTGACGCCTGTTCCGCCACCTGAAGAAATACAGTCGTACGACAACACTACATCTATTACAAATTCCATGTCTTCAACATATATAACCAATTTGATGCAGGAAGATCAAATTACACCCACGAGATTAGATGATTGGAAAAAATCTTGTAAATTTGATGAAGCTTCGTCTTCTGTTCCATATACGGCAGAAAGAAATATTCCCACTGGGGAATCCATAATTATACAACCTAAAAAGGAACCTGATGATTCTTTGTTAAATCAGGACGGCGTAATTGATTTAACGGCAGATGAGGTAGATGTGGGAAATTTTGACGACATTCGTCTCTCTTGGATCAACGTCTTAGAACCAAAAGCCAAATGTTCGCTAATGTTACCACCTCCAAATTACGGACCACGGAAAGTGATTGATAAAATAATTATACTAGATGATGACGACGATGATGAGACAGAAGCCAACACGAAAATTAAGCCAAGTGTTGATAGTGAAAATTCGTCTGATAGTAATTTATGTAATTTCCTTGAGAAAACCAAATTAATTAATAACAATAACATTAGCGCAAATAGTACGACGGAAACTGCTAATTCCGGTTATAGTATAACATCACCAACTGATAGTGGAATTATTATGACTAACTCGGGTCGCAATACGGTGTGTTCACTATATGACGAGGAATTAACGGATTGTGGACTTACATCTAATGATGAGCATGAACCAAAAACGACTGCATCCACGAAAGAAATTTTAATTTCAAAATCTAACTTAATGATCACTGATACAGAATTGGAAGTAGAAACTGATTCAGAAATTGAGAATTTGTCGGAAAACGTTGCTAAAAAAAGTCAAGTTAAAATATCACATGGTGATGTTGATAACCAATTAGTGAGTAAAATAAGTAAAGTAGATAAACTAAAGGATAACTGTGATGAAATAATAGTTAATAATCAAAATAGTGAATTATTGAAAACTATTAAACCTAAAATATTCGAAGATAATACGGATAGTTCGAAAAATCTTGAAAAATCTTTGGGCCAGACAAAATTACGATGTGGTCCTATAACAAAAACATATCAATCCAATAAAAAACCTCGGCCACGTAATTTAACTCCTACTCTAGACATCGTTAATAGCACGACTGTGTCGTCACCGATTTTAATTAGTCCCAGTAAAGCTGACATAACGTTAAACGATGGCCCAATAGTTTTGAAAACTAGCAAAATACCGACTAATAAAGGAGCTCAATCTATTATCTGTGATAGTAGTAATAATACAGGGGCGGTTGTGTTTAGTATGTTACCCCGACAAAAACCTAGTGTTTCATCAAATTTTCCGAGCTCTACGAATAATGTAACCAATCCGATTACGTCACATAATGTTGTATACAGTACAATAAACCCAAAGGCTGCAACGAATTCGTCAAAAGTTTCATCGTTAATCATAAAAGATTGGACAAAACCTGCCGCCGATGATGAAATATTTCGGCCAGATGGTGGTATTGATTCAGACTTCGATGATGATACTACACAACCAACAAATATTCTAATTCGGTGTAATTATTTTAAAACGGAGTCAAAACCATCAGCATCACCATTTTCAACTCGAGCAAATTCACCTTATCCAAATTCATTCTCTGCTAGTAGTAGTGACAAGATTCCACCATCAAAAACAGTCAGCAAAACCGTAACAACTGTACGGAAAACTCCAGGTATTTGTTATTTTCTAATATCTTTCGTTTTTCTGACATACATAGTTGACAGACAATGTAAATTAAACTACCAATTGGTTTAGAGAATTAAGTCGTCCAGAATGTAATGAATTATCTGACGGCGCTTGTTAGTTTGTGAACCGTCCAATACGTTGTGACTAGGGAAAACTGATGTTTCTAGAACTATTGAACGATTGAAAGAAATTGACATAATTAACTACACTAGATTTACAATCGACCTAGAAATTTCAATTTGCCCCTATGTCCGATATTCAATATTTAACATCGGACAAATATTTATAAAATACATATATAAAAATTGTAACTGTGATAATGATAATTAAAAACTTAATTAAAATTTAGATATAATTAATTGTGAAAGTTTAAACAACTTACTATCAACTTCTACTTCAACACATGATTCCTCATCAACATTAAATAATAGTAATAGTTCTAGCTTAGGTAATTGTAGTAATGAAAATCTAGCGAACGAAAATTTGGTGGCGGGGATTACGAATGCCAAATCAGTGTCAACATCTACACGAAATCTAGTGAATGATTTAATCACGAACATGTTAATTGATGATAAGGCCGAAGACATGCCAGAACGAAGTAATAGCGAATTTATACTAAGCAACGATGATAATGAGGATATTGAAAATTTTCTTTATTTTTGTACAAGAAACAGTATTATTAGTAGTGATGGTCGATGTACGGATGCAATACAAAATTTTGATAAAGATTTAAAAATATCGTCGACCTCATCGTTATACGAACATAATCGTAATGATGAGAAAACGGATGAAGAAAATCAAACGGAAGTGCCATTTAATGTTGGTGAATTGTTAAACGAGCGACACGATACGCCGTCAACCAATTCAAATTGTTCACCTTATCTTGATGGATGCCTAAAGGGCAGTGAACTATCACAATGGTATCAAGAACATTTTAGTGGTGAAAATGGCGGTGGTAAAACAGAAGGTGAGACATCCCTACCGTTTAAAAAGCGAAGGAAAATGTCGATTTACAGTGATATTAATATAATAAAAGATGAAGACTCACTGGGATCACAAAAAAGTCCGCCTCTATCGATTATTGTAACAGAAGATTTAAATCCTCCGATTGTTACGACAAGCACTAGTGTGGCGGGTGCGGGTATTATTACAAATAATAATACGACCCCGAATAGGTTAACGAATAACAGTGGTGGCGGCTTAACTATTTCGTATCCAGGAACACCAATGCTGAGCATTGCAAGTTTGGAATACTTACCTTACAACATAACAATTCCTCGGGCATTTAAAACGCCAGCCGAATTAAAAGAGATGCCGCCAATAAATGTGCAAGCTTTTAATATTTTATCACCCCAGTCAAATACTGTATATCAGAATACCAGTGCAGGAAATATGCAGACATTTAACATTATACCGCAACAACAGGCTACAGTAGTTAGTTCAAACGGAAATGCCGGTAACAGTAAAATAATACCAACTATACAAACATTTAATTTTATACCACAGACGCAACATCAAAATAACGCAGCTGTCGGTGGTGATATAATAAATTTAACACCCGAAGGTAGCCAACGTCGTTACATCGAGTCACAAAATATGAATGATGTGAATTTGAACTTTAGCATAAATACAGGAAATAATGATATGTATAATATGCATCAACCGAATACTTTACAGTATACCACGCAACCGTATCATCACCATCATCATCCCAATCAATATTATCATCATCAGCAATCGAACCCAAATATAGTGAGTATTCCACCAATAGATTTGCGTAACATGATAAATTTGAGCAATTATCAATTGAATCCACAACATTTAAGTAATTTCTTGCATAATTCTCAAATAAATTTTCATGCTAAAAAAACACTGGTGCCTGATTTAGTATGTGCAAATAATATGGTCGGTGGAAACCAACCGCAAGACCAACAACAACAAACCCAAGCATTTAATAATGCAAACCAATCCGATTGCTTTTTAAATACGACGAATAATAGTAATATAATAATATGCAATAAACCGCAACAACAAACTTCAAATTGTTGTAGCGGTTGTGCAAATTGTTTACTTCAACAACAAAATCAAATGAAAAAGACAGTGGGATCAGCAACTCCAACAGTTTCGTCATCGGTTACATCATCGACATCATCTCTCAACATTCAACATAACACCACACCACCTCACCAATCAACAACCGTATCGAGAAGTAGTCATCATCATACGAATAACAAAAGAATTAAATCCGGTTCA
Source organism: Nephrotoma flavescens (assembly GCA_932526605.1). Lineage (NCBI taxonomy): Eukaryota > Metazoa > Arthropoda > Insecta > Diptera > Tipulidae > Nephrotoma > Nephrotoma flavescens. The sequence goes on along the minus strand of OW052222.1, from coordinate 272,742,031 downwards.
ACGGATCGTATAACGCGAAGTTCAAATCGTACAAGTATTGTTAATTATAAAGACGATGGTGTGTTGTGCCTTTTATCGGAAGATAATAATAATAAGCTAGCAAAAGTAAAGCGAAAGAAAAAATGACGAAATAGGTCTAACTACTAGTAGTAATATTTGTTATAATATTTTTTAATAGTTCGTCTGCAATTTATCAATTTTATTGCAGACTTTTGAATTAGTTCCCAAAACCATAGATTTTTTTTTTTTTAATAATCGAATACAAATTGAAATTGTAACTTAATTAATTAATATATTGTAGCTTAAATGCTTAATGTGGTGTTTGAGTTACGACTCGACCTATATTTTTAAGCTTATGAGCTACGTTTTGAGATCAACAGCGTTTTTTACTTCCCAAGAAACATATTCCGTAGAGCTTAACGCAATTCCGTCGTTTGCATTAATTTATGTAAATTTTCTTTTAAAAATCTAACAAATTAAAACGTAGTTCACATCGTTAATTTAGTGTTATTGAATCCTGCATGTGGTAAATTCCCAGGTAAACTTTGACGTTTTTTTTGTTAGTGATTTGCGTTTCTAGATTTTTTTGTTTGTAACCGTTGCTACATCCCATTAAATGATTTGGCCACCTCAAATGAGGTTTTGTCGAATTCTAGTCAGCTCCCAGGTCAACTGGATGAAATACGTGTTTCCATATCATTGCATTTTTGCACATTCTTCTGTATGTTCACCCAAGTTAACCATAGGAATGGTTATGCGAAGTTGTGATGAAATTATTTACAAATTTTCCCAGGAATTTAGATATTTGAAAAATTATTTTTTCACGTAACATTGTTGGTGTCTTCACGAAGCGATCTCATTTTTAATTTAACTCTAGCCAATCAAACTTTAATGTTCAACTAAGTCTCGCCTATTTTAATCCAGGTTTAGTTAAAATCTTTATAATTTATGTTATTTATAAAGCCGAATATACGTAGCCCATGTATATGTATTGCCCAGAAATACGTGTATTCGAATAATTAGTATATTTTAGTCATACTGGGACTTATGAGCTGGTCTAAAGAATTGTTGAATCCTTGTGTTATGGCCTTTGCTCCAGTATGCTAGTCAGATTTGGTCCCCATACCATGAAGTGTACATACAAAGAATTGAAGCACAACGTAGATTTCTGCGCTTTACTCTGCGCGGATTTCCATGGGTGAACATTTACAACTTGCCTCCTTATTTCGACCACTTGGAGCTTATCAACTTCAAACCACTCAGTAAGCGACGATCTGTTGCAGACATCATTTTCATTCGTCAACTTTTTTCTGGTGGGATAGATTCTTCAGCTCTACTCGAAAAGATAATTCTTAATAGGCGGATTCAATTGGCGTTAACAAAGTACTTGCGAGTAGATGTCAATGGAACGCAAATTTATTAGTGAGAAGTAAAACATGAGAAAACAAAAATTATGATCGAGTGGTTATTGTAAATGTAAATGCTCGTGCTTTGAAAACGGTACCTGCTTATAAAATTTCTCCCCACAGAACGGCCTACAGTCAGAACGAGCCTATTGCAAGAATGCTAATTATTTGCTACCAACCAGTATATATATTTAATTTTGTTTTGTTTTTTTCTTTTAATAGACTTAAATACTCTATCCAGTATTTATCATTCGCAACATTTATTTATTTATTTTTTATTTTTCGCATTGCGGTTCATTAAATTTTTATTTACTTTATTAATTGTTTTATTTTTCCTCTCTCTTTTCCCCACATTCATATCTGCTTACTTTAAGCAGACCAACGGTCGGTTTCTCCTATTTTGCGATGGGGTGTCATTCTTCTAAACTTAGTACAGAATCAGCCATTTCATTTTATTAATTACAGGTAACCCTCCAAGAACACGGATACTCATTTTCTCAAATTACACGGTTTCAAACAACACGATTTTCGTTATTCTCTTTTATTTTGTTTTTTGTATATCATAACAAACATAAAATGTAACGTTTTTTTTATTTTATTTTTTGTAGCCTCGAACAACACGGTTTTAATCTTCACTCTGTGTATAGACCATTTTCCTCAAACGTCAAAATAACATTATGACAGTTGAACGTGTATGGCAAACCATTAAAATAAAATTCTATTTTTTTATTTTATTCATAAATTCTCACAATGCTATTAAAATTTAACAGTACAATTGTTTGTGGTTATGTTTTAAACATTAAACTGTGATAGTTGTGCCATAAACTTTAAAAATTACAAATAAATTTTAGTTTGTTCTGGTTTGCCATACAGCTTCAGCTGTCAATTTTTTTTTGTGGAAAATGGTCTATAGCGTATATTACGTTGTCTGTGTATTGGGGTCAATCTGACCCCATAAATATCTTTATGTAATTTTAAAGGAAATGTAAATAAAAATTGTTTAGTTTCTTATTAAATACATTATTTATATTTTTTTTTATACATTATTTATATATTAGTTGAGGATATCATATACGGGATGAGCCATATAAATAGCACAAAACGTATTTTTTTTTTCAAGTGTAAAACCGACAGGGGTCAATTTGACCCCAATACACAGAGAGAAGGTTAAAAAACATACATTTTTTATTTCGGTTAATATTATTTTATTTTTGTGTTGCCTTTTTTAATTTTAATTTAGTAGAATGATATCCTTGTTTATAATCCCTCCGAATTACATTCAAAAAAATAATAATAATGTTGATGGTGACTCACCGCGTGCGATCAGGGAGGGGTGATTGGTCGTTGGGAATTATTATTATTATTAATATCTAATATATCTAAATATTGTTTTTGTTATCATTTTATTACATTCAATATCTAACATTTTTAATTTTAACTTATTTCTACTTACTTTAGCCTTCAATAAATCAACATGCATTTTCTAAATTCAAAACAATAATTCAATTCATTTTTCTGTTTACAATTTACAATACAATATTTTGATTTATATTAAGTTTTTAATTTTATATCTTTTTTTTAATATTTTTGTAAAAGTTCCTTATGACTGTAAGTTTTTCACACAATATTTTATAATTTTATATAATATTTGATACGTTGGCACTGTAACAGTAAAGTTTAATTGTCCGCTTAATTTCAGAAACTTAAAATATAAAGAATTAATAAAAAGCCTAATAACCATAATTACAACAAAAATGTCAGCCATTCTTTTGTAAATCAACGCCAACTGAAACTACGTGCAGAATACGAAAAGTACCATAATTAAGGCTAAACTCAAAAACCTAAGACCATTTTTCAGTTAGTGACTGTGCTTCAGAATTGGGGTGTTAAGCTATAAAGCCACATATGTGTATAAAACTCTCTCGCTAAAACTCTATATCCCATCAAGGGATTTGGCCGCCTCAAATGAGGTTTCATAATCATTTCATTTCGGATAATGAGTGATTAATTCATTGATCCTAAACTGAATTTTTTTTTCCCTTGTCACCACCGGGAATCGAACCTGGGACCTCCGGTCGCTGGAGCAAGCATGCTGACCACTTTGCCACTGGGGCGGCAGTTACGTTTTTATCCGAACTGATTAAACTAAAGCACTAACCGCAAATCAAATTTATAGAGCACATCGAATGTACGACTACATTCAAATTGGTAAAAAAAATCCAACTTTATAATCTGGCTTTGTGAAGATACCAAAAAAGTTATGTATTTCATTTCATCTCTTGCGGTACTTCCCAACGTGGCGGTATCGTGGTTTCCTGGGGTGGGATGTTGTAACATCACTTTTTTCGATATTTATCGAATATTATATGATCTTTTTCCTAAAACAAAATTGCTTGTTGTTTCACTTTTCAATTTTGCTTTCCATATTGCGATCGCACACTACTAGCTAGAATAAATTGTTTATTTATCTCTTTTTTGTTTTTCGATAAAGTATCACTCTTAAAATAAGTAAGTGATACAATAAGAGTAGGTTACATAATGTTTTATTCGAATAGGTAGAGATCGCAATAGAAGCAATGTAATTGAAAAATGGAAGAACAATAAATTTAATTTGTGATGAAAGAGATGTAATTTTCGATAGTATCGAAAAAAGTGATGTTACAACATCCCACTCCTGGATTTGTGAATACATTTTATCGGTTTTGCTTATTTTTTTATTACAGAAACAAAAATAGGTATACATTTGATATATAAATGCAAATACAGAAATACATAACGGTAAATAATATAAAATGAAAAATTATAAAGAAAGACTGATCGAACCATTTAATAAGATTCAAATAATTTTTTTTCTAATTCCAAGACAATCAATTTTATTAAAATGTATATTATCCATCGGTATATTTAGAACCATCAAAATGATGGCCAGAGCGTCAAAACTTTACCGCGGTAAAAGGCGAAACGACAAAATTAAGTTGTTTCTATGGAAAACCAAATATTATTTTTCTGCATAACTGTCACAACAAAAATTGTCTCTGAAGCCGAATTTATTTAAAGTACGTCAAACCTATCCGAAAAAATTTACCGCAGTTTAAAATGAAGAAAGCAATTGACTGTTTTCATAAAATTTTAATTTTTTTTATGAATCCAAATTTATCTCGAAATTAACATTTTTAATTTGAAGGTGAACAAATAAAATATGAAAAGAAAATTTGTTTCTCAAATAAAAGATTTTGGTTCGATTGTTTTAATAATCTCGACCCGGATTTTGCTCATGTTGGCGTGAGTGAGATTTTATCTCTTTTTCTACTAATAAATTTGTTTTTTAGTCCTTTCTGTCGGACTCTCTGTTTTTAATGCTGTTTCAGCCAGTTAGAAATAATTTACGTACTACATATTTCATTTAATAATTTAATTTGACCATGTACAGTAGCAGGTGAGTCATACGACCAAATGCAAGATGAAATAGAATGATATTTTAGTTTAGAAAGCTGAGATATCAAAGAAATATGTAAATAATTTTGATAGAAAGATATAGATGCTCAAAGTTATTTGTATTTTTTGCAAAATCCGGGCCCAGGTTAATATATAAATTCGGTTAGAACGCTATTCACGAACTCAGACAAAGTGGTTGACATCTGCCGAACAAAATGCGAATCACATCATTGTACCATTAAATTTAACAGTATACTTGTTTGTGATTATGTTTTATACATTAAAATATGTAATAGTTGTGTCACAATATTTTCAAAATTGCAAGTCAAAATTACAAGTTGGTTTTTGTTTGCTCCACACCTTCAGTTGCCAAATTTTTTAGAGTAAAAAGGTTTATTTAAAAATTTATTTCAAATTAACGAAATTTTCGGAAAAAATGTAAAGCTAGAAACTAAAATGTTACAATTCTGTTTTTATATAAGATTTCATTAGGCATGCTACTTATACAAATTTCGCACCGGCGATAGTTACTAGTAAAATAGTATTATACAAATTTGAGATTTTCAACCTGTTTCAGATTAGTACTCTATAAATATTTTGAGAAATTATTTTGTAAATAATGCTAACTTCGTATTATATGGTGTGAGCTGAACACTGATTTAAACTTTAATTATTATACTATGTATTTTGTTATTATACTACTGCTGGTGTGAACGCGATATTAATTTATTTTATCGTTTAGATTTTAAGATTAAGTTGTTTATGTATATACGACAAGGCCGGCGCAAATATTTAATCTCTGAAAGAGATTTGCTTTTTATTTTAGCAGTAGATACTATATCTTAATAGGGTAGAGCATTATTCTGTTTTGCACTACCTAAGGTTTCCTATCACACAATAACAATATATTCTACAAACAATCAAATGTGAGATAGTTTTATTGATCAGACCTATTTCAAAAATGTGTTGACGTTTTACTTTTGTTTACATAATTATATATAAAACTTTCTTTTAAGAATCAATCCAATATGTACACTCTAATTTTTGATATTTAAAATCATTTCTTTTTTTCAAGTAACGTAACGTTAAATATCTAAATTTCTTCTGCATAGAGCTTATCTTGGCCACCATTAGTCCAGTTAATTAAACAAAAACATTTTCTTCAATCAACACAATATAAATTTGTTGCGGATTTTTTTTTATAAATATTTTTAATTCAGTTTTTTATTAAGTTATGAAGCGAAAACTAAAATTCACCAATCAACATAAAATTCTTCAAGAAGCAGTTCGAGTTGTTCTTTCACAAGACATGTCTAAAATAATAATATAAATACTCTTTATAATATAATCATTATCACAGAATAAATATAAACTAAAAAAACATTAAGAAAATTAATTAAAAACTATAAAATTAAACCTGTAAATTTAGTTCCTATACTGTGTCAAACAGATATTTATAATATTTATTAGAATATCTTAGTTTTTTTAATTAATTTTTTTAATAAAATAATTTTAATTTATCCGCAACAATTTTTTTATTACCGTTATTATTTATTACTTGATTTTTAATAAACATTAATTTAATTTCAATTTGGTTTAATTTGTAAAATTCTAATGTTTCGTCTAACAACTGTACTCTGTTCACTGTGAAAAATTGATGTAATGATAAATTTTTTATTTTATAGATAATTGTTCAAAAAGTTAATTATTCTTATCATTTTTAGCAGGTAGTGTGCCGTTTTTCAATTTACTGGAGTATTATTCAATTGAAGGTAATTAAAATTTAAGTTGTATACAATTTTTTTTATCAAGACTCAAAATTTAGAAAGGCGAAGAGGTCGAAGTTCCCAATTCTCCTTAAAAACTAAAAAAAAAAATCTGCAGTTTATTTAAAATCGAACATCCACTATCGCCAAACAGGATAAAACCAAGCACACATTTTATAAATATAAAATATCAACATAAAAATAATTGTTTGAAAAGAAATTGGAGGAACCCCGCTAGATTTATTGTACTTTCAAAGTGAATCGTATCTATCGAGAAAATATGTGCGTGTTTCAACTGGTTAAAATACCACATAAAAAGTTAAAAATTTATTCCTGGTACATAATAAAAAGCCAACGTAAATATAATATATTTAAAAATATTTTAATCAATCGCAATCAATTCATTGCGATCTTTCTCTAAATATGTTTTGTGAGTCAAATGTCTCATACAAAAATCTTGAAGCAGATAAAAAGTTCGACATTTTTGTTCACCTCAATTTTTAACTTTTTAATTTTTTAAGCGGGTTTTTAACCAATTGAAACCACTTGGTTTTTTTTTTGATCACTCAGTAAAATCAAAGGTCTGTTAAAATTTTATTTATATTTTTTTAATCGATCGGTAATTTTGCAATACTTGGGATATTTGTCTTTGGTTTGTTCCTTGAATTATATTTGTTCCATTATAAAATATGATAATTTTATGTCGGTTTTATAAATTAACATTTTTTTTGTAAATTCCAGGACCGAAAGTATCTCCAAAACGGCCTCCATCTAGAAACAAGCGTGTTGCATTTGCAAATTCGGTTGCCGAATACAAAACTGAAAAAGTAGACGAAAAAAATAATCTGAAAATAAAGTTTAAAAAACAGCCTGCTGTAAATAAACCACAAAGATCACCGCGCAGGCGGCCAAATTCTCCGAGCAAAAAATCAATACTGAAAAAACTACCAAAAGCCAAACCATGCTCAGTTTTACTACAAAGATTACCAGTGGATTCTGAACCTGGGCGAGTGGCTTCGATATTAATTAGACGCAACAGTGTCCATTCGACAAACCAACCATTTGAAAATAAACAGGATGAAGGATATTCAGTATGGAGGCGGGACTGTACCACTGATTACGATGATGTATTAACGGAACAACGCAAAATGCGCAAGAAAAAAACAAAGCGAAAACGTAGTAGAAGTCTTAGTGGCGCACGTGCTAATTTTAAAAAATTACGAAAACAAGAAATTGTTCGACCGCCGTCGACAAAACATTTAAATGTGGTAGTAAAACCTTTAAATTTAAACAAATTGCTTGACGATCCAAATGTAAACATTAAATTTGGAATTGAATTGGAAGCAAACAATGAAATCTATGACAGTTTTCAAATTGGTGCTGATGAAAATAGTCTAAGGTCCACACCAAAATTTAATTTGGAATCGCCGGATCATGTTGAAGCGCTTGACTGTAGTGCAATTAAAGATCCTGAGCCTGATGCTGTTGAGATAAATAATTTAATCGAACGGGACGACGGTGTAGATGATCAGGATACGATAAATGATATTATGGATGAACATGATACAACAAATAAAGTAACTGAGGGCCAGGATACAGCAAATAAAAGCAAGGATGATCAGAAAATTGAACTAGAGATGAAAAATGGAGTTGCAGACGACCAGAACATAGATATTGAAGTTATGGAGGATCAGAATAACGAAAAAGAAATTCTGAATGTTCTGAACATAGAAAATAAAATAAACGATCTTATTGTAGAAAAGCAAGTTAAGGTAGATAAAACTCAAAACGACCAGAGTATTGAGGTAGTTAAAAACAAGGAACCAACAATTTATCGTAAGCCATCTTCTGAAATTCAATTATGTGATGAGAGCATAGAAGTTAGTACGCTACGATTTACACCCGAACCGGATCCAAGTGATGATGAAACCGTTGTATCAACAACTTATGAAATCCAAGAGGAAATTGAGACCGAAGTTGTGATGAACTCAATGGGACATGATGTAATGGAAGATGTAATTACCTCACCTACTGACGAAATATTACAGACAAAAACAATGGAAGACAATGAAGAAATAGATTCAGCTTCTATACCGCGGACTGAAGAAGTTGTTATCTCAAAGACTCCTGAATATGAATATGATACTTTAAATGTATCGGGCGCGTCAGAAGAAATTCAGGATACAAATAAAATAATAACAGAAGTAAGCAGTGATCAAGCACCTGAAAGTTTTCTCGATAGGTTAAATGTGTCTGGAGCATCAGATGAACCTATTTTATCAGACACTAATATCGTTGGTGACGCGAGCGTAGCGCAGTCCATCAATCGAATGTTACGTTCAAAAGCTGCCAAAATATTGACTGCAAGTTCATGTCTTGATGAAATTTCGGGCTGTCCAAAAAACGGGGTAGGAAAAAACGGACGGGATACACCAGAAAGAAGCGACGACATCGAAAGCGATATTAACAAAAATATTATCTCGATTAAATCGCCAGTAACAACTACAGCTGAAGAAGAATTTCTAATGGATGAATATATTGATGATGATGAGATTGTTGTTGTCGCCAGTCACGTTGAATTAAATAATCTTCGCAGTGAAGGCGATCAATCGTGCATATCCGAAGAAATTCCAAGTCCACCATTTGAGACTGTAATACCAAAAATAACAGAGAAAATGAACGTTAATACTAAAAAATTGAAAATTGGAACAACACCAATCCCTCATTCTAGTTTAGAAGTATCCATTGAATCCCCTCCGTTTGATGAAGTTTTAGATTTAAAATCGTTTGGCACCCTGGAAAATGATTCGTCAATTTCGGAAATGGAAAACGTCGGAAAACGGGTTAACGACAATTTCAATGAAATTGACGAGGACGAAGAAACTGACGGGCTTGATATGAATGCCGATACAGAATCGTTAGCTCTTCCCGAAAATCAGTTAATTTCGTCGAATCAAAATGATGTGACCACCACCACATTGTCGTCGGCGCAAAAGAAGAAGAATTTAGTGCATCGACCATACAACAGACACATTAAAATAAATAATAAAAAACGGAATAGTAGCAGTAATTCATCGGGTAGTGATATACCCGAAACGATAGTCAGTTCCACTACGATTTCTACGAATCATTTAGTCGCAATTGCGAACCAGGTGGAATTTAACGGTACAAATAATTCAAGTGCAGCATATAATCTATTCTGTCAAATAAACCATGACGATAGTTCGCCGAAGAAACGGCGTGGTCGCCCGAAAGGTTCAAAAAATAAGCGAAAGGATGCGACACCTCAAATGACGGTTAGATCTGATATATTCCAATATTCACAAATAACGCCACCACCTCTCATAAAACCAGTAACGAATCGGCGGCAAACGTTTTTTTACCAGCATCATGAAATTGCGCCATCTTCTGCACCACCACGTCCTATGTTGTTCAATAACAATCCACCATATCGTCCACCGTACAATGCTTCGGAAGAATCATTAAACCAAATAAATCGAAATCGCTCGTTACCTATTCAACCGTTTAATAGGTATCAAACTCGTCTAAGTTTTCGGACACCATCATGCGACTCGGACGAGCAACCTCTCATACACTTAAAACATCATCATCCGAATCCGACTAGTCATCCTGGATATGATCGGAAGCATAAAAAACTAAAACGAAACGATTCAAATTCGCCACCATTTAGTTTAGAAAAGCAGTTTGGAGTGGACAAGGATTTAATGGAATCGACCAAAACCTATCTGAAGATACAAGAGGCTCGAACAATATTTGTGCCGGAGGATATCGATAAGCTGATACAAAATCAAACTACGGTTGAGCCGAGTATGAATGCAACATCATCAATTACGACGACCTACCGGTATGATACTGGAGGAGGAGGAGGAGGAGGTGGTAGTTGTAATAATGGGGGTATCAGTAATTGTGCTAACACTATTTCAAATAATAGCAATAGTTCAAGCTTATCCGATCCAATAACGCAGAGTCATCAATTTGTTAGTTACGATACATCGTCATCGCCTGAACGGATTCTAACGCAACATGAACATAATTATTCTAACGATAGGTAGCTAGTACACATTTAAATGTATTATTTTTCTTGTTACATATATTAATTAATATAATTTCGGGTCTTCATCTAAAATTATTATTTGTTAAGAATTACATAAATTTATACTTTATAATTGTTAAAATTTTAGTTTATTTGTTTGTTGTTTAGACGAAGACCAAGGGAAAAACATTGTATATGCATAAATAGATGTTGTTTTGAGTAACATTTAATCATTTTTTAGTTGTCTTTCTTTTTCTTATATTTATTTATTTATTATTTTTTCTTTATATAGCCCGAGAGGCCAATAGCACAGTAACGTCTAACTATCAGGTGATCCATTATTATATACAGTTTGTATATAATGTACTTTATGATGTATATAAGTTACAATTTTTATTTAATAATATACATTCGAAATTTGCAACTTAGTGTAACTTATTTTATGTCATAATTGTGTGCTCCTAAGACATAAAGCAACCGTTTTTGATTATACCTGATTGTAGCCTTGTTCTGCTATCATCTCGCCGGCTTTTTTTTATTTATTTACGTGTGACAAATGAATTTTAAATCACAATTTATTTTGATTTGGGCCCAAATATTCTTTTGTCATACTAAATTATAGCACCTCGATAACAAAAAAAAAAGAAATAATAACACCTACTCTTATTTTGGCAAAATTAACAAATTTCTCCTCCTAAGTTTATTTAATGTAACAATAATTGGGTACAATTTTTATGATATGTGAGTGTAATAGATAGGTCTGTTGTATAAATGTGGGGCAAAATTTTTTAACTTATTGGCTGAACGTAAATTACATGTAGCATTTGCTTACTTAATATTTTACTAGCTGTTTAATCATTTGTTAATATATTTATTAAATTATACATTCTAATTTATATTATATTTAATTATATACAAAACACAACAACCAATATAACATTAAAAATTATTGTTTAACAGCTTCCCACATCAATTGCCCCAAGCGCTCTTAAATACATCAAGTTTGGACTATTTACATTTACCATATCTATTAACAGCCCAACAACAATTTAAAACTCCACTGCAGTATATACATCGATAATCAATAAATTAAAAAAAAACATTTTTATTCTAAATAATAACAAAAAAATAATAAATTAATTTTAACGAATGATTAAATAAAATTTGGATCTCCGGTAAGCCTTAAATAAATACGAGAATTTGTACACGTTCAATGTTCCTATTTTATTTATCATTCGTATTGTCAATAGTGATTTTTGTTTAATGATCATCACACACAATTCTATATACCTAAGTTTAATTGTTAATTATGTATTTTTGTTGTAATAATTTAAAAAAAAAAATTAATTGTGATAATAATCTCTAACAGTGGTGGATACATAAAAAATATATTCAATGTAAATGTTTAAGTTTAATCGTTTAATACTCTTGGTGATTGTGAAAATGTTAAATTTTGTTAGAGGTTTTGGGCTTAATACATTTAATATATCGAAGTCGCTAAACCAATTCCAGTTCTACCGTTTGGAACATTATTACACATACAAACTGCCATACGTGTAACATCATCAGCCAAGCATTAGTTCGATTCGAAAAAAATTAAACTTGACCATTACAACTTTTGTAAAAATCAAACTGTAAAAATTGTAAATTTATCCATTGAAAACAATGCATGTATAAATAGTATAATACACTTTATTCGCTTAAAATATTTTAAAGGCCCTTAGTTTCTTTCGTTCAACCATTGAGATTCGTAATCGAGCGGTTAAAGCCTAATTTTATTAAAATCGTTAATGCTTGTTTGAACGCACAATAAGTTACAATGCACAAGAAAGGAGGGAAAACGAGCATGTGTGGTTTGTAAATAAAATGGATTGGTATAAATTACCATGGCGTGATTTTAAATTAGATATAATATTTAGATTGAATTTAGGTTTCTTAAACTTTATTTAAGGTACATTACCTATTTACCATTTGTCTCTGTTCATATGTTGGAATCGGGATTTCATGGGGCTCGATTAAGTAAGCGTTATGACTTCGCTACTAAATTAAATTTGTTCTTGGACCTAATCTAAAAATAAAATTTCAATGTGCCTATTTATAAATTTTTTCTTTACCATTCGAACCTACCTAATAGCAAAATTCTGTATTTGCATGCCAAACAATTCCTGGCCCTCTATCGGTAATTTTCTGAGTTAGTTTTTCATATATTTTTTTTTTTAATTACTGATAATCTGTTTTTATTTAAATTTTTTCTATAATATAAAATTTGTTTTAAATCAAAACCAAGGGCGAGACTATTACCCTAGTATGGTTCTCACATTTAAGACACTCAGTGACCAAGTCGCCATTCAAATTTTCGTATTATGATTCTCGCCGTAAATGTGGTGAGTGAGAGTAAAGTCAAAATTGCCCACATAAAATTCAAACCAAAATAAAGGATATACGCACGAAAATTTTGTATTTATTTTTTTATCAATTTATATTTTATATTGTATATAATAATTAAAAATTGTTTATTAAAAAACTAATATGAAATAATTGTTATTATTTCACCATAAACAACAACCATAAACAATTCACCAAATTGGTGGAAATTATGGAGGCGAATCCAGATTTAGCCCGAGGATTCCCAAATATATTTAATTATTGTTTAGATAAACTAATAATTATTGACACAAATAAATATATATTTTATATAACACTTTAAAACTGCTTTACGACCGTTAAAACTAAAAACAAAATTTCATTAATATGTCAAAAATGTATAAATAATGGTATTGCCAACATGAAAACTAATAGAAATTGTCATAATACATAAAACTACAGCGCACAACTCTCACCAACATAAAAGTGGGAAGCATAATACCAAATTAGTACTCGCCCGACTTATAAATGTCACGGCGAGTTGTCAGTGAGGTGAGAATCATTTTGGGTTATTTTCTCCATAGTTTGTGGAGTTACATGACTTGATATGTTTTTCGAAATGTAAGCTTAATCAATGTGACTAAGCAAAACGTTACCAATAAAAGCCGCACCTAAGAGGAAGTCGTCTATTTTCAAGCGTGCATACTTTGTAATCCGCGCTACGGAGGTAACGGAGCCACATTTTCATGGAATGGTAAATTGTGGTCGTAATCCCAGCCACTCTTCTTTTAATGAAAAATCAGAAACTTCTTTTGAATGCTTTAAATTCTTTTAATGTACACTCCAGTTGAGATCGACGTAAGCGAAATAGAGTGAACATAAGGTTTGAATATCTTTAAATTCATCTGTCCATTATTTAACAAATCCAAACAAGGCATTCGTTTTCGCAATACAATTTTCAATATGCCTATTGAAACTGGCATTTTCGAAAAATGTAACACCTAAGTCTATAAACTCATTGACTCCGCAATACTTTTTTGTTGACTTTGTATGAAGTAATTAACGAATTTCTGTTACGATGGAAAGACACGATTTTGCATTTCTTAATATTAAAGTAAAGCAAACTTCGATCACACCACTCAATCTATCGAGAGGTCTTCTTGAAGTTTCTTCGTATCTAGCATTCCATTAACAGTTGTAACATAGTTTCGTTATATTAAATTACAGCATCGATAAAGCTTTTTATATTAAAATAAAAAGAAGAAAATATTAATTTTTACATTCAATAAGAGTAGTCAAATTTTTGTTTGGTCCACTTAGTAGCATATACATTTACTTTATATGTTATTACCATATACGAGGGCAGTTTGATAAGCCAGTGACTTTTTGAATTAAAAATATTTTTTCGGCAAACATACGTTTTATTTCTCAACATAGTCTGATGCATTTAGTAAAAAAAGGTATTAATAGGTTTTTTCAAGGCACTCAAAATATGCGTTTGTTTCAGTGATAAATTCTTCGTTAGACCCAAATCTCTTACCGCCCGCGCAGTACAGCTGCTAAACAGTAAATAGTCGCAGGGGGGCTAAATCTGGAGAATGTGTGGATGGAGTAGCTGTTCTTAGCAAAATTTATGGATTTTTGCTATGGTGACTACATACGTCGACTACACTCGACTAAACACTCATGTAAAATGTGATGTACCCGCTTAGGTGCCTCCCTCCTCAGCCACCTCACGCACTTTAATTCTCCGATCGTTCAATATCATTCCATAGATTTTATCGAATATTTCTGGCGTGACGACCTATTTGGGCGACCAGGGGTCTATATTATGATTTGTTCGATAGTATCGAAAATGAGCTATTATGAAATCTTTCGAAGGTGTTTTATCTCGATAATATCGTTAGTATACGACTGCATTTAACTTGACGAAGATCGTGTTTTATATTACAGAATCAAATAAAAAGTGGATAAATAGAAGTTTAGGAAATGTGAGTTACTTAAACTATATTATTCTTAAATTCGCGGTGTAATTAAATTAATTATTTGATTATTTTTCAATTTTCCTAATAGGACGACAACAAAATGTTGATCAATTCGAAATTTTTGTCTCTTGAATAAAATGTAGTGAGGTATCAGTGTTCTTAAATTCTGATTCTGTTCCTTCAGAGAAAATCGTGACGGATGGTTAGAAAATAGTGAGGTTATGTTAAAAAATGTGTAATTTAAATTTATTAGCTATCCAACTATCACGTAGCCGTTTTCTTATAAATGTAAGATGGCGTTACTTCTTCTGAGGCATCATCATTTTTATTTATAAAAATTCCGATGCTCGATTCCATTATTATAACAAAATTATAAATAAATTTCATTTAATAATTTCAAACAAAAAAATTGACGGTTTTTCTTTGACAGCTAGCTAACAAAACTACATCATAAATAATGATTCGATATTATCCAGAAAAAAATACTATCGAAAAAAATCATAATATGCCCCTCTGAACGCGTCACTTGTGTTGATGCGACCACAACGGAACTCAGTAAACCACTTTACCATTGAAATTGATAGTGCAGAGTCCCTATAGTACTTATCAAGCCTTTCCTTGGCTTCGGTGATGGTTTTTTATGCAAAAAATAGGGATTTTTGAATTTTTGACTCATAGATGGAAAATTTGTAAGAATCACAACAATCGGTTTCGAACAGATGAGTAATTCGAGTACTGAAAATAGACCAATGTACGGACCAATTACAATAAAAACCATTTCAGTAGAAAACAAAATAATAAAAGCTAATGCTTGATCAGCACACGAAATTAACTTTTTTCCATTTTAGTTAAAATTCACGAGGCTGTCTGCTTTCAATGGCTATCAAACACAAACTAAATGACGCAACTTGCTCAAAATTTGACAGTTGATAGATGCCAGTTAACGGGAGCAGTGTGGCAAGAGTTATTGCGCGGGAAATTCAAAAATTGACTGATTTATTGAACTGCCATCGTATTATACTATAAAATATATGGACTAGACGCTAGGTCATAAAAAATTGACTACTCAATTCAAGGAGATTCAAACCTTTTTAAATTATAAGAATACAAAAGTGTTGGACCCCATGGATCTGCCGCATCGTCTTGTTCGTTTAAAATAAATTTTCTCTATTGAAACTGACAATAGTACTAATTGAACTTGCCTAAATATGCAAGGAAATACCAATATTTTTCACAGGGAACAACTACCAGAATACTGCCAAAAATAACTTGTTCAAGCTCGTAATTTTCTCTAAGTTTGTCAATGCGTTTTAATCAACCGTAACCTTGCAACCTTGCTCTTCTCTTATTACTGGGTCAAGTTGAAATTATGGGGCTTCCGTTTGCAATCTCTAAAAAAATAATGTAGGCTTTTGCTTGTTCCAACGATTAACGAGGATTGGCAGATATGCTTGTCCGTGTTTAGTTCCAAACCTCAACAATTTTACATTTTGCACATCTCTAATTCAATTATTAACAAATCAAACAAAACAAGTATTTTTACTCAAAACAACATATAAAAATAAGCCCTACATGTCATTGAAAAAAAATATCAATCGTAATAATCTCATTTCCTATCAAATCTGTTCCGATTGAATAAAAAACAATATTTGTATAATACACCGCCGCACAGTTATCAGACATCTTAGATGTACGTACTTTAAAGATATTCTATATAAAAATCTTTATGTGCCCACAACTATTATTATAGTTATGTACCTTCAAAATATTTAGTTTTGTAAATAGTTAAGTAAGAAGTAAGTTTAGTAACACAAATAAATTCTATTTATATCAAAATTTGTTATAATTTTTAATTTTAATTTTATTTTAGAGAATATAGATTAAATAATTTAACATAAAAAACTATTTTATATACGAAAAAGTTATTTTTTTTTATCAATTAACTTATAAAATTAAACAAACATAAAGAACAACTTTAAGTTTAATAAAATCGATAAAAATACAAATAATTAAATATTATGTACTACTATTATACTTAATAGATGTAATATTTTTTATTGTTTAAAAACAAAAACTGAGTTTTAAAACTATTATACTATCATTATTTATACCGATGATAATTATTATTATTTCTAGTTTTAATTATATGAATGAATGGATTACATTGCAACCATTGGCAAACCCAAAAAATACAAAACCATCTTGATTAATGTATTATTGTGAAAAACTATATATAAAAAATTATTGAAGTTAGAAAGGACAATAAATGATCCTAGATTTAATGAAAAAAGCGTTAATAGTTTTATTTAATGCAAAAAGTCCTTCCGAAAAAACGGCGTTCGACGTCTCTTGGCTTAGTTCACACAGAACCCCCAATTCCCTTGTTTTATTGGTTTTGAATCGCTTGTTGAGTCACTCCCAAAGATTCAGCGAGCTTCTCTTGAGTTTTGCATGGCAACTGAGTGTGTTCAAACTTTAATGCCTCCCCCCCCCCCCCCCCCTTCGCGTCCTTTGCCACTGGTGTCAAAGTCGCCACTTTTAAAACGGCGGAACCATCACACAGCAATCGATGTCCATCAGCTGCAATTTTATTCAAATTAAAACAAAAAAGCACCGCTTCCCGCAAATTGTGTTTGATTGGCACAAAGGAGAATGAGACATACTGATTTTTAGAGAGAAATGATGGCGGTTTAACATGAATATAGATAGTTACAAGATGACCCGATGCGATTTAATACTACCTACGCCATCTTTTGTAAATCTCTCAAAACTTATGTGTACCTCCCAATATATTTTTATTATAATGCATTTAATTCATTTATTTCGATTACACAGCAGAAAGAAGAAACAGATAATTTTCGTAAAAGCGACATTAAGCTGAGACACTCCAGGAGCTCTCACTATTGTTTTTTAAGAAATATGGTGGGACTATTTCTCATTCTGCTTGTATATAAACTAGCACTATCTTCTAACGATCGACCACTCCCACCGTCGTTTGACTAAGTTCATAACGTAATATGACAGTTAAAAACTAGATAGTACCGTGGTTTTAATTGTTTGCCGTGCTGATGAAGTTGTTTACGCACGAAATAAATAAACCAGCTATCGTATAAAACCCTTTCATATATTTGGAATACGCCAAATGATAGACATTCAAAAGCTCGCCAATATAACGCAATTTTACCCAAAAGAGAAACAAACGAAAGCTTTAAATATGGCTTAGTTCCTATTAATAAGTTTAGATGTATCACGAACTAACTAAAGACCATGAGTCACAAATACATTACTACTATGAATTCAATCGGGCTTAAAAACTTGATTGAACGTTTTGTTTTATTAGGTGGATACAAGATTATATTCCGAACGGAAAATAAATGTTTAATTGAGTTTTCTTAAAGTTTTCTAAAATTATAAAAAAGCATATGCATTCGAATGGGATTTTAATCATCAGCATCCCATTTTCAGCACTCCCTTGAACTGAGCGACGTCGCAACTATAGCTATAGATGGTTCAGATGCACCCCGGGCGAACTAAACTGTTACAACACAACTGACTAACTTTGAACAAATGGAATTTCGTGATGAGATCAACACTTTTAGAGTCGGCTGTAGCCTAATAAATATTAAATGCTCCTTTACAAATTTAGCGTTTATATTTTAATCTAACGGTGCACCTCATAAGTGAATATTTTATTATTTTAAGTAAATATGGAACACAAAACAATCTAAAATGTAAAATCAAAAAAAGGTGATAGGAAAACTTTCCGAAAATACATATTAGTATAACAAGGGTGGTACCAAGCTGTAACAAGCTTTTCAACCAACTCCGTAGTGTGTATTTAGTAATCACTTACATTTGGAACTTGCTTAGGTTAAATGAATTCGGAAACGTTGCCTGAAATTCTGTAAAAATCGAGCTGTCGAAGGCATCTTTTGGTCTCTCTATATAGATAGATGGGGAAAGATAAGAAAAAAAAATTGAGCTTACAAAATGAACAGCAAAATGCGCTCGTGCAATCGATCACAATTAATGTATAGGAAAAATACTGAAATCGGAATGAAAAATTAACATATCCCATTTAAGACATTTTTTTCTAGAGAATATGTTATATTTGTGTTTACAGTCGATTCCGCTTAATTGGGACAAATTGTACTACACCCGATGTGTCCCGAATAAGCGAAATCTACTGTATTTATTTTTTCACTATTTGATTTTTTTACTATCAGCCATTTTTTGTCACCGAATATCTGGATTCACGTTTTTTCTCTTCAATGGCGAGAAAAGGAGCCCACAAGCGAATTGTCCTTACAAATTTTTAAAATTCAAACTTCGCAAAACCGTTAATCAACTTTTTATCTGATCTAACAATTTTCACGTATTTCTGATCTAACAATTTTCACGTATCATTTCCCAATTTCCAATTATCTAGGTTACTTTCTACTTGGCGAAGCAGAATTTTTTAAACCGCAGTTGTTCCATGGATTTTAAAAGGCGATAGTTGGAAAGGAACAGCGACTTTGGTTAATTATCAACTATTGCAAATGAATTACGCAGTAACATTATGTAGAAACACGAATTAACTCTACTTAGCCTAACCATAAAAATATCCAAACTGTCCAATACCAAACGCAATTATCTAAATTATTATTTTTTTATTACAATAATTCAGATTTGATTTTTTAAAATTAAAACATAATATAATTCAAGAAATAAACTATTAATTAACTGATAAATTCATCTTTCGAAGTTAAGTGCAATCAGCTACGACTGATCTATACTCGGCCAATTGGCGAAAAACTATTCGAAAAGTACGCTCTATCATTATTATTGTTTGGCATTTGGCTGCTGGTAACAAATTCAGGTTTTGTAATGCGCTGTTGATTAAATGAAATTTCCGAGCTATCGTCCGTTCCACAATCCAATGCTTCATAAATACCAGTCTCTCGATTGACTGTATACGTAACATCCTTGGTATACTCGATAGGGGCCATTAAAACACGCGCCCATCGATCACACAATCCCAGCTTTTCAAATCTACCGTCCAACTTATTTTGGGGAGTTTTGTTAATTATTTCGATATTTTGATTAATTTGTTTAAACGGACTTAGTACGATAATGTTTGGTTCAAGGGGCAAAGGATGACTTTTGGGTATTGGGTCCGATAAGTCAAGAGTATTTTTATTGATTGGTGGCGGACTATTGATTATGCAGTCTTCGACAGATTTTGTGTATAATTTTCGGCGTGGTCTTCCTCCATCGGCGATGGCTAATTCTTCCAACCGTTGTAGGCTATCACCTAGTTTTGGTGGCGAATATGACTGATAATCAGGCGCTTCATTTTTAATTTGAGTTCTGGCAACTTCAGAAAATCCGCTTAGACAAAGATATTCATCATTTGGGTCACGGTAATTACGGACCAAAGATATATCCGTTGGACTAACTGCCTTTTCCTCTAATACTTCTTTCACTGTTTGACGAAACATTTCTGATAATGTTGGCTGTGAAGATTTTACCATATTAACCGTTTTAGGTCCTCGTTTTTTCCGTTGCGGTTTACATTTTGCGGCTGTATCTTCTTTTTTATTCAATAGGCAACTTTTTCGATAACATTTTCCATTTTCTTCAGTTTGCACTTTGCGTGACTTTGTTGCGCAACGTGTGGTATTTGTGCCAAAAGAACGAAATTTTTTGGTTCCTGCTACTTTCAATAATCCATTTTTCTTTACAAAAAATTTAAAACATTTTTTTGTTTTCGAAAAGATTGTTCGATTAATGATCGGTAGTAAATTTCTAAACTTTTGATTGATTAACCGATCGAAATTTGGTTCATGTGATTGTTCGAAATATTTTAGTGGCGAGGTGCCGATTGATTTTGTACGAGGCGATAAATTTACAGTGCTCGTACCAACCGTCTGTGTAAAAATGGGTTTGATTTTGTTAATTGGACTGCAACCCATATCTACGTATTCCGTACGATTTAGGCTGTTGCCTAATGAACTGTCGGATAAATAATATTCTGAAAGGCAGGCAGTTTCAATTAATTGCTGTTGATCGTTGAATTCGTTTTTGTTGATTGTAGAATCTACAGTTGGAGTAGGTTGCTTGTCGTTATGTTGATCGAAGCTCTCATTCGCAAATAATTGGCGTCCACTTCTTAATTTACGAGTTTGTTGTATTGAAGATCGGGGCGAAATATCACGTACTTGATTGAGATCGAGATCAAATCGAACTGATTTCTTCCCAGTCGAAGGATTTGAAATCTCAAGAGGCGCGCAATTTGATGATGCCTCGAGCCAATGATAAATATTATTCCTATTCTTCGCTAACATATTACCATTCTCATCCAACGAAATGTTAAATTCTTTATCCCAGCTTTGATTAAACATTTCAGAATTCACATTTTGGACAAGGAGAGTAATATCTGTAAGCGTATCATTTTGCTGATCCGGTTTTTCGCTATACAAATTTATATCTCGACCCAAATGCATTAAGAAACTATCGATATCTAGCATTTCTACCTCTTCCTCTTCCGATTTGATCAAGTCTTCGATTTTTGTCTCGATGTAATTCAAAACTATGCTGCCCGGAGTCGGTGTCTCATCCTTCAAAATTTCACGGATCACCAATAAATTCCCCTCGATCACTTTATCGATGTTGATTGAAGAGTTTTCATTTTCTAGGCTATCGTCTAAATTTAATTTAGTTGTAATATAATCAAGAAATGTTTCGTTATCCATTTTATTTATCAAAGTAAAACAATTTACGAAAATTTAAAAAAAAAATACTTTATATAAGAACAAAAAAATATAACCTATAAAAACGTAAAATCCGCATATTTATGTAATTAAAGTTTTAATGAAATCCTAAAATTTATTTAAAAAAAAAATCTTTTACTTACCTAAACTCGAATCTAAAGAAAATCACTTTTAAAAGGGGAAGGAAACACAGGGAAAACTTTAACGTTTTTGCTTATATGTAATTTAAATGGTGACTGGCTACTTACGTTACAACAACACAACTTCGCACAAAATATCGATTGCCGTTGTGACTTTTGTAACACGATCGTTATGTATTTATTTTTGCGGCCTGTAGGGGTGTGCTGAATCACGTGAAATAAAATTTAACACGATCAACGTTAATGTCGTTAATGCTAATTAAGAAGGTAATTTTAGAATAATCGACTAACATTACTTCCATGGTAAGATCGCAGTGTTAAGCCTTTATTCCACAATGAAACATATTTTTTCAGTAAAAAATACTGAGAAACCGAAAAGAGGAGAGTATAATACATATTAAAATTACATTAGAGTGACAAAGACAACAAATGTTGCCATAAAAAGTATTGTGTTTCATACTTTTATGGCAACATTTTCCCCAGTAAATTTTACTGAGATTTTTTTTTGTTTCGTTTTGGCACGTGGCGAAATTATATTTTTATCTCGCTATTTTTTTACTGAAAAAATATGTTTCATTGTGGAATAAAGGCTTTAAACGATGATTGATTTTTAATTCATTAGAAAATTGTCAGTATCAAAAAAGTACAAAATTTTGAAAATTCTCCAAACAAGTACAATTTATATTCAGCAAATACACTCGACTGCGGCAACTCTAAATCATGATTTGTTTTTATACAGCAAATCATAATTCTACAAATGGCTGACATATTACATTTCGCGTTAATATAATAGAAAAAATTATTATTTTGTTTTCTTATATTATTTTTCCTCGTAACTATAAATTATCGATATAATTATTTTTAAGTAACAAATATTTAATTAGTAATGTAAGAAAATCAATATAATACTTGTGATTAGTATAAAATAATTGAACACATCGTATGGGATCTTTTGTGTGTGTTTGTGTAGTGAGTGAGTGAAGCCCTGATAAATTATTTTTGAATAATTGCACTACTTTATAAATTAGCCGAGTCTACAAAACTTATTCTATAATTCTATCGAAATGTGTTTACAATTGCTGAAATAAAAAAAAATAATTGGACCGTCACCCGACGAGATTCCTACAGTTTTTGCAAACTACCTACTTACAACTACATTTGACACAAGGTAAGGTTTTTGCTATATTATCAAATTTCTTGATTACCTGGGACATAATATGAAAAAATTTCAAAATCAGTTTTCTTTTTTGCCGTGGATTATGCAAATTTTGCTTTTAATAAAAATTCATGGACCGATTGTTTTACATTACATGAAAAATATGCAATTTTTTTCAGTGCCCCTTCGACACCAAAAAACTGCAATGGATGCTCGATTCATTTTTGTTGGTCCATCACTTTTTATTTTTCAGTCACCATAAGGGGGGGGGGGGGGGGGGTAGAAAATTAAATCGTGAATTTGTAGAAATTTAGGTATGTTTGGTTAATTATCATTATACATTTGAACATTCGGTTATGTACAACGCTAATGTCACGTAACACTGTCGTACCAATATATTGACTTGTCGAAAATTTCGTACACATTTATTTCCTTGCTTTTAGACCCAGAAAATCATCGTACCAGCCACTCCGGCCGCTAACACAATCTATTCTATAAAGCAAAAATAATATTTTTCATAGCATATTATGCTTATTTGCATAACACTTAATCTATCAGAAACATAAGCCAAGAGAACTTAAGAATTTATCCTGATGGTCTTGCTTTGTTTACTGCTTATTATGTACATATAAGGTTTTGAGAATGTAAACTTCGGATCAGGGTTATAGGGACTGATACACGGGATTGTTTTCACAATTTATGGCCTTTTTTGTACAAAATTGGATTCCTTAGAAGAAATTAAGTAAGAACTTAGAAATTTAGCATAGATATCCCTAAATATACATGAAAGATTGTCTATGTGCTTTTATAAAAGCTATAATTGTCCATGATAGTGATCATAACATCATCTAAAATGAGAAAAAGAGAACGTGAAATTGCAGTTTTGTAATACTTATAGTGTTGAGAACCAATACTAATTGAATTCTCTGCGGTAGGTAGTACTTACTCGTTTGTAATGTATTGTACTGTTAGTTTTTTACGCTCTTACTCATTTTCGGTAACGTTATTATCACAAACATTGCACTACTGATATCGCGGGTATTATAGTTCTATTATTTGCAATCGAATGATAATTAGCCTTTGTTTGAACAACAGAAAGCATACAGTATATGCATTTGCCTTTATTATTCGGTCCATTTTGGCTACAATTAAAACTTGAAAAGTTGATAATTCCGTTTTTGAGAATCATGATTCATTCGATAATGATCAGCCGATCAGTCAACATCATTATTACCATAAAATATTGTTTACCGTTAAAAATTTAACTTGTTTTTCTATATAAACAGTGATAACTCAATAACAACAAAAACAGTTAGTTTACTTTGTGCAGTGCAAACACGTGTTTATTAGTATTTATTATATTATAACCTGTGAAATAGCACCAACAAACAATAATCCTAAAGCGTCCAGCAAGGACTCCCTTGCTGGAGCTGGTATAATTAAAACCAGCAATAATGGATCCAAAAATCCAAACAATGTGAACGCTGAAATCCTAAAAGAAGTAGTCAAACTAAATCCTTCTATTAGACATTCTGCTAATAGACTCACCACCCAAAAAAATAAAGCTCCAATGAGTGATAACAAACCTGAAATGGAAACTGAAGACTTATCTTCAGAAGATGATTTTCTTGGATTTCCGGACGAAGTGGTTCCGAATATCCCAACGAGCAACCAATTTAATATCTTGCTGGATAACGCAATCAAAGATCGCAACGCAACAAACCACACAGTCAGATCCTGTCCACCTGTAACCATAAAACATGTGAACTACAGCAAGGTCAAACAAATACTCACAAACACAAGTATTCCTGACAACAAAACCAGGATCAAATTAACAGGCAATGGAATAAGGGTTCAATGCCAACAAGCTGCACATCACAAGAAGTTAATTGAGCATTGCAAAAATAATAATATTGAATTCTTCTCTTACCAATTGGCAGAGGATCGAACGACTAATTTCACACTAAGCGGTTTGTTTGAAATGGATTTAAATGAACTACAAACCGAATTAATAAATGTCGGTCTGAAATCACTAGTCGCCATAAAATCTCTACTGATTAGAAATAAACGGTACGATGATCACACGGTATATTTAATCAAAGTTAAAAGAGGTTCAATGTCATTAAGAGACGTAAAAAAGATAAACACGCTTTTCTACACAATTGTGAAATGGGACTATTATCGACGCAATAAAAAAGGGCCGAATATCTGTTCAAGATGCTCGAATTATGGACACGCTGCACAAAATTGTAATCTAAAACTACGCTGCTCGTATTGCGGCAATGAACACAAACGAGAGGATTGCAACTTTCTCAAAGACACGGAACGAGCGACTAATTCAAATGCCAGCCAGCCCAAATGCTGCAATTGTAATGGCGAACATGAGGCAAACTCCTCCGACTGCCCCAAAAAATCGGAGTTTTTAGCAAGCCAGCGACATACATCTCAAAACCGTATACGTATGAGAAATTCGACCCAGAGACCACCACCTGCCATTGCCGATCTATCCGAATATCCAGTATTAAATGAACCAAGTCATTTGATGATACAACGAAACCCAGTACCAGGATATAACCAACCAACCACAACACATACAAATAATGGTCAACAACGCAAGGAAACCTTAGGTAACATTTTTACTAACAGTACTAACAATAATATAAACATAAACAATAATATATTAAATAACAGTAGGGATAATAATTTATTCTCTTTAGGCGAGATCAATAAATTAATTAATGATATCCTCTCAAATTTATCAAATTGTACAACTCGGTTTGAACAATTTCACGTAATTATGAATTTAGCCGTTGAATATCTTTATGGTAAATAATAACCCAAGTCATACTTCCCAACCAAATAATAGGTTAATTAATAATACCCTTAGTATCATTTACTGGAATTGCCATGGATTAGCTACAAAGGTCATTGAATTGATGAATTTTATGAACGATAAAAATATATCTATTGGATTACTTTGCGAAACTTGGCTAAATCCAAATTCTCGATTGCGTTGCCATCCTGACTATAATATACACAGAATGGATCGTTTAAACGGTGCTCATGGAGGAATAGCCATTATTGCCAAAAAGAATTTAAAATACAAATTGCTTCCCCATTTCAACAACCTTAAAGTAATCGAGGCATTAGGTATAAGCATTGAAGGTCCTAGTGGTGTTACAAGAATTATCTCAGTATACTTCCCAGGATCCACATCCCCGATAGTCAAATCAAATTGCCAAAATATATTTGGGGCTTTCAATAAAAATATAATCCAACGTGCATACACCCGCGATCTCTTAACCCTCATGAATATGAGGGATGTCATCATATGCGGGGATCTCAACTCTCGTAACGGATCTTGGAACTGTGCTCGCAATAATACTGCAGGTAACACATTATACGACATCCTAACACGCAATATTAGTTTTAAAATTCTATTTCCGCCAACTTCAACATACATTCCGCTAAAGCAAAACTCCAGACCTTCCACAATAGATATAATTCTAACAAACATTCCAAACTTCATCCGTCATGTGAATGCTCTGAATCAATTTTCCTCAGATCACCTTCCAGTTAAGTTCGAATTAATTATAAAACACTTTAAAATACATAGAAACACGTCATATCCTGATTATAAAAATGCCAATTGGCCACTATACAAGTATATCATTAATCAAAACTTGAACATATTAGAATGTAAGAACAGCTTCGAAAATGCAACTCAATATAATATTCAACATGAAATTGATAAACAAATTAAACTTGTCAATGAAATTATAATACTCGCAAGAAACGAAGCCATCCCAACAAAAACAGCAAACTCTAGATATAAATTTATCACTTTAACTGACGATATTATCCTTTTAAAAACTACAAGGAACCGTCCCAGACGGCAATGGAACAATCTTCACGATCCATCAACAAAACATATCAAAATTTTAAATAAGGTGATCGCAAACGCAATTAAGAAGCTTGTTGTAGCCAATTGGAATAGCATCCTCTCCAAAATTAGCCAACAGACGCACGATAGAAGCAATAATCATATATGGAAACTAAGTAAGGCATTAAGAAGGAAAACGACACATATTATTCCTTATTTAGAATCTGATGGATTAAAATTTATCACAGATGAAGAAAAAACCAACCTAATTGGAAGGACTTTCTTTAATTCTCATAGACATTTAACTACTGCAACCAGTTCGACAAATGAGAATATTTATCCGACCATCGTAAATTTTAATAATACACTAAATACCAGTATAAATGAAAATTTCGCATTCACTAATCCCGCTGAAATAAGATCAATCCTAAAACATCTGAGGACAAAAAAATCCCCTGGGCTTGACGGGATTACTAACATTATAATAAAAAAAATTACAAAAAAATTGATTGTAACATTAGTTTATATCTACAATGCTTGCCTGAAATTTTCTTATTTTCCTACAATCTGGAAGGCAGCTAAAATAAAACCGGTATTAAAACCCAACAAAGACCCAACAAACCCTACTAGCTATAGACCCATAAGTCTTCTAAACGGCCTCGGCAAGATATTTGAGTGTATCATTCGGAACCGAATCCAATCTCATATTTCCGATGAACAACCTATTCATAAAATAATTCCAGACCATCAGTTTGGATTTAGACACGGCCACTCCTGCACACATCAACTAAGCCGAATAATAGAATCAGTAAAAATGAATTTTACAGAGAAGAGATCCACCGGTATGATCCTCTTGGATATTGAAAAAGCTTTTGATACCGTGTGGCATGAAGGTTTGATTTATAAATTAATAAAAAAGAGATTTCCTACTAAAATAATAGGGATTATCCAGAGCTTCCTCGATCAAAGAAAATTCCAAATTCATTACCAAAGGACAACATCTGTTTGGTATGAAATAGCGTCAGGATTACCTCAAGGATCAGTACTCAGTCCAGATCTCTATTCAATATACACAGGTTGCATCCCAATCCCTCCAAACTGCTTGCTAGCTACTTTTGCCGATGATACAGCAATACTATCCTCCCATATTGACCCTAATCATATCATAAATACACTCGAGAACTCATTTAATATACTAAATAGTTATTTTGATAAATGGCGAATTAAAGTAAACCATAGTAAAACAAAAGCAATTTATTTTACAAGACGAAGAGCTCCTAAATACTTACCCGGCAGAAGACTTAACCTGAATGGATCATTAATAACCTGGGAGAACCAGGTAAAATATCTCGGTATAACTCTAGATAATAAGCTGACCTTCAAAACACATATTGGAGACAAAATTAAACTATCCCAAAAACTCGTTAAAGTGCTTTATGGCTTATTATGCAGAAAATCATACCTACATAGATCAAAAAAACTATTGCTTTACAAGTGTATTATTCTACCAACTTTACTATATGGTTGTCCTAGTTGGAGCAAAACAGCCAAAACCCACATACAGAAAATCCAAATTACTCAAAATAAAATTCTGAAAATGATTTTAGATAAACCAAGGCACTTCCATACGAAAACCTTACACCTAATATCGGGTACTACCATGATTAGAGATTCAATTGCTTCTCGTAAATACAAATATATCGCCAACTGCAATTTAATGAATAATCCGTTGATTAACACATTAATTAATTCTTAGTGATTTTTGTTTTTTACCTAGTTTAAGTTTTTACCTAGTTTAAGTTAGTATTAATTAGTCGTAAGTTTATCCAGGGAGTACAATAAACCCAATACTAGTACCCACTAATAAGAAAATATACAATAAAAATAATTACTACGCTACGGTTAGTTGCCAAAACAAAATAAAATATCTATAAAAATATTATGTATGTATTATAAATAGATTATAATTCTAATGTAATTAGTTATACATTTTGGTCTAAAATAAAGGGTATATAAAAAAAAAAAAAAAAAAAAAAAAAAAAGAGAATCATGAGTATCCAAAGCCCAACAAAATATTTCATTTGATTTCCACTAACAAGAAGCAAACATTATTCGCGAAGGGCCGACGTTGAATAAAAATTAGATAAAATTCTCCATATTTAAAATACCTTACTCGACAGGCTGCTCTCCAATTATTTTAACCTCAGCTGTGGGAACTGAGGAGTTGAAGCTTAAATATTAATGCATAACGTTTGAAACGGAGAATTCGGTGAAAACAAGTTTTTCTTGGAATGTAAAACTAACTCATTCAACACCAATTTTTCATTGTTGGATATTTTATTTCATTCGTAAATTCTCCATATTTAAAATACCTTACTCGACGGGGCTGCTCTCCAATTATTTTAACCTCAGCTGTGGGAACTGAGGAGTTGAAGCTTAAATATAAATGCATAACGTTTGAAACGGTGAATTCGGTGAAAACAAGTTTTTCTTGGAATGTAAAACTAACTCATTCAACACCAATTTTTCATTGTTGGATATTTTATTTCATTCGTAATAAAAACTTGAAATTTTATGAGAACTTCCTAAGTTAATTAACCCTTCAATGCATGACTTTTTCTATTTTGTCGAAAAAATTCTACATTATAGTTTCTGCAATCCTTATTTATAATATCAAAATAAGAAATTCTAATTATTTGTAGTTTCATCGGAAAATCGATTTTCGTGGTTGTATCATATATGATACAGCATGCATTTATGAGTACAAAACAAACACAAAAATTTTTTTTTTTTTTTTTAATTTGAAAGTTTCGTTTAAATATTTAAAAATGTTACATAGTTTTTCACAGCCTATGCTTTTTAAATTAACAAAACTATTTAATAATAAAAATAAAATAATAAGGACATAACACAATTTCTGTCTTTGTTGCAAGAAAGGTATATGTTGCATTTTTCACACTAAAAGTGAGTTTGTAATTTCAAGGTAACTTGAAGGTCTTTCTGATGTCCAGTTGAGAAAATGCGATACACCCACTCACCGCATGTGACTTGCGTTGAACATTTTTCGTTTAACGTCTATCTCAAGACTAATATTATTGGTTGATGGCCAGTCGGCCTCGTTTTAAATAGTTGTACTTATTATTGACTCTGCACAGGCTTTCAGCAAGTTAGAAATAAAATAATAAAATTTATTAGAGCGAGATGTTGCTATCCTAAATCACGAGAGGTTCTTTTTGAAAGTAACCATGAATTTACCACCGTGATATCCAAAATATGGTAAAATATTCGTATGCACCATTTATTGGAGTGTAATTTTATTTTGTGGCGACCTATGTAACCTATGTATCCTTTAGAGCACGTTCGGTTGGTAACTTGCTTGAAGGTAGTCTGTTACGACGTACTGTGCCATCTGATTGAATACCAACTTTATTTAGTTCGATAAACAATGGTAAGCTCGTGTAATAATAATCATGGTGGTTCGCATTTCTTGGTACATTTCGTAGTAGTCGCTTAACCACATTTGATGAGCTTCCCAATTTTTTTTTTGATAAAATACGTGTATCACTTTCTTGCCCCGAAAATTGTTCAAAATTGTACGTAAATCCTGAACTTTCACTGAGAACAAAAAATGTTTAGCTCTATTTATGCAGCTTCATTGGTTGCTTCAAGTAACTTCTACTTTACAGAGCACATCTGTTCATCAATAGATATATTTTGCTCGATTGGAATCTTTTGGAAGTTTTTAATGAGAGCATCTATTACGGGTCGTATTTTGAACAGGCGATCGCGATTTGGATTTGTGTGTGGCACATTGTTCTCCTTGCGATTGAAATAAAGAAACTGACGAATTTTTTCGAAATGCTTTCCCGTACTATATTGTTCCACTTCATGGGACCAGTATCGGCGGAAGCGTGTTAGTTGGTGCATTAAAGTTAAAATACACACCCCGGGGAATTTTTCCAAATCCCTCCCGTTTATTTAAAACGTATTTTTGATGTTAGTTTCCATTGCGTTGTAATTTGATTCTCGATCGCTATTGCCATTTTAATTAGAATTGAAAAAATGATTGAAAATTTCAAGAGGCGTTTGTAGTTTGTGAACTTCTGGTAGAGATTCATCACCGTTAAATTTATATTTTTTGACCTCGCTTGTTTCACTTGTCACCTCAATTGCATTGCCAATATCAGGATCTTGTAATTCAATCACATTATTATCACTATGTAGAAGTATCACAGGTATATTTTGAATATCAAATGGTACATCGTCATCATTTTCAGATGGTGGTTCGATACGGAAGTCACTGTCTTGTTCGTCATCATTGTCAATAGAATTACATATTAATAAACTCCTCGATTTCCTTAGCATTTAAAAACTAGCGTTGATCAGTCATTTTTAACTACCAAAAATGTTAAATAAAATGTATTATTAAAGAACAGTTCCACCTAATCTCCAAATTATACGGTTGTATCATATATGATACAACCAAGAATTGTGCCGTAATTGCATGATGTATCATATATGATACAACCAATGTTTTTCAATATTTACAATGATAATATAGACATATATATGTCAAAATGGTTGAAACGCATGATATAATTATAAATATTTAATAAAATATTTTTATTATGTGAAATAGTTTATAAATACCCTAGAAAAACACGACCAAAAATCTACGTTGGTTGCGACAAACTAATCACCACAGCAAGCGACACTCAACCGGCATTATTCTATAAAATTACACGGGAAAACTAAATTTTGTGTTGGTATAGATTTTCAAAATATGTAAACGAAGATTCTTATATGAAGAAAATACGAAATTTATGCGTATACATGTATTTTTTTCTAATATGAAATGGTTGTATCATATATGGTACAATATGCATTAACTGCGAGTTCATACGACGGATAAAAATCCCGGATTTTTCTATCCCAGATTTTGTTTTCAATATTTTCAACTTTTTTATATGAAAAGAGGCGTGCCCGTAGTATAATTTACTTGATGTATTTGGTTAAAACGATGGGATAGTAAAATCCGAGATTTTTATCCGTCGTATGAACTCGCAGTGAAGGGTTAATAGAATACGATTGCAATTAAAAATGAGAAATTTTTCTACTTGGAGGAACGTGATCCGAATTAAAGGATACCTTAATATATTTTGCACAAATATATAAGTAAAGGGTTTATTTAAAAAAAACTAACTAAATTTTTTTTATTACTATGAATAGTCTTTTTGACTGTTGTGACACGTTGATCTATTTACGGAATGTTCTTCGCAAACTGGCATGTTTCTCTAATGCAAGATTATTTTTAATTTATATAATTTTAGTTAAATCTGTTATACAATTAATAATTGCAAAAATAATCGAAAAAAAATTATTTTTCATAAAAAATGCATGTAGATAACCTTAATAACTCAAATTAAGATATATCTCTTCATTCACATGAGGGTTAAAGATGGGTAAATTTTCAAATTCGATTAGGGAGGATTCGAATGCTCCTAAATTCTTGTATGTAAATTGTACATACTGTAAGTAAATTTGAAATTCGAACACTAAAACAGGGCGACGAAGAAAGCAGGATAGAAAAGTTCAATGTTTTCAATGCTCTCTATCAAATCATTTATGAAAATCTAACTGTCGTAATAGACTAACTAACAAATAAAAAAAAATGTAAAAGTTAAATATTGCAGATCCTTTTTGTATTCATCATTAGATCACCAGTTTACTTAAATTTCAGTGTCGTACTCACATTGCATCTCTTAAACTTCCGGTTCGTTGCCCGGTTATACTATATTTATGTTTATTTATGTTCTATTGCATATGCTTGTATGTTTATGTTTTGTGTGTGCATTGTATGCTTCTGTGACATAATTAATAACCTTACTTTTTCTTTCATTTCAAAGAAATTTACACTACAGTTTACTTTCATTATAGAGAAAAATGGTAATTGTTTAACAATAACAAATAATAGTTAAACAGTCAAATATTTATTTACAATTTCAAATTGCATTTAAAGCACGGCGGTTTAGTTTAAAGATGGCACATATTTTGTTCTTGTTTAAAAATTTCTTATTGTTGCATGCCACATATATTATTTGGCATTGAATTGATAAATAGTTTATTTTAACAAAAATTTTCCAAAACCAGAAAATCTTGTTTCTATCCAACCAAGATTATGTTTCTCGCCTCGTGCGATAGTTATAGTTTCATTAAAATTGGTAGAATTTTTACAGTTTAGCGGAATTAATTACTATGTCTTTAAGTGTTGGATATGTATTAGTCATGGATTTAATTCAATGACGATGGTTGGTATAAACTTGAATTTAAAGTAAATATTTTATATGCTTAAGTTAAACAAAGTATTACATTTCATTGTGCTGTTTGTTTAAACAAAAGTGCAGCTACCTTCTAATATTAGTGTGTATACGCCACATCCACTTTAAATAAATAAAAAAATATTAATTTCCTGTAATACAAATCAAGTGTTTTTTGTAAGATATCTAAAAATAAACTTTTTCTTAACGCATTTTAATTACACACCAATTCAAAGACATCAAAATAAGAATATAAATAGTTTGAAGAATTCGGTTTCGTCGAAAATGCATGTTCACAAAATAAAATTCATCCGCCGGCAAGATTTTCATATATGATGAGTAAATCATCGGGCCTTGCTAAAAAATTAGACTGTGAAACGTGCATTAATGTTAATTAAAGCTTAAAAAAACCCGAATGCTTAGCAAATTTGGTTTTTATCGTTAAATAAAGTTCAATATACTGTTTTTTGTTGCATCACCTGCCCGTCGAGTGCAATTATTAATTTTCCAATGCGTAATTTTTTTTTTACAAAGCACATTAACTGGATGGGTTAGTAGTATATAGATCAGCCTACTTCAAAATAATGAAATTTCTAAAAATGCAGAGGCACTCATCTTTATCATTAAAAATTCAAACAAAAATTACACGCATATTAAGTGTATTCAAGTTTTAAAGGCCTCTTGTTTACCAACGTCGTCGTTGCCTTATTTTTTTGTGTATTGTACATATTCATCTTCCATTCAAAGAAAATAAGAATTTTTATTAGAAGACGAGTAGAATGTATAAGCAACAAAAAACAGTTTACACGGTTGGATTGTACGAAACAGGATGCAAGTTAAAAAATAAAAATACGACAGACATATTATATGAAGATTCTTGCTAAGAAGAATGAATAGCATGAGATGATTGAAAAGGTGTGCTTGCATAAAGTAGTTAAACCTCTTTTACCACAAGTACTTGATAATACTTTCTCATTCGTCGCCCTCTTCATAGTCACGGTGAAAAAAATTAAAATATATAAATCTGTTTTTCTAAGGATTCTAATTTTGTACCTAATTAAAAATCAAGTAAAGACAATAAAATAGAAGTAAGTAAGTACCTTAAGTTAAGGCTCATTTTGATTAGTGAAACGAATAATTCAAAAATAATTTGGTAAACTGTAACGTATGTGTAACGTATGAGATGTGTATGCACGTTGGAGAAAACGAGAAATAACAATTTTATGAGATAAATATTATGTATGCATAAATTGTTAGGTTTTATGTATGTGTACCGAAAAATCTCTTCTTTCTGAAAGAAGCCCGTTTCTCTTTATATCAACGTCTACTGTTGTAGATAAACATATTATAGTACATAAGAAAAAATGTTCTGTTCCGTACCGCCACGTAAACTCATATGAACGCTTTAGGCACACGTTTAGGCCTAAATGGAAACAATAGTGTTAAATAAAATCGCGATTATTTTATGTGTGTTATATACATTCAAAGTTACACATCGATTTTTACTAGAGTTGTTTTATTAAGATAATATATAATAAAAGTGAAAAAATTCGTTCAGAAATTTATTTTAAAGTCATTTTCAAAATAAAATAAAAATTTACTGGAACACCACATTAAACATATTGTATTTTCAGCTTACCTTCTCAGAACATTATTTAATAAGTGAACGTAAACAACCGCATTTATCTTCTGATTTATCCAATATATTTAGGCCCATACCACGAAAAACAACTCATGGCAACCTACCTCTACTTCCATAATTGATCAGCCGCCATGCTTGATGGGTTTCTTCGTGTGTTTTGGTGATAAACTTGTGTCAGTGGCTACCGTACATTAAATACAGCCATCAGAACCAAAAAGATTTAAGCATTAACCAGCGAGTCTTTAAGAAATTTAAGTAACAAATCAACGTCTGAAAAATGTATGTTTACTGACAATTACTGAAGTTACATGTTGAACTAAAAAGATGACCGACTGAAAGAAACTTAACGAAAAGTTTAACATGTAAACACCAACCTAACCGAAATTACGGCCGTAATAATGATCGAGTCCGTTAACGCTAGGTTGGTTGAGTCGGTTTTTTTCGGTGTAATATGTAACTTCGACTGACTGAAATGATATTAGGTTAGAAGTCAGAAGAAAATCGCCAGTTGAATAACAGAATGAGTGAGAAAAAAGAAATTTGTGGTCAGATGAAGAAGTGGATGTTTTATTAGGTGTGTTGGTTGAAAAGCAAGTGACAACACTTTTGGATGGTAAAAAATTTAAAAATAGGAGAAAAGAATGTGTTTTTCAAAGTGTAGCTCTTTAACGTCTTAAACATTATTTTGTTATTGGATATGAAATTATTGTTCTGAAATTAAAGAATTATTTTTATTGTAATCAATTAAAACTTTTTCGTATTCGCTTTCGTAATCCTCAATTCTTTTTGATTCTTGCTGCGGTTCTGAGTTTGAATTCCACCGCACTTTTGTATTTGCAATAAATAGTATCATGTTTTTAACTGCTGTTGATATGTTGTTACTGTGGCTTGTGCTGTTGATTTATTTAAAAAAACGCAAATTTTGCTTTTAATGCAATTTGAAATTTACACGTCATCTCAGTCACAAAATGAAAAACACATGTAACTTTCGACTGAAGGTTTCGTTCAGTCAAGTTTCACTCCCCAGCAAACAAACGCTGATAGCAGAATGAAATAGATGGAAACATTTGCACACGTCGAAGCGAGAAAACAAATAAATTTACTTCGGTTTCTTCTATGCACTGCATTTTTACCCCCACCTAATCTCTTGTTTATCAATTTCATTTCAAAAATTGTTATTTCATTTCTATCAGTCTCAATATTTCAGCTGAAGGTAATAGATCTGCGGTGTTGAAACATATTCAATGCATACGTATGACGATGTTTGTAAATGTTTTTCAGATGGAAATGGAAATACATGGATAACATATAAAGTAAGTATACAAAATTTAAAAAATGTGTTGTTGTATCTGAATGGCAATACACATTTGGTACACACAAGCAAAACCAAACACAATAATATATGATTGTGTTTGGTTTTGATGCAACAAAATACATTAAAAAAATATTATTTTCTGGTAAACCAACGGTTAACAGTTACATATTATGCTCAAATCGAAATGAAAGAGAGATAAATAAATTTTAAGGGGAAACAAAGCCGAGTTTTCGGTCGACAACAATACGAATAGTATGGAATTAGGTGCATCAATTTGAAGTAAAAATTGAGCGCTCTAATTATATGCTGTTTATGCGCTTTTTGTGCGCTTATTTGTACTACTGGGTCCACAACTCGGTCGGTCATATTTCGGTTCAACATGTAACTTTAGTACCCAGTAGTACAAATCAGCGCACAAAGAGCGCATAAACAGCATATAATTAGAGCGCTTAAAATTTTACTTCAAATTGATGCACCTAATTCCATGCTATTCGTATTGTTGTCAACCAAAAACTCGGCTTTGTTTCCCCTAAAAATTAATTTATCTCTCTTTCATTTCGATTTGAGTATAATATGTAACTGTTAACCGTTGGTTTACCAGAAAAAATATTTTTTTAATGTATTTTATTGTATCAAAACAAAACACAATCATATATTGTTGATTGTGTTTGGTTTTGGTTGTATGTACCAAATGTGTATTGTAACTGAATACAACTACACATTTTTTTAATTTTGTATACTTACTTTATATTTCATCCATGCATTTCCATCTGAAAAACATTTACAAACATCTATTACCTTCAGCTGAAATCTGGAGACTGATAGAAATGAAATAACAAATTTTGAAATGAAATTGATAAACAAGAGATTGGGGGTGGGGGTAAAAATGCAGTGCATAGAAGAAACCGAAGTAAATTTATTTGTTTTCTCACTTCGACGTGTGCAAATGTTTCCATCTATTTCATTCCGCTATCAGCGTTTGTTTGCTGGGTAAATACTGACCAACGATACTTAAAGTATTTTTCGTTCAGTTTCGTTAAATTTGAACTGTCACATAGCAATCTGTAACTAGAGCGAAAATTATCGCCTAAACTAAGTGCGTGTTTCAATTGGTTTAAATGCCGCATAATAAGTTTAAAAGTTAAAAATTCTGGTGAATAAAAATGACAAACTTTTTATCTGCTTCAAGAGCTGATAAAATTTTTATGTGGAAAACATTTGGCTGACAAGAATATTTGTCTGTAAACAGAATTTGTCATGTACAAATTTTGAGAAAAATCGTAATGATTTAGATGTAAACTGACCATTAATATACATTTAAATAGTATTTATTTAATATATTTCCATATTTAAATTTGCTATATATGTTCATAATTACACATAAAATAAGCAACCATGTTAATGTCAAAATTTTAACCAATTGAAACAGATAAAAAGTTAAAAAGTTAAAAAAAAAATTACAACGATTTTTTTTAACTTTTTATGCGGCATTTAAACCAATCGAAACACGCACTAAAGGAAACTCCAAAATTGTAAATTTGTAATGGCGGTTGTTGGTACTTGGTATGTACATATTGCATTTTTATAATTTATGTGTACAATTATTTATTTATATTTTAATATTTTATGTAAATTTTTCATACATAATAATAAATATTTACTAAATTTTGTTGAGGGCAATTAATACCGTACTGCACGCCTAAAATTCTTGCAATTTCTCAAACGGGTTTTCGTTCTGATTATAGCGTGGTCTCGATTTCCCGTTCTTTGTTTTCAACAATTCATTTTTCCTAACTAGAATATTTTAGGTAATTATTCGATTTGTATTTTGCCAAGCTCAACTGAAGTATCCTATTTCTTTGAACACGGAAGAAATATGTTTATGCATATTTTCGGTGATTTCTCAAAATTGATCTAATTAGACAATTACCATTTTATTAAACTGTATTGGAATTTTAACCAACAAATTATAATTAGAAATTTTGCATTTATGTATTTGCATTGGTTCAAACCGTTCATGAACTGAAATTTCAGACAACAATTGTTTGCGTTTAAACGACCGTTCACGATTTCATTTTTCTGAAATTTTGAGAAATTAAGTTATGAACGTCACCGAACGACACCCTGTGAAAAAACTGTATAATTAAGGGTGTCACGACTCTCGAGATACACTTTAGAAAACGCTGGCGGAACTTTGAAAAGAAAAATCTGGCTGCTTTTCAAAGAAAAACAATTCATTATTGAAATTAGCCCCAAAAGTTTTATCTGAGACATCAAAAAGCCTAATATTTGTGGTGTGATGTACTTTCTTCAACATAGTGTGGTATTTAACAGTTTAAATCTTTTTGCATCATTGATTTTATCAATTGGCATCCGGGAACCCTGATTTTTTGGCATAATCCTTTTACATGATTTGCTCTTTAGTTTAGTGCTAAACTTTTTTGAGGTGATCTTACGCTCTTCGCCGCCAGGTTACAAACGAAAAGTCTCATCGCGAGGTAACTTTTCAATTTAGTTGTTAAATGTCATTATTTGGTATGTAATGCAAATGTGTTATTGTGTACAACTTTTTGCGTGCCACTTTTAGTTGTAATAACATGTTCAAATAATGCAACTTCCTTATCATCTTCCATTATTTTAATTTAATTTAATATTTCCTTTATCCTCGAAAAGTCGACAATTTAGTATGTATTTCGAATAGTCAGGCATATCTTGTTTTTTGATATTACTGCCACCTATGCATGTTTATTGTGAACTACTGAGCAATTTAGATTAGTTCCATAATTTAGTTGAAAAAATCGACCTGAGGCACACAGCATAAGTATATTTTTCCAATAAAGAAATAGTTTTGTAGTCCGCGTTTTAAATAATGGGAAATTTCCTAAGACAAGTACAACATGCAAAAAACATATTGCTAAATATTCCAATATTTTTAAAAAATATTAGTGAAATACCTCATTAATATGCAAAAATATACATTTTCGAGTGAAATATGCAAAAGTTTGCACCAGCAAACAGTGCTTAAATTGCTGAATGAAACTAATTAGTTGTAACCGATCTGCTTGGATTTTAACGGGGTATAAATAATCGATTATTAATATTGCTACTCGTTGTATTTAGTGAGGAAACACGATTTTTATTTTTTTAGCCAAGCCTTAACTTGGGTTCCGGCTGTAACATGATCAATTCTTTAATCCTTTTGTCATTTCAAACATATCTAAAAATTTCTTGAACCGTTTACGCACTAATTTTCATTTACGCCAATATTACAAGCAACTTCATGCAAACAACCGTTTGTATAGTAGATATTTTAATAAAATAAAACTTTAATTTTAATGTAAAATTAATCGTTGTTGCTGTGAAGTAATAATTTAATCAATATGATACTTTTCCATTTTAAAATGAAAACCGCCAGGGCATTTTACCCTCGGAAAATAATAAGATAAAAACATTTCCTCCCTCAGCATTTTTTTTTATTCTGGTTCATAAATTCAATTTTGAATTAATTTACATACGAAAATGAAAGAATGAAAAAATTGAAAATTAAAATCAATTTGGGAGGAAAATTTTAGGGGGGAAATAAAACCGTAGATATGTATTTTTATTGTAATCTTTTCACGAAGTTTGTTCGCTGCTGTATAAGCACATATTAAAGATTCATGTATTATTGTCCTATAATTTCGGGGAAAAAGTAGGAAAGTTTTTCCTGTTATTGTATTTTGTTTTTCGCCATCAAATATTTATTTTAGTGGCAGACGCAGTAATATTATTATTTTTGCACTCAGAAAG
This sequence comes from Nephrotoma flavescens, assembly GCA_932526605.1. Taxonomy (NCBI): domain Eukaryota; kingdom Metazoa; phylum Arthropoda; class Insecta; order Diptera; family Tipulidae; genus Nephrotoma; species Nephrotoma flavescens. Next base: position 272,702,024 of record OW052222.1, on the reverse strand, counting down.
AAAAACTTTACCTTAGCATAAAAACAAATTTTCAGGAGATATTTATTGATTGTTTACTTTTTCATTGTTTATTTATATATTGTTTTAATGAAAAATTAGAAAAAATTGATTATTTTGCGATATACCGAAGAAAGTTCTCTGAATCTCTGGTTCTTAGGGCACAATCTTTTAATATAACATTAATGTTAGACAAGTGTGATTAGTTTGTTGTGTAGTAGGTTGTAGTAATCGTATAATTAGTGCGGATTTATAAATCAACATTGCAAGATAATACAAAATACTGTAAAATGAAATCCTATACTTATGCGTACATACGAGGGGACTAAAAAAAGTTCGCTTAGTTGGTGACTCTTAAATCTTTTTTTAAAAAACCAAAAACACCAAATCTTTTTCAATTGACTTTCTTCAAAATTTGAGAACGATCTGTTTAAATGGGGACGAGAAAACGCAAAATAGCATAATTTCATCACCACCGCAAACAGAAATTCGCTATGTGATTCTCTTGGGTTTTCGGCGTAAACTAAATCCACTATAAATATTCAATGAATGCCAAATTGCATATGGAACGATTGCACCGTCTCTTCAGACTATTTCCAAGTGGTTCCGAAGATTCCAAATGGGACATTTTTCTGTAGAGGAGGAGCCTCGAGAAGGTCGATCAAAATCTTCCGCTGATTACGCTACCGCAGCTCTGGTGAAGCCCAAAGTTCACGAAGATGCACGAATGACACAAGAAATTATTGCTGATGAATTGGCCTTGAATGCCATGGCTGTATCGCGAATATTAAGTAATCATCTGGGATACACGAGGAAATATGCTCAATGGGTTCCTCAAATTTTAAATGAAGCCCATAAAGAGGCTCGAGTGCCTTTTGCTAAATTTACAGAAAAGTAATGATGTCACCCGATCAAAAATTGTAGCTGCTATTCCTCTGGAAAAGGGTCAGACGGTTAACTGCAAACTGATATACCGAAGACTGCTTACCAAAAGTTTTCAAAAATTTGTTGGAAAATCGGAAGAAAAAGGATTTGCGGTGCTACTTTTTAACGAGTAACTTCATTGCGATTTCTGGCATCGAAGAAATACGACCAGCACCATCTTCCCCGGATCTATCACCTTGTGATTTCTGGTTATTTCCAAAAATTTGAAGACTGTTTTGAGAAGTGGATCTATATGCTTAAGAAATGCATTTAAATCAATGGCGATTATGTAGAAAAGAAAAAAGACTAAGATTAAGAATAAATACGATTTTTTTTTTCTGGTCAACTAAGCGAACTTTTGTTACATTTATCCAACCTTAATTAAAATTAATTACAAGAAGAAAGGTTTATTTATTAAGATATTTGCTAAATAATATTTTAGAAAAATCAGTTTACCATAGATTTTTCATTTTTATAAATCGAGAAACAAAAATGAATTGATTAAAAAAGTTCTGATAATTTCAATGTCATGATGATATTTGTGATTTTACATTGCGCACAATGTAAAGTCACAAATACAATCCTGACATTGGAGTTGTCAGAACTTTTTTATTCAATTCATTTTTATCTTTCGGTTTATCAAAATGAAAAATCTATGGTTAACTTATTTTTCTATGATAATATAATAATAAGCATTTTCATCTAGATATTAGGTAATTTAAGTACATATAAATATAACTTTGTTATTCAGAAAAACAGGTCATTTTAGAACATGAACATCTTAACTTATATTTTATGGGCATATAGTTAAATTTATAATCGATTTTCTAATTAAAAATGAAAATACACAGTAAACTGTTTTAATTTGTCTTAATAAAAAATCAATCCTAATAAATTTATTTACTACAGTTCTCCTTTTGCTATTATTTTCATTGTCTCTTATAAATTACATACTTCGTTTCTCGGATTATTATACTAGAAATAAATAAAATCTATTTACACTCGTATAGTGGATGTATAGTGAATAAATAAATCGGAACTAGCATTTAATAAATAAGCGTGATTTTTTTGAATCCACTGTATCCCAAAACAGTCATTTAAAAAAGATTTTAATTTAAGACAATGATTTTTTTTTCTATATAATTTTATTTTTTGGTGAGTCGTTGCTGAATTTGCATGGGATTTACATGTTATAAAAGATATTTCCGTTAAGCCTCGAAATAAAATATGTATGTAAATGTCTTTTTAGTTTTATTCTCGAAAATTCTTAAATAACGGTCTAAGATCAACGACCTTATCTTAATACCTCAAGACAATGTTATTTGAAATCATAAAGATTAATCCTTATTCGACCTTAGTAGGAAAGATACAATTCTCGCCTTGGAATATTATTGTAGCAGGCAGTTTATTGATCGACGAGGTGTCCCAAAGAGGTAGAGTTTAGGGATCGAAGAAATACAAGAAATAGAAATAGATACAACAGAATAAGCTGAATCAAAAAACTCGATACCAACATCTTAAATAATGTTTTTTTCTTTGAAAAACAAAAAGAAGAGGAAACGAGGTCTTTGAAAGAAGACAAGTACTTTTTTTTTTTTTTTTTAAATATGATGCTTGATTCGCATAATACGGGGAAAAACCAAAAAAAAACTAAAAACTTTACGGCAGAAGCGATTGAAGCGTTCAAAAACCATGTTTTGGAGCTATATTCAGCGGACTGGCAAAAGTGTTTCGATAAATGGTTTGGGCGTATGCAAAAATGTATAGATCTAAAAGGCGAATATTTTGAAAAGCAATAAAGCAATTTTTGATGACGAATTTTAATTTTTTATTACTTTTACTAAAAACTTTTACGAAATTTTTACGGCAGCCCTCGTAGTAGCTTGTGTTAGTGGAATATAAACTTACTTAGAAACCTATATGAAATTTAGTCTAGGCCCGGTCTGATGTTAATAAAAAGTGTCTATACAACATATTAAAGTTTCATTAAAAAAGTAGACGTCACCTCACCGTGCTAGAAAAGTTCTTAGAATTTTATTTTCTACCGATCTAGATTGGTTCAAAAATGGTCCAGCTGCCAGGAGATGAATTTCAATTCTGACTATAGTAGTTACGTTTTTAGAATTCTCCATTCTTATTAACCTCAATACCTAGCTGCATTCAAAATTGTATGTTGATATCATGACTAGAAAGCCTAGTTTTTTTAGTTTTGAATTTTTATTCGACACAATCCATTCGGTCCTATTCTCGGACCCAGTGTTCCCTTAATTTTTCTGGAAAACTCGTGTTATATAGTTGGACCCGGTCTTGTTGAAAGTGAAAACACCTACTCTCAAAGTTGTAACCTCTTAAAAGTATCTTAGGACAAAGGGTTTTTACTTCGACTTTTACCTCGACAACCTTTGAATAGTGCGGTTTATCGAGTACTATATCATTTCAATTGATTTTTCTATTAATTATATTGTTACATTTTGTGTTTTTAATTAAGATTGCGGTCCAATTCGTGACTTATTGTGTGGAGACTGACTTATTTGAATGCCTACAATAAGTCTCCTGTCGGTTAGACTTATTGTAGACTTGTCATGCGAGGCTTGCGCCCAAACTGGTAACCCATCAAACTAATTCTAACAAGTTTTCAATAAGTCTATTGGACAGGAGACTTATTGTAGACTTTCAAATAAGTCAGTCTCCACAATATAAATCACGAATTGAACCGCAGCCTAAGGATGTCATTGATTTATCATTGATTTTATTTTATTTTCAATTTTTTAATTTGTTTGAATATCATCTGTTCATAATTATAACATTTATTTTCCCGTAGTAATATATTTTACTCTATTAAATTTTATTATTAATTGCAAACGTTGTTGTTGGGTTTAGGACAAGTTAGGATAAACTTCAAGTCCGTTTTAAACTATTAATAAGACAATGATTATCAAAAAGTGACATGTATAACATTTTATTCTAATTTTAAAAACTCATCCATTGAATTTCACACAATTCCGTGACAATAGAACATTCACAACAACACAACTCTTACAACAATCGACTTTTTTTGACATAATGACACTAATTAATCCGCAAGCAGAACATAAATATTTGGTACCATCAAAATTTCAATATTAACAAATGCGAAAAGTAAAGTTTCCCACGCCCATACATTTTTTCTCATGTGAACGAAATGCGAAAACTTGATGGGAAATGATTAAGCCAGTTGTTTGTGTTTTCAATTTCAAATCGCCATAAAGATGATATTTCCCATCATCATTAAATTTAAAATTGTTTAAATAAAATATTAGAAAAAGATCGTTAGCGTTGTTACTTGTTACACTACACCACCAAAATGCATACACACAATTCCAATTAATTTTTTTTAATTAATTAAAATTCTTAACATTTTTTTTCTATGGTTTTGGTTTACGAATGACCTTCAAATATAATAAAATGGAACGAAACGTATATAACGAAAAGGAAAATGTTCTCAATATAATAATATAATTTGATAGAAGAAAGAATGCGTCTCACGAAGTTAGAAAAATTCGTTAGAAATTTACAAACAACAAACATTGCCTTACCGTACAAACTATATTGTCCAATTAATTTATGTTTAATTTTTTGGAAATATTTGCAGCAGCTATGTTCAAGGCGCAGGCGAACCTCTGTCACACCACACTTTCACTACAGTCTGTAATAATTTTATTGAATAAAAAATTCCAACTGAAAAATATTAAATAAATTTGTAATTTCCCACGATTATATGTCATTTAATAATAAAATAATAAACACATTGTCGGTCCGTCATTATAATCGTACGTTCTTTCTTATGTACATAATATCATATCTAAAATATACATATTATACCCATACATAATATTTACTTACATGTAGAAGAAATTCTTAGACTTGAAAATAAAACGAATAAATGAAACTTTAGAAATAAGAATAGTTCTATATATTGATATCTTGGATTACGAGTAAATATTATTTAATTGATGATTATGCTGTACGGTCAGTATACCTGACTGAGTTCGTTAGTTTTTATGCACGCTATATTAACTTCCTGGCGGTATAAACGAATGTCTCGGCTCGCATTCATACCTACGATACAATCGTTTTTAATTTTGTGCGAAATTGTTGTCATTATTGACTGTAACGTTTGTAAACTATCGTTCTCATTGAAAATGTGTGTAATAAATGAATGTAAACGAATAAGATAACCTTGAAATGTAGTTCAACTTCTCCCGTAGGAATTTTTATTTATTATTTAAATTCTCATTAAGCTGCTTAAAGTATTTCTTATGCTTTATATCTGTTTCTTACGACGAATCAATTTTAAAAATTATAATTATCATTATCTCTAAATTTAAACCAAGGAACGCAGTAGTAGTATTCGTAACTAGAAAATTTCAACTCATATTCATGGTTTCTCCTATTTAGAGTGTTGTTTTTTAAATGGCTTTTACTAGGCGACAGAGTGTCAATCGGCTTATTACTTAGTTTTATAAATAGCTTTGCCAAATACGCATTTTTAACGAAAGTAAGATTTGAGATCCCGGATCTCATTAACTAAGCTTTAACTCCAAATGAAAGTTTATTAACCTGAAATGTTTAATTTTTATCTAATAAAAAAAAACTGTAGAGTGATGTTTAGTTTTGTTTAATGTAGACTAAGTCAGTTAGAAGTGCAAAAGAATTAAAATTATATTTACAAGTTCCAGAAATACAGCTTGTTTCCAATTTGTGGAGGATTGACCACTTACCTCTGTCAACTACGGCTGGAGTACGTTAATCATTTTAAAACCTCAATTTCTACTATTAGGTATTTTATTGACTTTGATATTTGATCATCGCTTTAACAAATTCTATTTCCAATCATTATACCTTACTTAAAAGTTAAATCGATCACATCCCATTTGTATGCCGAGAATTTACAATTATCGTTTGTTATTATTAATAAAAAAAAAATAAAATTATGAAAATAAAATAATATTTTTTATCATTAAAGTTACGTCCATCATCATCTATCCAACAACTATTTTATCCGTCCGTCTCGTCCCCGTGTGACTCGTGAGAACCAAATTCAAAATACTGTTGTACTGTGGTGTGTACATATTATAAAATAAAATCGTTTATACTTATACAATATTTTTTTAATAATAATAAATCGTTTTCTTATTCTTTTCTTATTTATATTTTTTATTCTTGTTAAAAATATTTTTTTAAAGTTTTTAAGCGTAAACTGCCGTAATATACGAATATTATACCATACGTGAATGTGTTGATGTTGATGTTGTTGTTGTTTTATTTTTAGGAGAATCGTCTGAATTAAGAAGAAATCCAAACAACAACAATAATAATAAACGTTATCTGTAAGTCACGAGGGAAGATGTTTTTTCATGAAAAGTCATTTTTATTTTCATCGACGTAATCGTAAAACACTGTGAAGAAATTATGTCTCACAATAATATGTGTAAAGGTTAAATGTAACTTTGGAAATGAAAAATTGATGTAATTTAAAAGGACTTTGAATCCGAAATAAATCTCGTAAAAAATGTTCTTGCGCTGGTGACAATTCACGAGAATACACTTATCTAATTTTAATTTTATTTTGCAGTTTTGACTTAAGGTAATTCGGCCTAAACGTTAGGGGTTTCGTTTCTGGCTTTGAAGGATTAGTTTCCTTTTGATGATTAAGGTCAATGTCGAAATATTAAGATTAGTTGCTTAAAATATCCCTGAGTTTTATAAATGTGTATTTCATCAAAAACCTTTTTTATTTGGCACTTTATGTTTATTGGAAATACGATGGGATGATTATTTTCCTCGAAATATTGGTTTTATTATCAACTCTGTGAAACTCAGAAAATCTGGGCCTGTTCACTGCATCCACCGCTTCACTCCCAACTAAGAAAAGTAACGTAAGTGGTTGTATAACAATTTTCATCTTTATATTATTCGCGAAACAGTAATTAAATTATTATGAAAGAAAACAGAAACAACAAACTTTTCCTTTTACAAATCACTTGAGGGTGGTAGATATTTCCTTTCTCCAAGGAACTCGTTATTTGTATATTGTTTTCTGAAATAAAAGTGAATCGTTTGTATGTAAGAACTACTAGTTTTTAAAATAGAGTTGATATAAAGATGTTGAAGATGAGTTATGTTTAAAATACTTTGTCCTAGATTTGTATAGGCCTGGTTACACTAATGTTTAGGTAATCATACCTTCACTGTGTGGCAGGGTTGTTTAAAACAAACCAATTAAAATACATATACATTTAAAAAATGTTTTAAACGTTGTTTTTAACATATTTTCATTACGAAATAATTTAATTTTTTGTTGGTTGTTTTATAATTTCTCAATACAAAATAAAAGAGAACTAGACGAACGCACGAAACACAGGTCTAAAAGTAAAGCATGTTTACCCAAAGCCATCTTTAGTACGGGCCTATTAGCTAAAACGATGACAACGATATATCAACGGTTTAAAAAAAATCAGTCTCTTTCTTAAATCGAGCCGTCTTCTACCAATCGGTATTATTTTTTTGTAAGTCAATTTTTAATTCACCGATTATCTACCTGGCTTCTGGGCGGCGTTGATTACCATTTAAAATTAATAATGACTGGTCGTGTAAAAACAGTATTTGACATTAGTTCACTGAATTAGATTATAAAAGCGAAAAATTTTAGTTTTAATTTTAGTTTTAATAATTGTGTGCCTGATACCGTAGACAGACACAAACTAGATACCTCCGTTATTTAGATTATTAAGTTATTTCTGCATGTCTATCTGTACACGATTTTTTCAAAACAAAATTATTAAGTTTTCATAACTAGATGAATGCAATCTATTCCGATAAATTAGGCACACTCGCAAAAATCGAGTTTCTGTCTGCACCACAATTTGTTTATCACGATTATTATTATTTAATTTTCAATCTAGATAAATGAAAATCGCTATAAATTTTGTACATGTCCACAGTAGACGCCAATCTTTTTTTCCCCGAATTTCCACTTAACTAAATTGATGGTTTGTTCATACTAGTTATTGATAGATATGAAATTTACGACTAAAATGAAAACTTGGTTAAGATTTATCAATTCTAGATTAGAAATACTTAAAAAATTAATAAATCTTAATTTATTTAGCAAATTTTAACTAAAAGACACCAGACTAGATTTGTTTAGTGCCTGTGAACGAGTGGTTTGAAGTAATAAAATAATCAATTTGGTTGGCCGCAAATTGGGACAAGGAAATCGGTGTCAGGTCATACAGTATAAACGTGTGAAATGCAAAAATTGTAAAAAGTAACTATCTTGTTCTAGAAATCGGTGAAAGTTCCCCAATCGAAATAATGAAATGAATTGCTTTGGAATTCTCTATATTATTTGAATTTTTAGCCGCGTAAACTTTGGTAATTTTATAAAATTTCTTTATATATTTTTTAATTTTTTTCCACTACTAAGGAAAAAATCCGACTGGGTAAATCAATTCGGAATGATTCCTTTAGTAGAGACACAAATATTAGCAAACTGGAATAATGTAGGGAATTCTAAAGCAAATTGTGTTCCGATTGAAGAAGTTTCCACTGATTTCAAGAGTGGGGTTTAGTCGTTAGAATGAAAGAGCACCTGAAAATATGAACATAATTAAGCACATCTGCGGATGACATAGTTGAAGATCTAGACCATGACACATCACGTAAGGATAGTATTACAAATAAATTAAAAATGTTATTTTGTAAATATGATTTATGCTGCAAAATTGCTAAGCGAAACTATTGTTTCACTGAAGAAACTCTTAGAATCCCATATTAGAAACTAAATAACTAAACTAATTTATTGAAATTCAGAAATGGCTTATACTTCGGCAAGCGAGCCTTGAATGTAATACTCTGATTGTCAAACATTGTTTAAATATCAGTAATTCGATCTAGATTAATTGTACAGCCCTTCTAGTGGCAGTTCAAAATAATGATTTAATGTAAATTGTATGATTAGTTTACGCTAAACTTAAATTATAGGCTGCTTTAGGCCCAGTTTGTTTTTTCTTAGATTGAAATTCAGTTTGTGAATCATTAGTTATATAATTATCAGGTACTTGGAGAATTTAAAAATCAATTTAAATTTAAGATCCTATTATTGAGATGTTGCGAAAAATTTTGTCTAAAATTTCTTAAATGCTATTTTCGTAATCATAAATAAAAAATTTTGATTGAAATTCTTGAATCCATTACAAAAATATTAAAGAGAGAAATAAAAAACATGTCATTTAGCAACGAGGTGATTAAGAAAGAGACGTCTAAAATTTTAACTATATTTAAAATAGTTCAGATTCTGATGACGCAACAACAAGAAAATGATCCACATGCACGAAAGTTTATTCTTTCCAATATATGATGTTTGTGATATTTAAAATCGATTAAAAATTATTTATTTGTTTGATTATGAAATTAATATAATATATAATTAATTAATATAGACGAAGATTCCATTATGAAAATTTTAGAATTTTTCGAAGACGAAGACTATTATGAAAATTTTCGGATTTTCGGATCACTTTGACATTAATTTGATATCTAATAAAATATTCTTAATAGCCCATAATAAAAGGGTCCTAGTCGTATCGCAAACTTAGCGTCTGATCTCATAATCGTTAGAAGAAATTTAGACTAACTTTACATCACTTGTCAAATTTTCAATCTGCACATCAAGTTACACTGTATCTTTGCAGGTATCTGGTACATTCGATTCCATACTAATCGAACCCGCCCTTTTCATAGAGTTTAAATTTTATTTTTTGAAAACATTAATAACTAACAATATCATTCTGCTTAAGGTTTAAACAATAAATATATAGTTTATCGTATAAATTGTTGAAATATCGTAATGATATTCTATAATGTGTATATGTATACATATTCAAAAATAAAGGATTACTATATGCATGAATTCAAAACGGTATAAAAGCTAGTGCAATGACACTTCAACAAATTCCCACATTATTTTTATTTCGCGTCTATATACAATTTGAATGTCTGCCGATTGCAGTTTACCTGATTAATGAATACATATTTTTAGTGTAATTCTTTATTAAAATACAAAAAAAAACATGTTTCTAGTTTCTTCCATCCCTTGTGAAAATTTTAAGTTGTTTTTTTGTATTGTTTCTGTGTTTTATTAACAAAATCCTGTTTTGCATTAAACCACCACCATTCCAAGCTATCCACACTAATGTTTATTCTATTTATGCAGAATGCGAAAATTGCATTTTTTTGTTTTAGTTCAAAGGAAATCGACTTGTTCTTTAATAAAACGAAAAAACACTCCAGCAACAACCATTATGTTTACCATGCAGTTTTATTATTGTTCTGTACACGTTGAGTTTAGCTCGTTTTATTTTTGATTCTTATTCAACGAATGAATATGTACAACACAAACAACAACATAAACGGAATAGTTTGTAGGATGCAGGAAAACGCATTCAGAAAATTAAAAAAATAAAATGTTGTTAGTCTTGGGCTTGGGGACATGTGAATCACATGATTTGATATACATACATACATAAATAACACAAGAAAGTTTCAAGTTTTTTAACCTACGAGCGAGAAATAAATTTCCGATTCTAATTCCACGACAAGATGAGATATAATAGTCTGTGCATACGAAGCGTGTATATGTATTCGAATGCGTGGGAATATTTTTAATTATATTGTCTTCGTCTCTATTGATTTTCTTGGTGTGTTCTTTTGTTCACAATTTTTAGTTTTATTTATTTTATTAGTTTATGTTCATTTTTAGTAATAATTTCGGGAATTAAATAATATTTTTGTTTTGCATTCCATACTTTCGTGTATGTTTAAATTTGTACCCATCTTTAATTTTTTTGAGATGCCATTTTGATCAAATCTGGAAAATCTTCTCACCGAATGCATCGTTTACATATTGGATTGTTTTCCGACTTCACACAGACTAGACTGTGTTGAATCACACGGCAATTAATCGGCATATTTATTGATCACGTTTCAATAAGAAGTTTGTGTAAATTTTGTTTCTGTGTTTTTTTTTATTTTATTTCTTTTTTATGTACAATCAAAAAACTGAAAATAACATCGAAATGCATTGTGATTTCGTGCACTTGTCTTTAAAAAATCGTGATAATTCATCCAATTTCATAAGTTAATTTATTATGATGTGATTTTTCAGTGACATTTTTGATACCATCTGATATTATTTTTTCCAAGATGAGGGATATTTTACGTTTCACATTACACCAGAAATTGGGCATGATAAACCACAAATACCATTAGCTATGCCACCCTATGTTCTGGAATCAATGGATAGCCAGCATATAAGAATTTTGACTGAGTTGTGCTCAAACCTAATGATGCCGAAAACATTCTCGCGTCCTTTAGATATGCAGGAAGTGCAATTATGCAGTGGTCATACTTGTCCTATGACACAAGAAGTTTCAAGTTCTATTCCAAACGTTGAATTTTATTTGGTTGGTTATTTTTACATTTTGGATTTTTGCTTTATTTAAAATTTCATAAAATGTCGTTTTTGTAAATTTACTCGCACCAAATAGAGATTGAACTGAACCTACTATTAATTTATGTTTCAATTTTAAGTAACTGAAACCAAATACATATTTCGATAGTGAAGGTGGTAAAATCCTTGACTAACACGTTGATGGAGTTCGATTCCAACAAAACGATTTTTTTTAATTTGAGTTTAAGCGTGTTTTTTAATTATTTTAGCCTTAATAAAATATTAAATATTAAATTTTTCGTCTATCAGCAAGCAGGAATTTTGTACATTCGATAAATTTTTCGGTGATTTTAGTTTTATACAATTTAATTTCATAAATTTTATTTTCACTCACACATCACCGATTTTCCTACTCACATAATTACAGTAGGCATCTACAGAACCATCTGGCTGATACGTTACAAGCTTCATGTCAACGTATAAACTGACATTGACCATGAAACGACACCAGGGGCGGCATGTTGTACCATCACTATTTTCGATTTTCAACTTAGTTTATGTCTCAATTTTCAGGAATCAATCAACAATCTATTTCGCGCAAACAATTATGTGAGCTTTCTCTCTTTTCTACATTTCGATAAACGTATCACGAAAAATTTATCTGACGATAAATAGAGTCGATAAATCTAGTAGTCTTAGAAATCGTAGAAAAGAAAGAGTGATGTTTTACTTAGCAAGCTGAGAACACATTAGAAAATGCGTGATTTTCGAAGTGGAATAGGTTGCCATTTTACTCGTGCAAAAATGAGACATAAACTAAATCGAAAGTTGAAAATAGTGATGGTACAAACATGCCGCCCTTGGGCTCCTATTTGGGAAATCGAATTCGAATAAACGAAATACGTTTTCGAATGATCGGTGTTTGTGAGTAAGTAAAGTAAAAAACGAATAATAATGAAACGACCGAAAATTTCACTTATCGCGCAATCCGTTTTCGAACAAGAATTGTTCGTTCATGAACGCATTTTTCTTCGTTGATAATTTTATTGACTTATCCAAAGAATAATTGCGTTTCTCAATTATAAATTAATACGTAATGTTATTTTATTTGTGTAAAAATTATTTTGGTAGGTTGTTAGGACAAGTTTCAAGTTATTAAATTAAACAAGTTTATCTAAAAAAAAATAGGTGTTATTATTGACAATTTGAAACATACACTAAACGAAAATTACAATTCAAAAGTAAAAAAACTCGGCTGAGATATTAAAAATTTTTAACACAGTAAAACACTCCGAAATAATTTTTTTGTTATTATGATTTAATATTTTTAAAAATGTTAATATTAATTACAAATCAAACTGAAATTAATGTGTGTTAGTTATTTTTGCAAAAAAAATACAATTTTCGTTTTGGTCGTCAAACGTCAAAATTTCATGACCAAAGGCGTGTATGTATTTTTTGTACAGGTATAACCACAAATTTTCCTGCTGATTACTTTACTCTTACAGTCTACATTTTTATTTTCCTTCGAATACACAAATACCAAATCATGTTCGAATCGAATTTATCGTTCGAATCGAGTTGTCGTTCGAAACGGATTAGCAAATGCGCCCCAGGTCTTGCACACCAACACGATATCCCCTCTAGTTGGTTTTTTTAACAGCATCGATCTTAATCATTTGATTAAAATTCGCTTTTGCATCCTCGAGTTTTGGCTAATTAATCAACGCATTTTCGAATCAACCAGCCCTGCCTCATTATTCATCGTGATATATGTTACATCAAATATAAACACTGTAAATATGCGATACCGCATTTGTATATTCCAAAAAATTGTTTGATTGTATCTGCTTAATAATTTATAATCCCATTATTACCTCAACTATATTGAGTAAAATAAAAACTGTAAATTTTCAACAATGAAAATCTAACAAAAACAATAAAATCAAAGTTAGTTCTATTTTGCTGCTGTTGTTTTCCTATTCATTATAAAAATTATGATTATTGCATGTGCATTTTTGTATTAAAATATTAATTTAACACATGCGGATCCAGGAATGCTAAAATTGCTGTGTTATCAAATCAATAACCAATTCATACGTCTGGGTTGGTGTTAATTTTTTATATTAACACAAAATTATTGGTTTTGAAGGTGACTTGATGTTTATTAATCCAGTTTATTAATCCACCAAATGTCTGCCTATATATTTAGACCTAGGCATTTGACTATTTTTGTCTAAAATATAAATTTATTTTAATAAAATTCTTGAGATACGATCGTATGTAATATTGTGAGTCTATAAAACCTTCTCGTATCCAATTTGAATTCAATTGAATAAAAAAAATATAAAAATGAAGCGAGAAATAAATTTCCCATAAAACACAAAACATTCAATTTAATATTAAATGAAAACACGAAATGGAAGAAAAGGAATCAACACCATGAAAATTAATTTTTTATCATTCATTAATTTATTCAAAGTGTTTAAGTGTTTCGATTTACAAACTACAAAAAACTTACATAGTTCCAACTTCAAAATTGAATAATTTTTTATTATTTGTAGTTTTTAAATTTGCTTCGTTTTCTTAATTATTTTGATTCGGTGCTAGAGTGATAAAAAACTGCTGTACGGGAGAATCCAAGTGTTGTGGGTTACACAGAAATATACAGTAACACTAAGCAACTTTTTTTTTATATTTATGTTCAACGAGATAAGTCGAATACTTAATAAACACATTTTTATTAATCACTTGTTTTTTGTTCCGCAGAATATTTTGAATGTCTTTCAAAAAATTTAAAAAATCACTCGATCGATTTCGACTTGTTAGGTCATCATCAGTCGTTATAAGTCGAAGTTTAAAATAAAAAAATTGGTGGAGTTTTTACTTATAAGGGTTTTTAGTTTTTACTGAAAATAATCAAACGAAGTGCATGAAAATAGGTCGTTTCAGCTTTGTCAGTTCCAAATTACAAGAGTTAAGGTATTCGCATTTAAATTAAACGTATTCGCGATACTTTCAATCCTTCCCGAACGAATTATTTGTAAGTAATCTTCCTAAAACAGGTTTTTCAAAATACATTTGCCATAGAACATTTCTTCATTCAATGAAGTTAAGTTTGATAGGAAAACTAATCCATTTATTCGTTTCAATCGTGATTTTCATTTATCATTAATTATTACAGTACATACAACAATACAACCCTAGCAATACAATTATCTGAAAATCAATGTTGCCAGATACACATCAACTGGCCCTCGTATTATTTTAGAGATCCTAACTCTAATGAATTAAAAACAGTAACAACACTATTTTGTGGTAGTCTTGCCGATTTTCTCGTTTTATGTAATGGGTAGACCCATACTGTTGACATACAAGTTCATACATTTGATAGAACATTCGATCGCCGTCGTTTTTTAGTATTTCGTACAAAATTTCATCTTCATTTATTTATTCATTGGAATAACAATTTTGGTAAAGGAAAAGCGCATATGGAAGCATTATAAATTAACAACAACAACAAAAATACTACCATTAGGCAAAAAACCCTCAGATTTAAAAAAAAAATCTACTCCATGCTACACTCTGTATTGAGCTCAAGCTCATTTGTTACAGAGGATACTGCAAGAAGTGAATACTTACAGACTATATACAAAAATAATAAAAACAAATACAAATATGTAATATTATTACAAAAATAGTACTACATGTGTAATTTCATTCAAGCGCGCCACGCTAAATATCACGCGTTGAAAAATTTAAGCCACGCTAATCTCTTAATATCTAAGGGAATGGAATTCCAAAAAGAAATACTAACAGCAAATGTATTTAAAGATCTGCACAGGTTTTTAGAGGGAAGTAATGGAACCTACTGAACAGAACAATAACTTATTAAGTAAATAGGGAGGTTGCTTAGTTCTGAGAAGCTTAAACATAAAAAGACATGTGGCCTAAAATTGTTGAAGTCAATTTACAATTCTCAGCATTTGAAAGTGACGCACTAGAATGCATGAATGATTTTAGAAGAATTTCTAGTTCCTAATTAATAGCATGAATTTAACAAAAAAAAAAACAATATAATTTAACACGGTGCACCGTCCAAGTGTCTCAAGGTAGAGTATTTTATTTGTAAGAGCAATTATTCTCACCAATCGCAAATACATATTCTCAACCATAGGGTTCATATATAATTATTATTTTTGAAATGAAGATTTTCTTTTAAAATCCGATTCAATTTTTCAAATATTTGAAATAATTACCATGTTGCAGCCCTATCATATTTGAAAAAAACATACCAAGCCATTTACCATGTCAACAAAAAAATATAGGGAACCTTATCCCAACATCATACATTGAATTTTCGTAACGATGAAAATTTTATTCTTAATATCTGCGATTAAACAGCACACATTTACAAACTATTTTGTTCATTCTTTTCTTATACATATCGCACATATTCTTTATATTAATGTTATTGTTGTTTCTTCGTTCGTTTTAGGTACCCTAAAATCAAGAGATTGAATAAATAATAATATTCCATCTTTTGAAATCTAAATTGCCTTTTCTAATATTTAAGTTTGGTAAAAATAAAAATTATTTTGAACTTTTCAATCATATAACTTAAAGATGATTTATTTTTAACGGCTGGGAAGCGAGTTTGGTTTCATCTTCCAGTTGAGACAGCATTATTCCTCACCTCGAAATACTCTTCCCAAAATCAACACCACCAGCAATTTTCGTCACGTGTGATTTATTTGCGTGTATCATCAAACTTTATAAAAAACAGTGAACAAAAACCTTGTCAACACTTTTTTAAACTACTTATTTCTAGTATTATTTGGGAAACATACAACAATTTAAAAGTTTAAATAAATTTTTTGTTTGGTTTGATAAGACTTCATAAAAATATTTTTTTTATAAAAATTTTTGTACAATCAAAATGAACATTTTGTCACACAATCGATCATTAGTTTATTCTCCAAACTTTAATTTGGGTTCTCCCGATAAATTTAACAGGATGAACCGAAAGCAAATGTTTTTTGTCACCGATATACTCAGGCAGGGAAAATTTTGCACAGCAAATTGTAAATTGTGATATTATGTTACTACGACGGGTTCGCAAAATGAGAGATGAAATAAGCATAACATCTTCAAAGTATTTTTTTTTTAATTTTATTGCAATAAACGTTCGTTGTTGATAATTTTTTTAGTTTTTACTAGTTTTCTCTGCTTCGTTGTGTGATTTTTGGAAAAGTATTTTAATGAGTTAATTGAATTATTGAAGGTTGTTTGCGCACAGGCAGCAGTACATAACTAATGGCATTTTATAATATGCTTTAAAACGCGAAATTATGTGACCTGACGGATGCATTCGTTTCGAGATGATATAATAAAATTCTTTGTTTTATACGTTTTAGCTCGAAAAGGGTGGAATATTTAAATTGTTTTTGTCATACTACTTATTTAGAGGGGTTGAGTACGATGTAAAACTCAGGTAGTTTTAACCATATAACTAAGGTACGTTGTAAAATAAGTCAATTAGGTAACTGCCAGAATCTTTTTTTATTGTTATGATTGGTGATCAACAGTTAAGCTTTTAAAATGTCGTGGTAAAAATATCAAATGTGGGAATCATATATTTCAGTGGTGACGTGACGGTTGCAACGCGGAAATAAAAAGACCTTGTTATATTTTTTATGTTATATAGTTTTACGAATTCTTACCTGAATACAATCAATATGTATTTGAAGAAGGAATTGTCATTAAAAATGTGTTATTATCTCTAATATAATTTCAGATTCGCAACCACCATGATTGAAAAGTACTAGAAAAACCACGTTGGATTGAAAATAAATCTCATTTCATTCGAATCAAAGGAACAAAAACATCAAAATCAATTTCTTAAGACGATTTGGTAGGAAGCGCAAGAATAATTTCATATCCGGAATTATTGGAAAAACAATGAATGGAAATTCTAACTCGTCATCATCAAATGTTCAAAATTCTTCGGAAAATATTATAGCACTAAGTACAATAGAATATATTGATAGTTTATATGCGCGACGCAATCAAGATTGGGATAGTTTTTTTGATGATGAAAATAATATAGGTAAGTTCATAGTTTACTAAAATTGTACCTCTTATTGAGTATTGAGGGTTGTTTTACACCGCATCCGCAATGCAATAAACGCTTCCTTATGATTTTCACCTTATGAAGAGCATACCCAATATAAAGAATAAAATTCGAACTGAACCATACTTCATTGTTATTTATTTGTTACAAAATTTTGACATATTAATTTTTAACTTCCACAAGAAGATGTTGTTAGTCAGAATTTTATATTTTAATACGTAAAAAGAGATATTGATTTGGATATCGTTCCGTTTTAATCATAAAAAATGGTATTAAATCCAAAACGTGGTCCAAACTTTATTGTATTTTTTTGGTAAGGAAACCACCAACCTAACGAACAATTTTTTTTTTTCTCAAAATTTTTTTCATACTTTTCTGTAAGGCAAAAGTCATACGTTTTTATTGGAGATGCGGTGTTTTAGTAAATAATTAAGACGGTATGAAATAATTTAGATCTCAATAATTTAGTTAATTTCGTGAAAGGATCTAGATCCTTAGGGGCTTGTGATATGTCTGATTTTTTCATAATACTGTCAGTTCTGAACTAAATATTATATACAATCACTTGACTGAACTATGTAGTAAAACATAGGCTAAATTTCGGCTAAATTTTCATCATTGACTATGCAGCTTTAGCATTTTTGACCACAGCGACTGATTATTTTTAGTTGGATTAAATAGTTAAGTAATAATATATAAATAAGATGCAATTGAGCTTAATTAAGTAGTTTTGGAAGAGTTCGACTTAAAAGCTCGAAACGTATGGGTTCGATTTTAGGTAGTGATTACTACCGATATTAATTTGTTTGGGAAATGTACCATCACATCAAGTCAAGGATACCTTTGTTCGAAATATTAGTCTATCAGTAAAGGTTTTTTAGTTAATAATGAAAGACCGAATTCTTCGGGCGTGTTAGTGTTTAATTTTTCTTTATAAACACACACATCGTCCAAAAATTTCGATTATTCTCTACGGGAAGAGGTTTTAAAGAAGTGCCAGACTTTATAAATCAGAGAACGGTTCAAGATAGATGAAGATTATTTCTAAAGAAAATGAGCGAATTTTTTGGCTTAATTGTTCAAACTAAATAATTAAAAAACCGTTATAGTGTGAATGTTTAATAACTTTTTTTTATTTGTTATTTGATTTTTTTTTAAATATGTACAGTATATTTCATGAAAATTTGTTTTGGCTTAAACGTGAAAAACTATATCTGATGATATGATCATAACTTTTATGAAAATTTTAGGTGTTAGGATTTCATTTCGAATGTTGTTTTTTTAGTTCTGCTATGGTCGCTGGTTTAATGACGTACATTCTTTCTTTCAAATAAGCTAAAAAAACAGTCGGGAGCAGTTAAATCTAGGGACGCAGCGGCCAAATGAATTGAATTTCGAAAAGATTTTATTCGTATGCCAAATATGTGTCATAATAGCGCCATTGTGTCCCTTGCAGTATGGGGTGTAGCTCCATCTTGTTGGAATCACTGCTTTGGAGGATTTTGCACAGTTGGCCTTAAAAATGTGTATTTTCAGTACTTTACAAACGCCAATTTAATTCGGCTATAGTTTTCAATTAAAAGGGGGGAGAAAAAAAAATCCATTATTTTTACGTATCTCCAAGAGCATTTGCCATGAACAAAAAGAGATGATAATCGCTTGATGCCAGGTCCGCACTATAAAATGAATGCATAATAACATCCCAACCAAACTCGCGAAGCTTCTGGCGAGTTGTGTGAGCCCTTGCGTTGACCTGGTGGAACACCACGCCTCTCCTGTTGGCTAATTCTAGCAGCGTCTGGTCGATTGCTTTCTTCAGTCGGTCCAATTGCTTGCAGGGACCTCCTGGTTTGGTCATTGTTTGGGCCGCTTTGCCGGCCTTAATTCATTTCTGGTCGCCAGTCACCATCCGCTTCAGAAACGGCTTGATTTCGTTCCGTTTGGCCAAGGATTCGCAGATGGAAACACAGTCCATCAAGTTCTTTTGATTCAACTTGTGCGAAACCCAATTATCGATGTTCTTTTTGAATCCTCAGTTCCTCGGCGATGCTACGACAGCTTGCATGCCGATCGATAATTTCCAGAATTTTATCAATATTTGCGACGTAGGCTTTCTAGTGCGTGGTGCATCTTTGATATGGAAATTACCAGACCGGAATCGACGAAACTAAAATTACGCATGATTGGCTGTAATAGTATCGGGATCATGAACACCATTCAGCGGCCTGACTTGCGTTTTCGCCTTTATTGAAGCAAAATAGTAAAATATAGCGAATTTTCGAGATGGGAAAGTGCACTTTTCCGTCAATTTAACCATAACTTGCGAATTGCAATGCAACCCTATACCCATCAATCAATTCTATTGTTTCGTCATGAGAACTTCGGAATATTCTTCCTTTTGTAAAGCAATGAAAACAAAATAAATCTTTTATAGATAATCCAATTACATTCACAAAAAATAGAAATTTCAAGCAAAGAATATTTCCTTTTTTCTGTTTTACTTTCGATACGCACACACAATCATAATGTATAATTGCTATCCTTTCGATTTATCTTACGGGTTCGAGTATATATAGCATCCGCACCCCGATAAAACATTTATATAGATCATCACCCTGTAAATATATTATTTTCTGGCCTTTACAATTTCTTATCCTCTTCTATTGTGTTGTGTATTTTTTTATTTTCTTGTCTGTCTGTCTTAATTCAGTCATGAGAATATATTTTTTGTTGGTTTTTATTTATTTTAGCTTACATTTTTTTTTATAAATTTCTCAGCACAGTCAGTCGTCGGTTGTGTGCTTTCGTGTGTAGTTGGTTGTTATTTAGTTTAAAATAAAATTCGTATGCGTGTATAGTATGTGGATGTTGTGTTTTGCTGATATGCTAAAGAATTAAATTTTTAATTAATAAATACCTATTTGCTTACGAAAATCCTTGAAAAGGGTGTGAATGATAAGGATTCATGTGTTTTGCTGTGGAATTTACTTACATTAAAGGAATAAAGCTGAAATCATAACGTGTACACTTTATGTATAAAGATTTCGCGTCTCATGTGGTTTCTGTGTATGGTGGTTGATGTTTTTTTCTTGCGAAGTGAAGTGAAATTTATTGGTTTCTAATTACACAGAGTCAACGTGGTTTTTTGTATAGTAGCTGCCTGCATTTGGAATATTTTTTTGCTAATTATTATTTATTAGTGCGTCGTCTAGTCATGATAAAAAATAGTTTTTTAAGTATTTGTGATTTTTATCGTGGTGTTGTGTATGTGTAGTGAAATAGTTGGTATCGTGTGGTATGTCTAAAAATATCTACAACAATAAAATTGATAAGGGAAATGCATTTACGGTGTGCAATATTATATATAATATAAAGCAAGCAAAGTGTGAATTAGAATTTGAAATTTTTAAGTTCTCGATTTTTTGTTTTTAGTGCAAAATTAAATACATAGCATATAATTATCATTCATTATTGAAAGGGGAATATAAACAAAACTACCAACTATAAAATACCAATATATCGTGAGGTAAATATTTAGATAAAATGTTCCTGATTAAACAACCCAAAACTGTAGTAATATCCGCATGTTTATTATAGTCTTGTCATATAATCAATGTCTTGAGAAATAGGCAGAGCCAGTCGATTTTTTTATTTTTCAGTTTGAATAGATTTTCGTGTGAAAAATTGTGTATTTTTTCTGTATTCTATTCTATTTTAAATATTGAGTGTATGTCTAACATAAAAAAGAAACAACAAAAACTATCCAACTATTAAGGTTTTTTTTTTCTAAAATGAAGCCTAAAGAATTTTTTTGATGAATAAGAAGAATGTTAGATTTTTAGGTTTCATCCCAATGATTTTTGAAGTTATGTTTTATAATTTGTTGTCTGTGCGTACATAATGATATCATGTTAAAATTATGTGCTTTAAAAGGATACCTAAGATACTATACCAGTAATTTAATTTTTTTAAGATCTAGATAGCATGTGTATTTGTAGTAATGTATATGTGTTAACTGACTATTAAAAGACTGAAAAGTGTTTTCGTCATTTCCGTTCAAATAGTTTGTAGTGTAGCAGTATAGTTTCAGTTTTGATCACCTTGAGAATTGTTGTGTGTTGTTTTAGGATGTATAGTTTTTATTACACCTGCTGCCGGTTATCGCCGTGTGTCTAGATATTTGAATACCAACCGATTTGTCGTTACTTTATTCAATATTCCTTAGATGGTGTTTTTAATTTAATTCGTTTGATACTGATAAATCGTTTAACCATTCAATGCAGTGCAATTGCCTTTACAATGTATACATTAATACTGAGGAGTATATAATTAATTTGTCTACGTGTTTTGATATTCTCTGCGTTTCAAAATTCAAAATAATCCTACCTGAAGGTATAAAAATCAATTATTTTTCATGATTTTAAAATCGGATTAAAACTATTCTCGCATTCCTTATTCTATATAAAATGCGATATTATATAAAATAAATTAAATTGTTTTAATTTATGGGAAAATGACATTAGGCATACAATGTCAAAATGTGTTTATTAATATACCTATATTTATCGGTAGCTTGGGAATTGGAAAATAGAATTAAACGATATACGTACGTAAAAAAAATATATATCATTGTTTGTACAAGATGAGCCAAAAAAGAAGCATGTTTTCATCTGACCAGAATATAACAGGGTTATAAATTTACTAAATGAATAGTATTTTTCAAGAAGAATTTTATAATCGTCCGTGAATTTAATTTGTTTAAGAATTTTTTTCGGCTTTTCGGACAAAATATTATTTTAATGGACACCCACCCATACGATGTTTACGACTATTTTAGTCGCAGAAACAAAGAGGCCATTTATTAACAATATTTCTACCACAAAAGTAGAAAAAATGCGCTCCCCTCCCCCAAACCTTTAACCCCAGGGCAATAGTGTACACAAAGATACACAAACCCTTACAATGTATCTTTGTGTACACTATTGCCCTGGGGTTAAAGGTTTGGGGGAGGGGAGCGCATTTTTTTTCCTACTTTTGTGTTAGAAATATTGTTAATAAATGGCCTCTTTGTTTCTGCGACTAAAATAGTCGTAAACATCGTATGGGTGTCCATTAAAATAATATTTTGTCCGAAAAGCCGAAAAAAATTCTTAAACAAATTAAATTCACGGACGATTATAAAATTCTTCTTAATTATATGTGTTGGCTGTTACACACACATACATAGTGAGAATTACCTGTGGTTTCTGATTTGGTGATATATAATTCGCTAAATCGATGTGTTCTTGTTTTGTATTGTCGGTACAAAGCAAGAGTTGTAGTTTTGCAGTTTGGTCGTTGCAACCTGATGAGTAGACCAACTTTTTTATCAGTACGAAACCAAGCTGCCAAGAAGTTACCTAAAACCTAAGGGATTTCTCATTTTTGTAAGGATTTGTGTAACTTTGTGTACACTATTGCCCTGGGGTTAAAGGTTTGGGGGAGGGGAGCGCATTTTTTCTACTTTTGTGGTAGAAATATTGTTAATAAATGGCCTCTTTGTTTCTGCGACTAAAATAGTCGTAAACATCGTATGGGTGGGTGTCCATTAAAATAATATTTTGTCCGAAAAGCCGAAAAAAATTCTTAAACAAAGTATTTTTCAACTTCGCTATCTAATTTCAATCGCACTTAAATGCTAATGTGATTCATATTTTTTCATTGAAAACGCCAACCACCAATATCGGCTATTTCGAACTGTTATTTACATAACTAGATTAAAAATCAACATACTCTAAATAAATGCTAGAATCCCAAGAAAAGTTCTCTAATTTCGAGCACCGTAGTGTTTATAAGCAAATGAGTGCTTGCAAGATCTTTGAATCCAAGGAGAATTTAAACGGTAGGTGGAAACTTGTTTGATGTATGCCTTTAGAGTACTTCATAATATTCTGTTTCGTATTCTGTTTAACAAAAGTAGGCAATGTGCTCACTCTAGCCAATTTATCCTCATTTCCATGAAAGCCTCTACGGTTCTATGACCCAAAGAAGTCTAACTCCATTTTATCTGCCGAGTCGATTTAAGTTTCAAATACCCTCCGAAACTAGATTTGAAGAAACAATTTTGGAATGAATGCTTTCAAAGCAACTCGTCGATCTGATGTAACGCTTCCCTAAAGAATATCTTGTTATCGAAGTCGTTAGGCTTCCTTACAGATTCAATTGCAGTGTTCAATTGAATTCGTTTCCTGAGAATATGCGTCTAAATGACTCAAGCCAGTTTCTGTGAATACCGTGCAGTTCCCAAACAAACCATTCTTTGTAAATCAGCTAGTGCTTTCCTACTAGTTTCATTTTCAACTCTAAGTCGCACCACACAAATTTTGCAAATAAAACTATAGGTTTGAGTACCGAGACGTACAACCAGTATACTTATTTCGATTACAAGTCGCGTGATTTACTACATTTATTTGTACCCTTCCACCGAATAGACGTTTTCACGACACAAGGTTATGGCAAGGTTGTGTTCTACAATAAACTTCAAACTTCACCGGCAGAGATACCAGAACAATACACTAAATGCCTTAATGTTTTGGACTAGTAGATAGAACCAATACTTCATCCTAATATTTCTCTAGTCATCTTGGTAGCCAGTTGCCAGTCTCCAGTACCTTGTTTCTGGTTGACGTAGAATTTCTCCCATTGTTTTTGCGGGAAATTGGTATATCCCTTTTCCTGCCTGCCAACACAATTGTGTGAGTAACGAAAATAATCATATCAAAAATTTATTTTTGTATGAATTTTGGCCCAACATACACATTTGTGCATTCCACTTAAATCGGTTTCGTTATATAATTTATATATTATCAATTTATAATGCTTTTTTCGAAAAGAATTCCGATTTAACTAAGATCCGTTATAATCCGGAAAAGATTACAATCTGTAATTTTTTACACACACACATTTGTGTGGGTTGGACTTAAGTTGGAGCCAAAACATTTTTTGTCTGGCAGGAAAAGGGATACGACCAATTATTAATTGTTAATTCATTAACATCCATCGAGAATTCCGATTTTGATTTTGGTATTGGAATTGGAGAGTGCTTGTAGGGGTTTAGCATCATACGAAAGGCTATTCATTTCTGCACAGAAAGCTTTTCATTTTGATTTCATCATAATCTTCGACTAGATATTGATTTACTAAACTCCATACATCTACCGGTGTTTAGGCTTTGTATTTTCTAAGGTTTCTCAGTATCTTTCTTTATGCAGTCCACCTCACTAATTCACCAAGGAGTCCGAGTTCTTTTGATTTTACCAAAAGAGTATTCAGCTACAAATAATCAGCTCACATCAGAAGATGCCTTTCTGATATGTTTGAAATACAAATCAATGAAAACATCAATTAAATATAAGCTGAAACTGTTACGACATTTTTAAATATTATCTTATTATCAACGTGAGTACTAAGGTACAACATCGTATCTCATTGCCAAACTCGAAGAATCTTGTAGATACTTCACTTTAACTTAGCACGCAGAGAGAGAGAGAGAGTTCTCCCATACTCTCAAGATCCAGCCTGGGCCTCTTCAGTAGACCAAATTGTTACGAAATATTTTAAACGACTCACTCATACTAACTAATTAATAATATAATTTATAATTGATTTATTTTTTATGCAGCATGCATTTCGATGGATTAGTCTATATCATCAGCTGCTATTTTTCGTGTAAAGATATTTTTACAAAATTATTCTACATGGTCATGGTAATGGTAAACGAATAATTTACAATAACAAAATGTGTGGCAGTAATATATGGTTGGGGGAAAAATAAATTATTTTTACGTTTATTTCGGGGCTTTAGATCAATCGGGTTTGCAATCGTTCGTTTTGGATCAAATATGCGCCGTTTCTTTCGATAACTTATTGCCATTTAAAAGGCAATTTCATTATGCCGCTTTTCCAAAAGGACTTGTCCCTATTAGCATAAAACTGAGATAGTTAGTTTTCACAACCATCTCTTGAGGTTATTTTTACACCACTAAGAGCATTTGCCATGAACAAAATCAGACGATAATCGTTTGGTACCAGGTCCGGATGATAAGGTAGATGCATAATAACCTCCCAACCAAGCGCACAGATCTTCTGGCGGGTCAACCTGAACGTGTGAGGCCTGGTGTTGTCCTGGTGGAATACGACGCCTCTCCTATTGGCTCATTCTGGCCGCTTCCGGTCGATTGCTGCCTTCAGTCGGTCCAATTGCTGGCAATAGAGGTCCGAATTGAGCGTTTGGCATATTGAACAGCAGCTCATAGTAGATGATTCCCTCCCAATGCCACCAAACACACAGCTCTGCCTTCTCGGCCGTATGCAAATGATTCCGACAATTTCTAGGATTTTATTGACATTTTCGACGATAGGCGTTGCAAAAATAATTCAGCCAGATGTCGTAGTATTGATGATCTTCATCATTATAAATTTGTACACTGATTAGGTTGTGAAGAACAGTTATAACTTATTTTTTTATATAATTTTGAACTAGATTGTACTCGTAGTTTTGTGTTATGTTTTTGTAGTCCGCAATAGTCAATTCCCGTTTTAATACTGCTTCAGAATATTTACCACTTATTTACCACTAATATTGATGGCGAAGGAGTTAAACAGACCACCACTATTTTTTAAATTGATTAACGATGTATATTAAATTTGTTTTTTATTTGCCATGCCAACCCGTTTTGGGCCCGAAGCACTCCCCGTTCTTTCGCGGTTCATTTTTCCCGTCCTACTACTTCACAGTTATGCCAAATCGAAGACCTATAGGACCGATTTTACGTTACCATCTGCGCATTGCATATCTCCATGACAGCCTGTAGTTACTGGACATGGAAGATGGGTTGGGCCCATGAGTTTTGCACGCAGATCCCTGGGTCGTGGTTGTGTTCCTTTTAATCACAAATTGTAATTTGTTGATGATGAATCCTTTTACATCATGCCCCCATCGGGATTCGAACTCGGTACCTCTCGATCCAAACGCCAAAGCTTTAACCACTGTGCCATAGAAAGGCACATTTTTCAATTCTCAAATTTCTAAATAAATATCGGATCATAAATCCCACTATGTATTGCGTATCCAAGAAAATCTTCGTTATACATATTAGGTTCGTCTACTTCATAAATTCCGTGACCAATTGGAATATCTTCTGGTGAGGCTTCAACCATTGTAAGACCTGATTAATAGAAGAATTAAAAGACTAATAGAATTAAAATTGGAAACATTCAAAATAGTAACTTCAGTTTGAGGAATCAATCGCCTATCGAGGCGTCATTTAGTTAGTTGGACGTGTGGTTAAATACGTGTTAAAATGTGTGTGTTAATAACCTCTTCTGATTCTCATTAGTTTGAATACAATTATGAATGTTAAAAACCTCTTTAGTTTGAATACAATTATGAAAAGCAACCCACGTAGCATCTGAAATAGACGCCGTTTTATTAAAAATACGGCTCTGATACTAAAACTAGTTGTCAAAAAGAAAAAAACCCAACAACAAAAACAAATATTTTTTCTTAGTTTTTTCTGATGGTTAACTTAACCCTTACCATAGGTAAGTTTACTAAGTAGTTAAAATATCCTTATTTTAACTACTTAGTAAACTTACCTATGGTAAGAAATCCATTTTCTAATTTTCTAGGCGAGTTTCAGCCGCTTTCCACAAGACGCCTCATTTTAATTAAAAATTTCCAATTTTTATCGACAAATGATTCACTACTGCACAAGCCACTTTAAATTATTTTAATAAACAATTCCAATATTTTTTAAGAGCACAAAATTTTGCTATCACATCGAACAAATACAAAAGTAATTTATTTTGGTTTTTTCTTTGCGACTTGAGACCGCCATATGCATTTTATATTTATTTATACAAATAATTTTGTGGGGTACACTTCTTATTTCGAACACAAACTCATTCGTTGTAAATTGTTTAGCCCATTTTCATACAAATACAACGGCAAACCAGTTAACCCGTTGAAAAATAAAAAAATAATTGAAACAAGTCATATTCTAGAATTGAACACCGAGAATGGTCGAACTTCCTAAGGTCATGAACAATTATTAAACGTAACTTCAAGTAAACATTTAGAAAAACTGTCACATTGATTGTAGATAACATCACAATATGTGAACATTTGCAAAACCAAACTTCTAATTAAATTTTTACTTAGGTTAACTGGACAAAACTTTTTAATCAATTTAAGAGAATACAAATAATTAATCCTCTGGCAAAGAGATCTAATATGATAATCCCAAGTTTGTTTAGAATTCAAAAGCAACCCTAAATCATTAAACACTTGGACAAACGATACAACATCATTATCTAAGAAAAGTGTGGGTGCAACATTATGTCGATCATTTTTTGAGAGTAATAAAACCTTACTTTTATTCGGATTTAATGATATCGCATTATTTTTAGCCCAGAACGAAACATTTTTAAGATTCAAGTTAAGTTTTTTATTTATCTCGGCCCCTACGGATTGCCCAGATACGTTCGAAGTGGTTCTGAACTAGTAATTGATGTAAGAAACCAGTCTTATTCTCTACGTGCTCGGAAATCTCTGAGATTTTCGTTATTCGAGACAGAACGTCATTGAGTGAAATACGAAAATTCTAAACATTCATCCTTACAACCAGCATACCCGGGTATGTCCATATAAATATTTTCAAATAAATATTTTCATATGTTTAAGAATTTTCGTATTACACTCAATGACGTTCTGTCTCGAATAACAAAAATCTCAGAGATTTCAGAGCATGTGGATAAATAAGATTGGTTTCTTACATCAATTACTAGTTCAGAACCACTTCGAACGTATCTGGGCAATCCGTAGGAGCCGAGATAAATAATTTCAAATGTTTAAGAATTTTCGTATTTCACTCAATGACGTTCTGTCTGGAATAACGAAAATCTCAGAGATTTCCGAGCATGTAGATAATAAGATTGGTTTCTTACATCAATTACTAGTTCAGAACCACTTCGATCATCTCTGTGCAATTCATAGAGTGGGTGTTGTAAAAAATTTCATTTTTTAAAATTCACTCAAAACTTTCCACACAAATTAGATGTTTGCTACGTATAGTGTAAAAATATTTGTGTTTATTAAAAAATTTCAGATATATTAAGCAAGTTCAATATTTGAGATTTTTTTCAATTCTAAGTAATTATAGGACACAGTGTATATTTTGTTATTTTGGCATAAACTTCACTCCAATGGACATTTCCTAAATTGGAAATTACATCCTTCTTTGGTAACGGAATTATGGATACCACCTTCCATAAATCAGGAAACACAGATTTTGTCAGACATTGGTTAATAACGAAAGTTATAAGAGGGAGAAATAAATCGATAAAAAGTTTTAAGACTTTAAAATCTGCCATTTAATTTCGTAAATGGATGGCCGCTGTTATTTTTTCGTTCTTACAGTCTTTTGTTTCCAATAGTTTTTGAAACTTCCACTGATCATTCACGAAATGTTTCGAAAAATGCCTCGAACATTTTCGAGGGTAACAAATTTCAGTATAAAATGTGATTGCTAACACAAAGGTGATGTCAATTCCAAACTTTTACCATTCAATCCGAACATATTTTTTGAGAAATTTTAAGGTTGAAAATTATAGCCGGATTCCGAACCAACTGGTTAAACATATATGGTTCCCCCTTCAAATGATATTTAAATATTTTTGGCCACATTGATAAATTGTAAACGTATTAAGTGGTGAAACGCTTTTGTTCAATTGTTGGCCAAATTTAGTTAAAGCCAGTTCACGAGTGCCGAGACATTATCACTTGAATAGCGGATCAAAAATGCTCGACCCGATCGAATGTTAAATAAATTAATTACATTTGATTTGAATCGTCTCGAATTATTTTCTATCTAATAAGCTAATAACCAAACTGTTATCAGAAAAATCCGAAATTTAAAAATAATCCGACAGTTCTTTGAGTCCATCTATTTGCTTTTAAAATTATAGTAACTCGGCACTTGAATTCTCCAGTGTGGGACTGTGTTTGCTTAGCTTAGTGGGTATTTCTGGTTCGTTTTGTAACCGCTTTTTGCTACTGGTACTACTAGTAATAAAGATAAACGTTGCGCGAATTTTGACGTTCTATAAGGAATGCACACTCTTTTGCCAATGAGCTCATTCGAGTAAATATTCTCTAAATATAGCGTGTGTTTCTCAGAAAATTGTTATAAATGAAACAATAAATAACTAATAAATACACTTCAGAATTGCATGGTTCTTTAAGCTGATTTGGCCATTGAAACAATATGTTCACTCCGTATACGGAAGTTACTTCGAAATAAGTCACATATTGCTTGAAAATAAAATGCCGAAATTTTAGACTTCTTTTCATTAAAATTTACAATTTTTTACTCATAGAGAGGGAAGGGGCTATCCAATCACCAATTATATTTATCTAATTAATTTTCTGTAACCAATCGAATCAGACTTCTTTGTTCAACATGTGTTCTCGATGAACGTTATTCATCGACATTTTCATTTCAATGATTATTATTAGATCAAAATGAATGGAATCGTAATCAGGGCTATTATGATTTTTTTTCGATTTCGTAAAATACGAAATCGTAAATTCGATCCGCCGCGAATATTCCTATTATGAAACTTGTTTGCTATTTTGTATTTGTTTTAGCTAAATAATAAACGTTTCAAATTACATACTTGTAACAAATTAAACTAGTCTACATTATTGTTTTCGTAAATACAATATTCGTCACCTATAGAGCAGTCGAATTTTGACGTTTGATTTTCGTAAAATTTTACGATTTTTGAATTTTACGAAAGCAAAAAATTTTCATAATACGAATTACGGCCCCCAGGGCTACCAAGTTGAATATAGTAATTTGAATTTGTATTTTATAAATTTAAAGTTTCAATTACGAAGACTGTTTTGATAGTATATACTCGTAATATAATATTGTAACGGTTCATAAATATTTTTGTTTTTTATTGTAATATTCCAACTATCTAATGTGTTTGATCTATCAATTTTATCGTCATGTTGATGGGCCTGAGACACCTGACCTCACTATCGTTGGAAAACCTCTTGTTTTCGAATCATCTTTTTAAATTTGGACATAGTAGATGATAGTCATATGGACTCATCTGAGGAGGAATTTGCAGAATTAGCAAGCAATTCAAGCTTCAATTCATTAAATTAAATATACCAATTGTTCGTGCTGGCGAGACGAGTTGGTTTTGTTTAAGTATAACTTAACCGTAGCTTTTCATATACTCTACAATATTTCGTTTACCTTTTTGGAGGTATTTAACGAGATTCTTATTCCGAACCCCAACAAATATGGTGTTATCACCTTCTCAGCTGAGAGAATCGTGTTGGCTTGGACTCCGAAGTTATAGTGTCGGATTGATTTAGCTAAGGTAAGGTTTGATCTTTATTTAGTGATATAACACAATACTGACAAAATAGACATCACTGGCTTGTTTCAATCTGTGTAAGTTTATTTACATGCCACATTGTCGGCCAGTGAGTCTCTGATGTTTATAATTTGAAACTAATGGTCAAGGCCAAACGTGCTGTTCTAATTAATCAGGAACATCACTCTATTACGATTTATAATAATAAATTGGAACTTTCTTATATAAAATGAATTAGCTTAAACTAAGATAAAATTCAATTTGTTATTCGCCCATCCTGCATCGATTTTTATCATAAATTCAAGTCGATAATGAATTAAGTCTTATTCTTAGACATTTTTTATAACTTCGATAAGATTAAAATAAACCACATACAATTGTAATTTTTGATTACGAATAAAAATAAAATAGCTTTGCGTGGTTCGCATTGAGGCGCAGAATCTCTTTATCAGAGCCACCTTTGATCTTAGCTCCCGTTCTAGAATTTTAGATCATTTCCTTCATAATCACTTTATTTATTTATAGAAATGTGTGACAAAAAATTAAAAAAAAAATCCTGTTCAAGGCGGTGGTACGAGTTTATCGATTTGAATTTTTTATGCTGAGGATACGTACCTTGACGAAATAATTTCCGAAATTACAATTCCGAAACAAACTGCGGTGGTGATTTTATTTAATTCAAAATAAACGAAATTTTCATTGAAGTCAATTTCTCCTCCTAATCCTTTTCTCATCTTCATTCCTCGATGTTGACACGTTTTCTGTATTATATGAAAACGTGTGTTGTATTAACATACTTATGTCGTATGTCGGATCAAAACGTATTTGCATATCGTTGTTGTTTGCTTCATTATATTGAAGAATTTGTGTTGAGCAAACAGTCATGTTTTATCGTCTGAATTTGAGGCGTATATAAAGCTTTAGTTGTCAGCAAATTAGATTTAATTTTCAATTAGTGGAGATTGTAAAATTGTGGTGTGTATGTGCCTGTGTGTTTGTTATCAATAAAATATTTTTCTCGTGTTGGTATTTACAAACATGGATTTGTGCCACCATTAACGCAAAAAATACTTTAAATTAGTAACTCCAGCTATGTGTGTATATATATATAAAGCAAGAAATCGATAATAATATCAAACATAATTAAAAACAACAACACATTGGATTTTTTTTCTGTTAATCGGTTCAAACTTATGTGTCAGCTGTTTTAGTAAATTACTGTATACAAAAACCAGATGCATCTGTTCGTTTTCTTTTTTACCTACTTAGGCTGAATCCACAAAATAAAAAAAATAATCCGTGACGAGAAAGGGACTTAAAGTTCTTTTAGGGCACTGTTTATTAACAGATATTTTGGTTGGCTTTCTAAAACAAGTTAAAGTTCTAAGGTTTTGATATTATAAGATCTCGATTTATAATAAGCCGCAGTTTTTTGTCTTTTTTACTATGATGTAATTATTTTAAAATTGACTAAATCAAGGGTTGTATCAATCACTTCAGCGACACAATGATGTATATAAAGGCTCCCGGCCGAGTTAGTAGACTATAGATTAATTTTTATACCGCCTTAAGAATTTTTATTAAAATTAATATTTTACAGTTTAACAAATTACTGAATAATCTCATTTATAATATTTATATTTAATTCATTCCAGACAACATGAAGAATCGTATGGAACTAGAGAATGAAACAAATGCATCAGATTTTAATGATGACAATACGCCAATGATTAGCTTAAATAATTCAACATCAGATTTAAATTTATCTTCTAATCCAAATGCAACGCAACACAGTGACGACCTTATTAATGATGAACTGGATGAAGCAATCGTTTTGAAAAGAAATATTATTGGAGGTATATCGGCAGATAAATCAATGGATGATTCTGCCCTTTCATATATTGGTGGATTTGAATTGGTTCAAGAACCAAAACCACTTACAAACGATTACACTGATGATGATACACCGATTGTTAGCTTAAATAATTCAACATCAGATTTGAATATTACTTCACCGAAACCAATAATACTAGAGCCACACTGTGATGATGATATGCTGGACGATGTTTCAATGTCACACTCACGTCTTCATCATCATCACATTGTCGAGAATAAACTCAGTAATGAACTAAAGCGTAACATTATTGATGATTATAATGTAATGGAGAATAGTATTGGTATGGCCAATGACATAATTGATGATGAGGATGACGATGATGATATTCTAATAGATAAAAAAATTCCATCTGTAATTGACCCTAAACTAGATCTGTATTTGGGTACACCGATTGAGCAAAATGTTATTGTATCATCTGTGATGCAATCAAATAAATCCGATGATTATCGAGTGGGTTGTGACGAGATCGAGACTGATTACGACGAAAGCACTCGTATAAAACATCTAACAATTCAGCAACCAAAACGCGAGGGGGTTTTGGTCTTCAATCGATCATCATCTAATTTAGACGTATCTTCATTATCATTGCACAGCAATACCAGTAGTGGTATGATTGATGAAAATCAAAATTCAAATCACAGTAGTAATAACAGTAATTTAGTGGATTGTAATAAAATCATCGACGACGGTGATATGGTCAACGTTCCTGGTTTAAATGATGATGAGGATGATTTGACATACGATGAAAATGATGTGCAATCAATGGATGCAATCGAACGGCGAGATTACGAGCATGAACAAAAATTAACGGGAGGTGTAATCGTTAGAAATTGTTCATTAATTAATAATGAAAGACTGAATTTAGATATAATCAATAGTCTTAAAAAAGAGGATGCACTGGGAAAGAATTGTAGTAGTGATGAGGATAAGGTAAGTTATCTTTAAGAATGCTTAATAAAATTCTAAGTTTTCACTTGATTTAATGTATTTTTAGAAATCAATACATACGAATACAATAACTTCAACACCAACTAGTAGTCGAAATACAACAATCCGAACAACAAAATCGGCTGTAAAATTAAATTTATCGGCATCGCTAGATCGCGTTGCTGTGTCAAGTATCAGCAACCATGATATAAAAATCGAATCTGATTCTAGCATTATTAGCAGTAGTAAAAAATTAGATTTAAATAGTAAAATAAATTGTAAACTGAATCCCGGTGTGGTTTCTGCAATAGCAACAACATCATCGGCATCATCATCATCGTCGTCATCTATTCTTGCTGCCAAATCCAGTATAATCCGAAATCCTTCCGCATCTCTTGTCGATGGTAATTGTTTTATGAATACAAATTCAAATGATAGTTTATCGTCAGACGAAGGTGTTAAGGATAGTATCAGCATTCTAAATAATAGTAGTAGTAGTAATAGCACTCAAATTGTTAAAAATAACCAGGCAATTATTGCGGGTTCGACTGCTTCATGCTCGACATCATCATCATCCAGTAATCATAATATCAATATTAATAATAATGCAGGAACGTCGTCGTCTTCCAAAATCGTTACGAATAAAATTATTTGTTCAGCCTCAACCAGTTCATCATCATCGCCCAATTGTCAATTCGCCGGCCATCACTGTTGTGCCGATAACTTAGATGATAACGATGATGTTGAAATAATCAACAACGATGACGATAATCATGGTACGTGTAAATGCACTATTATTACTAGTTTTAGATTCATTTTTGAGTATTTCGGTCGAATTTGTTTGCGCTTTGTTTTTCCTAATCGGCGAATTCTCTCACTCAGTTAAATTAAATAATTTTTTATTAAAATTAATAGTTATAGAGAAATTATATAAACCGGTAAGTTTTGTATGTAAACTGATTTTAAAGCATTTCAATTTTATCATGAATATTAAAAAATTAAAATCACCAAACGCACAAATATTCAACAGTGGCGAACGGTTACAAAAGTTATTTAAATGTTGTTCCCCTTTGCTTGCCAAACAATCATGTAACGACTACATAAATTGATGTTTTGATACGGTTTTATATACCAAACTATCCGATATTATTTAATCGCTCTAAGTATTATCCAAAAGTTAAAACGTATATTGTTTTAAATATATCAATATGTACATCAGGCGGTAACTTCTTTATATTGGTCACCCCACATCTTGAACGAAGTATAGCAGAGCTGTATCGTGGAACAATAAAACAGAAGGGACGTATGCAAAAGCAGAGTATTTTACAAGCAACATTCAAGAGTAAATTTGCAGATAATACAAATTCAGTAGGCAACTCAAACCTAGGGACATCGACCTCATCCTCATCGTCAGCCTCACGCAAATTTAATACTAGTGCTAGTACTAATATTAGCAGCAACAATAATATTAATAATAGTGTTAAAAGGACTCCAACATCGAAGACCTTGAAAGATGGGACTAAGACGCAAGGCGCATAATTTTGAGACGGATAAGTATTTTGTTTTTATTTCTTTTAATTTTGTTTAATTAATTAATTATTATTATTCGTTTTTTTTTTCAAAACCACTTTAAATCATATTTAAATGTAAAATTGTCACCACCCGCGAAAAATTATTCTTTGTTAGATCATTTGGGTGGAAATTTGTCATTGAGTAAATTTTGTATGTTCAACCGCTAGTTACTTAATTCTTCCACCCCGTTCTGCATTTAATAATTTAGTGGTGGTGGCAAACATTTTTTTTTTGTTTAGGAATTATAAACATTAACTATTTAAGCTTAAATATATTATGAATGATTATAAATAATTAACTATTTGTTTTGAAGAATAAAATTAAAATTTTTTGAAACAGTTATTGGTTTTTTAATTAAATTAAGAGTGAGAAGTGTTCGCCACATATTGTGATTCGCATATTAGACCGATATACTCAATGTTCCCTATTCCACATATTATATTGCTGCGAGGTGACAATTTTTCATAAACATAAAAGTTATTATCATTTTTTTTTTCGTCACTAAGCATATTACTTTTATTAAACGCCCAATTGGGCCCAGACCATTGCGATTCTAATAATCAATTTTTGTTTTAATACTTATAGAACCGCGTCTATCATCACCAAATCGTAAATTTGGTGATTATTTTGGGGATTCCAATGAATTTGGATCTTCTTCAACTTCATTGACACGACGCGCTACAAAATCACAAAAATCAATTGTTGAACGAAATATAGATGAGTTTGAGCACAATCTACAACACCATCACCATCATCATATGGACGCACCACAGATGATTATTTCGGTATCAGAACGTGATCATGATTTTGAAGAGGATACTTGGGCGGATTGTGATGAAGGTTACGATATCGAGGAAGTTTGCACTTGTAAAAATTACGCGGACGAAGATGATCGCATTGGATGTGATAGTGAAGATGAGTTGCCGTCTAAGGATGTTGATTTATCCGGATTTACGAATATTGATTCAACACTTCCCGACGACATAATGCATGACCCAAATGCAAATGATACGACACCACGAATGTATCGTAAGCGGAAGTTAACGGGTACCCTTGGTAGTGATACGACGCCGGGTGGAAGGAAACGGTTAGCTTTACATGCCAGTAATTTATCACCTCGAAAGAGTACCGCGGCCAATACACCTAATGCGCTTTCCTGTTCTAGTCCATTATTTCCCAGTCCTAGTTTATCCGAGCGACGAACCCCTAGATTATTAATTCCTACTAAGGATAATCCACCATCCGAATTAAACGAATGGTTGATTCAATTTCAAAAATGGTCACCGGCCGAGCGAATTCTAGCCGTTGATCGTCTAATCGACTCATGTGATCCAACGCAAGTAAGGCATATGATGAAAGTAATTGAACCACAATTTCAACGTGATTTCATATCACTCTTACCAAAAGAAGTAGCATTACAAGTGTTATCGTTTTTGGAACCATGTGATCTGTTGCGTGCAGCACAAACATGCCGATCGTGGCGATTCTTATGCGATGATAATTTATTATGGAAAGAAAAATGTAAACAGATCAGTATCGTAATGGAGGCATCGCAGGAACGCCCAAAACGAGGTCGAGCCGGAAATATGCCGCCAATATCGTCAGAATGGAAGGCAGCTTACATGCGCCAACATATAATCGAAATGAATTGGCGATCCAGACCAATTCGGGAACCGAAAATATTAAAAGGGCACGATGATCACGTTATTACTTGCCTACAATTCTGTGGCAATCGTATCGTTTCGGGATCGGACGATAATACATTAAAAGTATGGTCGGCTGTTACCGGGAAGTGCCTTCGAACATTAGTTGGTCATACAGGTGGTGTATGGTCATCCCAAATGGCTGGTAATATAATTATTTCGGGTAGCACAGATCGTACACTAAAAGTATGGAATGCTGAGAGTGGGCAATGTATACATACATTGAATGGCCACACTTCAACTGTAAGGTGCATGCATTTACATGAAAATAAGTAAGTTAATTGTCGTAAAGTAATGCGTGAATAATGTTCAATTCTAAATTGGGTTTTGCTTAATTTTTCTGTAGAGTGGTTAGTGGATCTCGTGATGCCACCTTACGTGTCTGGGATATAAACACAGGTGCATGTTTACATGTTCTAGTTGGACATTTGGCTGCAGTCAGATGTGTGCAATACGATGGGAGACTGGTTGTTTCCGGAGCATACGACTATATGGTCAAAGTATGGAATCCGGAGAAACAAGAATGTCTTCACACGCTACAGGGACATACAAATCGAGTGTATTCACTTCAGGTAGGTGACCCTTTTATTCGTGAACTTTTATATATAATTAAAGTATTCATAAACTAAAAGCAGAGATGATGTTAATAATGTAACGACGTTATTCAACGTTTCTATTTTATAATCGATTAAATGATTTTATTCATTTTCCTTGTGTCGCAATACCAATTATAGCTACATCCATTACCCACGGCCGGACAATTGGAATGTTAATATAGCTATTATGAGTTATGCGTGAATTCCACAGTGAAACAATTTTTTCAGTAAAATTAACACGAGATAAAAATATATATTCTTTACTTGTTAGAGAGAAACAAAAAAAAAATTCACTAAAATTTACTGGCAGTAAGCGGGGAAAATGTTGCCATAAAAACTCAATACTTTTTATGGCAACATTTGTTTGGCTTTATCACTCTAACATAACTTTAATATGTATACTCTCCTGTTTTCGGTTTCCCAGTATTTTTTACTGAAAAAAATTGTTTCACTGTGAAATCCCGGCATTATTCGTAATTGAAAATTAACACACAAAACAACTAAACATGTAAATATATGTGACTCACATTTTATTAATTGTTTATTTTCTTATTAAATTTTACGACTTACGATTTATTAAGTTAAATCGTTTATTTGCGACACCTCAATAGCAGTCGTATAATTTTTGTTTCTATCTAAAATAATGCGCGTCGCAATTTCATAATAGGAAAATTTGCGATCTGGTCGAATAAAAAGCTGGCCGAAAAATTTCATAATACCTATTTTCGACGATGTCAAAAAAGAAGCGCGCCTCGAAAATTTCATAATAGACCCCCTGGTTCGTAAAAAACAAAAATATACATAAGGGCCGTAGCATCCTAACGATCAAAGACGAATTACAAAAGATGCGGATCAGCTATGCAGGGAAACTGGTATCTCATCCGAATTTGCTCGCGCGAAACCTAAAAGATATACCTACGTCTTCCCGATTAAAGAAGAAAACGATGGCTGTAATAACATAAATTATTAAGTTTACTTATTAATAAGAAGTAGATTCTGCTCCCGCAGATTTACATAATTACCTTAGTTATAAAATTTGAAAACTTGTTATTTTTATGTTTGAAAGATTCAATAAATAAAGTTTTAAAAACTATTTTTAAGAGCATATTTTTGGTTGCCCTACTAGTCATATTATTTTTTTTTAATTATCATCAGTTTTGTCGTTACATTGAAACGAAAAAAAATTAGAGATTATGAATTACCTACTTATGAATATATGTTTTTGAGTGTCCCAATTGTAATACTAGCTAGGAATTTAATTAATTACTTGATTACAAAAATTCAGACTTTTTTTCATATCGAAAACCAATTAAACATTTATTGGACCGTGCAAATTGTCCTTTCCTTAATCGAATGAGGGAATGAGAGGGTTTAACCCGAAATCAAGTTAACACTACTTTTTGTTTTTAAAATATTTGGGAAAAGATGAAACGATTTTTTTTAACTTGAACATTTTATAACGACTATACACTAGCGAATTGCAAAACTCCGTAATAGTATATTTTATTTAGAATTTTATGCTCTTTCATTACTGTTGGTTGCGGTCACTCTGTATATTAATTACATTATGTATTATTTGTGCGACCGAGAAAAATACTAATATTTTTTGACATAAGAATGCTGCTATCCGTTTACGACCAGTAGGCTCTCCTCAAACATTAGTAAAAAAATCTATGAGACCACACTAAAACAAATTTGTGGTGCGAATAATTAGTATAGTTATTTTTTTTTACTTTTGGTTTTTTCGATAGTAATGGTGTTTGTGATTGTTCCGTATATTGGTCGATTTTCAGTATTCTCGAATTAAATAGACCAATATACGGAACAATCACAAACACCATTACTATCGAAAAAACCAAAAGTAAAATATAATAAAATTCGTAAACACGAAAAAGTTAGTTGCAAAAATAGAATAAAGAATCGAATTTCGTACGTTATGCAGTAATTCGCTAGTAGTACAACTACATGGTATTGCTCTATATATATAGACAATATTCCATGTAAATAATAGAACGTCAGTCGTCGCGACCTGATGAGAAGAGTGATTTTTTCAAATCAATAATCTCATCCGTTCGAAACTGATTGTTGGGATTCTTACACATTTTCCATCTATAAATCAAAAATTCAAAATTAGTATAGTTAGTTCTTACAAATAATAATAAGTACAGAAAGAAAAAAAAGTATGTATACACTTCAATGTAATTAACTTCTATATTACAGTTTGATGGAATTCACGTAGTATCAGGATCATTGGATACATCGATACGAGTTTGGGATGCTGAAACGGGTAGTTGTAAACATACCCTAATGGGGCATCAAAGTTTGACATCAGGGATGGAACTACGACAAAACATACTAGTTTCAGGTAATGCTGATTCAACAGTAAAGGTGTGGGATATAATTACAGGGCAATGTTTACAAACACTTTCTGGTGAGTACAGAACAAGCCACCGTGATACATCGGAATAGATATATATATAAATTCTTATTTTATTTACAGGTTCAAATAAACATCAATCGGCGGTGACATGTTTACAATTTAACTCACGATTTGTGATAACGAGTTCCGATGACGGAACTGTAAAGTTGTGGGACGTTAAGACTGGTGAATTTATTAGGAATTTGGTAGCACTTGATTCGGGAGGTTCAGGTGGTGTTGTATGGAGAATAAGGCACGTGTCGCACCAATACATTTACCAAATTTAATATTTGAAAGAAAAAAAAATAATATTCGATTTTTTTACAGGGCGAACGATACCAAACTAGTCTGTGCTGTAGGATCACGGAATGGGACCGAAGAAACTAAATTAATGGTACTCGATTTTGATGTAGAAGGTGCCTGTTTAAAATGCTCATAAATTATAATTAACAAATTCAGATGTTATAATAGTTAAAAATCAGTTTTTTTCATTATTAGAATATTCAATATTTAAAAACAAAACAAAAAACCTGAAGAAGTATAAATAGTTGTTATTATTTTCAAATTAATTAATTATATTAATTTATATCACTAAATTAAACTAAAGATTATCGCCAAGAATGTTATAATTTCTTTTTTTTTCATATGGCTCAACGAAATTTATTATTATTTTTTATTAATTTTGAAATTTAATTATTTTGCTTTTATTTTGTTGATTAGTTTTTAATAAAAATTTATTTGTTTTTTATTTTGGAGATTAAAAATAGTAAACCCCGTAGTAAAAACATTCAAATGCTTTAATTAATTTTTACATAGTTTTTAATCATTTATTATGTTGGTCAGTACTCGTTCTAAATATTTTGTTTAATTTTATTTAGTTTTTTTTTTATTTAAGTTATGATGATTTAAAAAAATATTGTTAATTAATTTTTAGGCACGTTTGATGATGAAATTGACGTAATATTTAGTTTAATTTAGGATTTTTTTTGTCCCACGGTTAAATTAGTGAGAAGAGCCCAATTATTGCCATTTCTTAGGAAAATTTAGTTGTAAATAGTACTAATGTTAAATTAATTAAAAACTGTAATTAATGCGCTAAATATAAAATTTATTATGAGTTGATTTGAATTTTATTAATATAAGATGTTGCCATAAAAAGTAATAACCGCAGGCCAAAAGTAATTTTGTGATTGTTCATTGAGTGAATTTTACGGTGGAACTAGAACATCTAATAGACATTAGAGAGCCTAGTTCCACAACAATTTTTGAATTTTGACTAAACATTAAATTTAAGTTACCACACAAAAACCACTTTCTATAAATAAATTATACACGATTTAAAATTCAAATCAACCGCCTCACCGTTCCAAAACCAACCCAAACGATTCTCAAAACGATTATGAAACCAAACATACCGAAACTTTAACAAAAAATTATGATTAACTAAACTTAAGTTACGTTTCCTAATTTTTTTTTATATTTTGTGCAAAAGAAAGTTTTAATATAAATTAAATTAAAATTATTGTACTACAAGTTAAGTTAATTAATAATAATAATTATTAATGGTACAATATATACATACGAGAGGAAATTAATTAAAACTAAATATAATTAATTAATTAATGATATACTTATTATATATTAATTAAAAATAGACTGATTTATTTTTAATTTAAAGAAAAAATTAAAAAATTCTGAAATAATAAATTCCAAATATTACAGTAAAACCTATTTATCTGTATACAACACATTAATAATTAATTTTTCCAATTTGTTGTGTTTTTGTAATGTAAGATACATAATTAATTAAATAGATATTTCGCCCGTTTGGAGAGAGAAAAAATTGGTTTTACTGTACATGCAAATCTACATAAAAACGAATTATGTAAATTAAATTATATTTAAAACAAACAAATCGATAAAAAAGTTATCCATATTCTTTTTCTAATTTCAGGAATAAAAATCAAATTATTTATTAAACTATGCCATTATATCCTAAATAATTTAATTCTAATTCTAATCGAAATTATATTAATTCATTTATTTTTATTAATTTTTGAAACAGATAAAGATTATTAATAAGAATAATTACGCTTTAATTTTGAATTATTTATTTTGTTTTAAAAATTAATAATTTAAAAACGTAATCAATTAATAAAAAATGTATAAAATGTTGTGCCTCTCTCAAATATAACGTTTAATAATATAATAATAATAAAGTTAATTAATAATAAATTATTAATTATTTTTCTCTATCTCTTTCTCTCTCCCCTCAAACAAATACGCTGAATAAAGAAAATGCTAGAATTACTAATTAAAATTGTAAACAAAAAACAAAAATTTGTATAGAATAGTTGTAAAATATTATAATTATGTAATTTAAAGGTTAATAATAAATTGGAAAAATTATGGAAATCCGCTATAACAAAAAAATTTGCAACAATTAAACCGAAAAATAATAAACAAGAAAACAATTAATGATTAATAAATATAAATAAAATAGAATTTTTTGTTTGGTTTATCTATACATATCTCATACAATTTTCAATTCTCTCTTCTATGGCCTATCCTACCGGTTCTGTACCGACATCACGCGCGAGA
This sequence comes from Nephrotoma flavescens, assembly GCA_932526605.1. Taxonomy (NCBI): domain Eukaryota; kingdom Metazoa; phylum Arthropoda; class Insecta; order Diptera; family Tipulidae; genus Nephrotoma; species Nephrotoma flavescens. The sequence continues at coordinate 272,659,329 of OW052222.1, read as the reverse complement.
AGGCACTAACTTGGTATTACCACAGACAATCAAAGAAGATGTTTGATTTGAACTAAAAAATTAAAACAAATGTTTCAAATTAGTCACTGTTGTATCTGTGATTTTTCGTAAAACTGTATACGTTACTCAAAAAAACATAAGATTCTGCTTGTTACTACTTACACAAAATATACAAGCAGTTTAAATTTTTACGTTTACAAAGGATGAAATATCTCGCATGAGATTAAGAACGACTGACAAGATGGGAATAGTATGCAACCTAGACATTACCAAGCACGCGTAACCTTGGGATTTACGATTTAATTAGACTATCATTCCGTTTACAGTTTAGAATTTTCTCATTAATAGAAACAGAAACAACAATATGTACTTAAAAATTTTTTAAATTATAATTTAACATAATGTCAACAATCATAAAATGTTGCTTTTGCACAATTTTAATTATAAACTAAATATTTAAATATTTAGAAAAGTCCGTCTTTAAAAGCTGATATAAAAATAAATAAATATTGAGATGATGGGTCGAGATATTGGTTTTAATCGACTTTCGCTGGTGTCTTCGTTGGTGTCTTGTAGTACCATGCCGCTAAAAATACGAAGCTACTGAGCAGGAACCCAATGGTAAAATTTGCCATTAACATCATATCAGCGGAATCAAAGTATATGGTATAAATGCGTGTTAGATTAGTAAATGCGGATAAAAACCATGTCACTAAGCTGATTGAATTCGAATCCTTCGACGTTAAAATAGCGATGATTTGTATCACTTTGCTAGCTGCTCCAATCGGTGTGGTGAATGGCTGTGGGAAGAATTTCAATAATTATTAGGTTATGTGCTGTAATAACAATGAGACTTACAATAAGCATTGTTAAAATGTTTTCCGGAAGCATATGGGTTAAAAATCCAGCCACCACTGAAACGTAGACGATTGCACTACTGAACGCAATTATACCAAGAGCGCATTGGTACTTTAATACACAGAATATTAGGACGTATTCCTGAAGCAGCAGTATAGGATACTCCAGATAAGAGAGATACGCATAATTGTTAACGAAATTATAGCACATAGTAGTCGAATAGCTGAACAGTTCCAGTAGCAACGCAATCATGCTAACACCTGAAATAAAATCAAACATACAAGTTTTTTTTGTTAGTTTTAAACAATTAATATTATTTCTTGATGACCTTGAAAAAATAATAATAATGAACATCTATTACGTGAATTTGTTCGTCGCAGTGGTTTGGTCATGCCATAATCAACATAAAAATATTTAACAATTAAACGATGTATGTATCACGTGCAATTTGCACGAAAACCGGTGCACATCTGCAATACCATATGTATGTACATAAAACACAACAAAAATGCAACAAAGTGCGCAATGACCTCACCTTTGCTTGATTCTAGCTCGATAATTTTCTGAATTTGGGGCACTTTTATGACGAGACATGATAAAATCGTAATTAAACTAAGAACATCCGAAATTATTAAAATAGGCCCACGTTGAAAATATTCTTCCATTTTCGAAACCGATAAAAAACTGCCCAAACTTCAACAAACAAAAATAAAAATGCAAAACCCTACTGAGTTTATTCAATTTTTTTATATATCTAATCAACTTATTCACTAGACTACATAATAAAAATCTTAAAATAAAATGTGGAATAGAGTATTTATATCGGGGGAATTAATTGTTAATTTTATAAATAAAAAGATTCTCTACTCGTAAAACTCTCCAATAAATTTTCGCATTATGTGGAGAAAATTGGCATAGAAAAATAGTTTACATAGATTTCTCATTTTTATAAATCGAGAGATAAAAATGAGTTGTGTAAAAAACATCTGTGATGTCATGAATTCATGATTGTATTTGTGACTTTACATTGCGCGCAGTGTAGTATTGGCATAAAATCGATAGTATAAAACTCTTCCATATGATGTTTCAATTCTACGGTCATAATGTGACATTTTGGTTTTGTGAAAGCTCGTGAACGAACGTATATGTTTGATAAATCGTGCAAAAAAATTTATTTTTCTACAAACTTGTAAAATTCTTTCTCATATATAAGATGACCGAAAATGAAGACTTGTCAAATAAGGAAAATACAAGGGTTGACGATAACAATAAAAGCGGCGACGGAAAAGATAAAAAATTAAAAAATGGAAAGGAAAAACTTAAGCCTTTGACCAAGGTATGTGGCTTTTAAATAAATTAATAAAAAATTCGTTTATATATAAGACCTACAGCATATTTAATTCCAGATTGTAATTCGTCACCTTCCTCCAACTATGTCGGAAGAAACATTTTTGAAACAAATCGATCCATTACCGGATAATGATTATTTCTATTTTGTGCCAGCCGATTGGTCTCTCGGTGCAAACGCAACATGTCGGGCCTACATCAATTTTGTAAATCAGGATGATATTTTTATATTTCGTGATAAATTTGACGGCTATGTATTTGTTGATCAAAAAGGGACCGATTATCAGGCGATTGTTGAATTTGCTCCGTTCCAAGGACTTCCTAAAAGTCGTGCCCGCAAAAAAGACAACAAATGTAATTCAATCGAAACCGATCAACATTATATAAGTTTTGTCGAAGCTTTGAATAATGAGCAGAATGAATCCGGCAAAGGTGAAACGAAACTTGAATTCTCGTACCAGTTCAGCACGAGTAAAGATGACATCAAAAAAATAACGAAAACACCATTACTCGAGTTTTTGGCAAATAAGAAACAGGAACGTAAACGTCGGAATGAAGAACAGCGGAAGCAACGCCGCGATGAGGAACGGCAAAAACGTAAGGATAAAGTTGTAAAGGGGATTCCATCTGCAATCAAGGAAGAAGAATCACCGAGTTCAAGAATTTTAGTAAACGAAGGTGATATAATGGTGCGAGTGGTGAAATCACGGTTAGATCGCGGAAAAGGCGGTTCCAATAGTGGAGGAAGTAGTCGCGGTGACAACTCGGGACGGAAAGAAAAACAATACGACGTCAAAGAGCCAATGCTTTCCACGCCTGTCCCAAAATTTTCGGATCGTGAACGTAACAATGATCGTGACGATAATCGGCGATCGTATAAAGATTATAAAGAAGAACGAAAGCGTCGCGATGAAAAACGTCGCCAGGAACGAGAACAACGCAAATCTGAATATAAAAAGAAGGAAGCAGAAAAAGAATTTGAAGAACGACCCAAAACTGTTGTACTTACAACCAAACCAATGGAACCAAACCAATCAATATCGGCGACAGCAAGTAATACACCAAGCGACACAAATCCACCGATTAAAAAAGAAATTAAAAAATATAGTGAGGTACGCAAGGAACGCCGAGCTCGAGCATCTGCTTCACTAGCAGAAACTACTTCACACGATATCGTTGACTCAAAAACTGTTGAATCGGTGACCTCGGGTAGCCAAAACGCGTTTATAGATGATGATATCGATGATATTGATGGATTTATTCCAAAACAATACGAGAACAATTCAAAGGAGACAAGAGCCCAACGACTTCAGCGTGAGAGTGATGAGCGCACAGCTCGTCGAATTCGCAATAAAGATCGGCCTTCTCTTGAAATTTATCGCCCGGGTAAATTACGCACGGGTTCCAAAAAATTAAGTGACGATGAAAAAGGAGGTAAAGACAGTCCAGATAGTGGATGTGATCGTAATTTATCCCGTCGAAATAGTTCCAAATCAATCGAAGATGACGATTCAACACCAAAAACTGAAGAAATGCCTACGCTCAATGTGGAGAAAAAAGATAAAAAATTATATGAAATGAGTCCAGATATTCCACCCTTTATACCAAAATCAATGCAGACCAAATTGGAACAGGACCCAAATGATGATGATATTGATGTTGCACCTGGCCAATAGAATTTATTGATTTTTTTTTGTTTAATGATTAAAATATTACTGAATTATTTTGAGTTTTAAAATTATGCCATGTCTCTAATTGTTCTTTCGGAATGTTAATATTTTTCGTTTTGAATTATGGTGATTACTGACTAGTGTCGGGGGTTTCACCGTTTTTTTTTCAATTACATGTGATAATTTAATATTGTACTTTTGATAATCTAATTATAGTCAATTATTAACCATTATCTCAAAATTTTTCGAATGCGGATTAGTTACACCCTAATTTTCCTCTCTTTCTCTCTCTGGCACTATACATCCCATCAAGGGATTGGGCCACCTCAAATGAGGTTTCATAATCATATTTTCTTTCGGATAATGAAGCGATTAATTCGTTGCTCCTTAAAACCAGCCGTGAAATTTTTTCCTTGTCACCACCGAGATTCGAACCCGGGACCTCCGGTCGCTGGAGCAAGCATACCGACCACTTTGTCACCGGGCGGTGGCACACCTTTATGGCATAGAGAAGAGTAATATAAACAGAGTAGCTGCATACAAAATTTTGAAACAATTTTGTAGATTGTAATTGTAACCCCAAAATACAAACTCGCTTTACGATTTTAATAGTAAAATAATTACAATGTTATATGATTTATATGTTATCAAATTATATTATTTTTATTCAAAAATAATTCCGATTTAACTAAGATCAAGATCCGTCAAAATCTGAAAGACATTACAACCTGTCATTTTTACACACACATTTGTGTGGGTTGGACTTAAATTGAAGCAAATTTCTTTTTCTCTGGTATGAAAAGGGATATATTCTCTCTTACGAACCACGATATGTGTCGATTAGAACAAAAGGGAGAATAAACGGTTTTTGTTGAATATCTAAGATTGCCAAAAGTGGAAAAGGTCCCTTTTGCTTCTAATCGACACATATTTAACCGGGTGCAAGACATACAACTTGACAACTCTTGAAAATAGACGCGAATTGCTAAAAAGTACATTTATTGGTAATCTCCTAATAGGTCTAATCGATGCACCGGATGTGCTAAAGTCAATTAAAATAAAGGTTCCTGGTAGACAACTAAGAGATCATGACTTCCTCCACTTAAATAGATACAGAACCAACTATTGCGATAATGAACCAGTGAAGATGATTTATTAAAGTTTCAATAGAATTAACTATTTATTTGGTTTTTGTTTAACTAAAGATGATTTTTTACTTGTTTTACTTTTATATTTCAAATCTTCAAATCCAATGCGGATTTATTTTATTTTATATTCTTAAATTAAAATTTTTCAAGTCAAATTTCTAGACTTATTTCAATATACATAAATAAATAAAGTCGATTGAAGCGACAAATCATAGATTGAAGTGACAACAATAGTATTCCGTTAGTCGTTTAAAAAGTTTCATGCCACGTCAGGTGAGATTTGTAGTGCAAATTTTTTAGGCGATACAAGAATGAAGAGGAGCAAAATGAAGGTTTAAGACTGTGTGCCTGAGAGCGATTTTTTCGACTAAATTGCCGACTAAACTAAATTAATGACTGATTCACAACATTCTTTCAAAGGTGGCACTAGTATCTTTTAAATATGCTGTGCCTCAGATTACTAAATTGTAAACTAAACTAAATTATGACTTTTCATACATCATATTGTTTTCAACAACACCGATTTGTTATTATTTAAAATCAAGGAAATAGCAAAAATAAAACAAACATAGAAGGATATAGAAATCGCATTATTCATGATTATAAATTACAATCGAAATTTAGGAATGAGAATATTTTTCTTTTAGACATTTTTACTCGTATGCACACGATAAAAAATAATAAAAACAAGAAATGAAAATGACAACTAAATAGTCAAGCAACCTCAGCAGGAGTCTAAATGATAAATACCTGGTGGCTAATAGCATAACTACTAATTAATTTAATATAAATCTTTTGCAATGAATTGAAGTACATATTATTTGGAATTTAGAAAAGGCAGATTGAAGTAGAAACATAATGTTTCTGTGCTAATTTTGGTTGAAAATTAAAATGTTAAAGGAAAATGATAAAACAAACATGAAAAATTTTGACCTCGAGATTTTTGGAGATGTACCATTCGCTATATCGCCAAAGTCAATAAAAGTAGTTTTAAAAAAATCTGTGTGTGTGTGTGTGCGTGGTTCCGTGCAGACTAAATATCTGTTGGCGCTTTATAGCCCAGATGGATTGACTGATCGAGGGTAACACTTCACATTTAGATAGGTCTTTTCTATAAATTGGGAGATCCCATTGATTTTTGGCCAAAATCAGTTCTCCGGAAGTGGCAGCTTCTATAGAAGCTTTTTTCTTTTTTGCAAATTTTTCAAATGTATATTGCATTTTAAAAATACGATTAAAAAGTATTGTAAATTAAATTTCAGTTCTTTAAAGTTCAGATTGTTTATCGGAAATAACGAGTTTTGAGAAAAAATAAATTTATATCACCAAAATTCGACATCTCTACCGTCTAGGCGGATTAACTATTCAGAATAAAACTTCACACTTAAACTCTTTTCATTGTTTGGGAGAACGAGTTGACCTTGTTGATTTTCTGAAATTTAAGAAAAGATTATGGTTTTGATTATACATCTAGGTAATTTTATGTTATCGAAAATTTCTGGCATGTCAAAAATAATTCTACCAGCCAAACCATTTGAAGCTTGCACGACGAGCACAATGTATTGTATTTCAAATGGTAATGCAACATATATACGCTTTTAGTCGGGACCATATACAGTCAGTGAAAATAATTATGCAAAATGAGCAAGATCTGTTCTAGGTCATTGTGCACTATCCAAAACTACCATGGAAACCAATACAATTATTTTTCAGCCGAAACTGAACTAGACAGAGTCATATGTGGGTGTGGCATCTTTTGAATACCACATTTTTATCAGCTAAAACCAATTAGATCTTGCTCAATGAGCACAATATATGTTGGAAGTTGTGCAACATATAAACTTTCACTTGCAACTACAACAACGTTAACCAACTCAGCAAAAACCAACCGAAGTGACATAAAGTCAGTAGGAGCAATCTAAAAAATAATATAATGAGTACGATGTGCATTAGGCTATTGCACACTGTTCAAGACTGTCTATTCAAGAAGCTAGCTGAAACCATTCAATGAGCGCAAGGTATTTACAATGGTTGTATCATCTACTGTGCTGTACTTCATAACTTTCCATCCAGAACAGGGGCTGGAATCGAACGATCCGTTCTAAGTCATTTGTGTATCCAGCCCAAGTATATGTTTACACTTTAGATGTCTGAATTGTAGATTTGACTCAGTTTTAGCATTCTATACAGAGCTGGATGCAATACTCGTATTTATATGTTGTTTTGGGTTTATTTATTTATAACTCATTTTAATAATACGATGAACAACACATTCCCAAGCTTATTAAATTTCGCACCTGGAAGATAAAAGCATTAAAATAAATGAAATTAGATTAAACTAAAATATCTGAAAAAAATGTCTGCTCAAATTTTTGCCTCTCATTTTTTTAGTGAGATTTTTTGTATCCAGCCCGTGAGCTGTATGAAACCTACTACTTGGCTTATATTTTAGCGAGGCCTACATGGGCAGGATGCAGCCATGTAATCTACCACACTTCAATTCCAATCTAAAGAATGAAATGTCAGGTGCGGAATCATTCGAAGCTTGCATAATGCAGTCCGGATTGTAACCATTAAGTAAGGTGAAGCAATCCCGACTGTTGCATAATGAACACGTTTTGTTCTTTGAAGGTTATTGTGTACTGTCCAAAATTTCGGGGGAAACCAGGTCAATACCAAAAGCTAGCAAAACTGCTTTGAGCTCTTAATATTATTTTTTCACTGATCTGGTCTCATACAGTTCTGGTCGGCATTGTATTGATCCTGACGGAAATTTTAGAAATTGTTGAATGACCTGGAAGGGATCACGCTTATTATGCAACGATGCGAATTGTTACCAATCCGGCTTAGAAATATTATACATTTTTGTGTCAACTTGTGCCGTAGTGGGTTTGGTTCCAGCTAACGTGAAGGATATGTTCGCTTATGTTATTCGTTAGTTTGCGAATTAATTTTAAAAAAGTGTCGCTCTAATCAGTATACGTAAAGCAAATGTTCCGAAAGGCGATCACCTGATGTAATGCTGTCAGAAAATTGGATTTAATGTATTACTACACTACTTAGTACGTTGACCTTCGAACTCATTGTGAATCGATTACTGCACGAGCACTGTATAATATTTTCAAAAACACGCATTTATAAATTTTTGAGTCAATCCAAAGCACGAGATAAAAGCTATTAAAATCAGATGGCGTTTCGTCAATTGGGAAACACTTCGTATCTTATCTTTCATACAGTTATTGAGGATTTACTTATATATGGCTTTGTATAAAAATAATTGGTAGAGAAATGATAAGTTTTGTTTTAAGTTAAAGAAAGAAGCAGAGCTCAGATAAGATATCGCGAAAAATTCTATGACTAATTCGTTGTTATTTTATCAATTATAGCAGACAATTTTATTTAATTAAATGTTACAGTAAACCAACTGAAAACAAATCATCTACAAAATATCGTGTAGAACTATTTAATTACTCTTTTTAGAAATTTAAAATGCTTGCTCCTACTTTAAGTTTTCGGCATTTAACAGTCGCGTCTCAGGCACCCATCTTTTAAACGTGTATTCGTCCGGTCGGCACTTGCATTTTGATTGACAAATAAAAGAGTTCATCGTTAATTAACTTAATCGCCAATTTAAACACACATTATGTACATAACCGTCAGAAAACGTTGAAAATTGAAAAATATAATTTAGTTTTAGTTAGTCAAAAGACGAGTAACAAACACAAACTATACAAAAAAACGTTTATCATTATTTCATTTCATTTTATTTTTTTTTTGAAATTGAATGTAATTCAGTTTAGTATTGATACGACTTTAATATAGACAGCATTACTCGTAGTAAAAAAATATACATATGTATATCAGTTTTAGTAGGTGCATGCACTACTTAGTCGAACCGATTGTATTCACGGATAGGTGTGTCTAATATTTGTGCAGTGCATTGATAATAATAATCAATTACTGATAAAAACAAATACACAAGTGCGGCCAAAGTGATTTTATAAAATAAGTGCTCCGAGGAAATGTTACAATTTTATGGATATCCTACGAGGTCCTGAGAACAACACCACGTTACATTATTTAGAATATTATATTCAAATTTAACCTTTACGTGAATTTTTTAGCTGTGAAAGGTAAATCATTTTAAATTGTGAATACCGCACTTTACTTGCTATATGGGTATTAATTTAATAAATTGGGACATTATAAGTTTATTAATTGAAATATTTTGTTGTTTGACTAACGAAATATAAACGGAATTGAATTTTTGAGGTATCAGTATACATAAGTGCGTAAGAAATTCAACTCAATATTTAAGTGATTTTAATTATAATTTATTGCTTGTGATGAACTCTCGTACTAGTACATTACGTACATATATCTAGTCAGGAAGCATACATAATTCGTTCGACTGTTGAGTTGTTTTAATAAACAATTTTAGCGGGGGAGACATCGATTTAATGTATGGCTCATCGCTTCTTAATACATTTATTATGTACCCAGGGCAAGCAGAAATAGCAACGCTTATAACTGCTAATACTTAAAAACGAGTACCTCGTATTTTGTAAGTTTTTAGAAATATTTGCATTTTTAAAATTATGTTAGATTCTAAACATTGTTTAAGAAAAAATCTTGATCATCAAAGGCGCGTGTATTGGAGTCTGAGGCTGGTTATATTGTTTGTGTTGCAAAGTTGCAAATCAAACTGAGCCAGAATAAGTGAATGCTAAGAGGCCATATGATAATGATGATCAACTAAACAAGAAATTCGTGTTCAGTGCAGTTTTTACTTGAGTAGTGCTTAGGTAAATGTGCATGTTTATTCCATGCTAGAGATTTTATATTTATACAGACGTTAAAATTCAGTTTTTCCAGAATTTTTAAGGAATCATCATTGTTTTGCGCCTCTGCTGTTCGTAACACATTTCCTTTTTATGTAAAATGGTTAATTATTTATTTTACAAAAAAATAAATTATCCTCCTGCACACGAAAGTTCTGTCAAATTGGGTAAATTTATTCTGACATAAATTCGAACTATTTCATCTTTTGAAAAAAAGGTATTATAGAAAAAATGTTGATACGTTTCATTGAATAACGAAAATTGAGTGTGACTGGCGAATTGTTTCTAGGAAATATTCTTTATATGTTTTTAATTGATATTACCAAAAATTCCACAATCAAATTAATAAACTTAAAATATTTAATTGAATACAATGTGCTCTGTACAAACTATTAAATATATAGTATACACTGTATACTCGTATATACAGCTCCACACAGAGTTTCATTTAAAATAAAATATCCCAAACAACTTTCAAAATATATAATTTGCGTTGCTCGACGTATTAATAAAAAGAATAAACTGCGAGCCAAGTTAAATAAGCGCTTCCAAGTGCGCCATAATTAATGAAGATATCAAGGAAGAAAAGGAAATCTGTTATCCATAAGCGTTTTTCAATTAACCCCAGTGATATAGAAAAAAATCTGTAATTTAGTAAACGAAATTCTAACTCGTAAACCTAAAACGTCACAAGTCAAATTTATTTTAGCTGAGAATAGAGAACTAAGAAATTACTAATGCGTTTAATTGTTATTGCTAAAGACCTAGAAGAAAATTTACTCTAGCAACACGTCATCTTTTTGATTTCACATTTGATTTCAGGTCGACAACGTTTTGTTTGGGACAGGGAAGAGCATTAGCAGCGAGTTTCCAAAATGAAGATTGGTTTGTTGCTGAGCTACGACAAAACTGCATTCATGACACATAAACTAATGGGTCATATTCAATAACATCTTCCGTTCAATTTGCAATATACTATTAATAAATTGTAACTAGAGATTCAGGGTGTCTTAAATTTATCTAAAGGGGCCTAGTGGCTTTCACTTTCGAATGGAATGCAATATAAGCAATATTATGTGGGCGAATAACAATTGCCCTTGGTCAGCATGCTTGCTCCAGCGACCGCAGGTCCCGGGCTCGATTCCCTGTTTTCAGTTGGTTTACCTAAGGTTCAATTAAGGCAACTATATGATTTTATTTATTTTTAATGTATATGTTACGGTTAAAGTCCAAAATCGGTAAATGTCCGAAATTTTAATTTTTTAAATTCGTTTACACGATTAAAAGCAGGTTGTCCAGAAATCGGATGGTTATGAAATGATTATTAACCTTTCCCCTACATCCTCATAGTTTCATTTAATCCCCATCAGAGGGGTAAGCGTCATGAGGGCACAGCTACCTCCCGCGAGCCCGTGAGAGTCAGTAAAGCCGTTACTATTCAAAATTCTAATTTGCATTAATACCATAAAAAATACTCCGTGAGGTGAAGGATAAACCATTTCGAGAATGGTTATGGAAACCAAAAAAAAAAATGGCTCAATTTAGGTACAAACCACAAAAATGTGTGAGTAAAAAATCATAGTATGTAATGGCGTTTTTGATAAAAAATTTCGCTTGATTTGAAGTACAAGTACAACCAACATAATTGTGTGTATGGTTATAGTGTTTTTTTCGGACGAAAATAAGTTTAAAAGGAATGCACAAATGTGTAAGTTGGGTCAAAACACATACAAAAATAAATTTTTGACATGGTACTTTTGCCGAACCCACACAATTGTGTTACCAGGCAGCAAAAGGGATATAGGACTCTCATTTCATAGATTTCGAAGCAATAAAACAGTTTTTTTTCCAATGTTTATTCGGTCATTTACCGATTTCGGGCTTTTACCGTAACATATACATCGATTGGATGGTCTGGCAATTTGCATCGAAAAATCGGAGCAATATTTTAGATAAAAAATGTAGTGCTTTAGTAAAGAGGTTTGCAGTCGCTGAATAAAAGTTGTAAAATGCACTTAATAAACACATTTTAGAAAAAATTAGATTCTTGGTAATTAAAAACTTTGTTCAAAAAATTTAAAAAATCTCTTTAAAAAAGTTGTAAAATGTCACTTAAATTTATTTTTTTCACACATATAAGTATTTTTCAATCGAATTTCAGGATAATAAGTCGTTTTGTTAACTGGAATGAGGTGATAACTGAAAAATATTAGCATAATACACTGAAAAATAGGATAAATATGTAAATATTAACGCAGTTAGTAGATATCTTTTAAGTTCAAGCAGTGGGTTGGCTGAAATCAAGTTCAATAAAGATTGAAAAATCTACATTTTTTACTATACATGCCTATAAACTATAAAGTTTTATTTCCTTTATGTTGGTTTAATTTAGTTTAGTTTCCTTAATTAGAATAAGTTTTATTATTCTGTTAACCTGAATTCTCGAATATTACACAGTTACCCAAAGATTAACTTTCTTAATATGACAGAGTTTTCTGTCCCTTTATTCCAGATTCCTAATAATAATAATAATAATAATAATAATAATAATAATTCCCAACGACCAATCACCCCTCCCTGACCGCAAAATTCTGGGAAAATTATAAAGAAGGATATCATTCTACTAAATTAAAAATTGAAAAAAGAAAGAAAACAGCAAAAATAAATTATTACCAATGGATCGAAATAAAAAATGTATTTAAAGAGCTATGATTAGGAAAATGAAAAGGCTGAATCTATATGTCAAATAAATAAAAAGAGAAAGAATTAATCTAAAAATAGAACAAAAATTGCTTTATCGATTGGTAGCAAATAATAATTTCTAAATAGCGACTTTGCTAATGTGGTAGTCAAAAAGTTCGAAATATTTATTAGTTTCACGCAGCATTCTTGTAATAGGCTCGTTCTGGCCGTAGGTCGTTCTATGAGAAGCAATTCTAAAAGCTGGTGTCCTTCTCACCAGATAAAAGTTTATGAATGAAAACGATGTTGGCAACAGATCGTCGCTTACTTAGTGGCTTTAAGTTAATAAGCTCCAAGCGGTCGAGATAAGGAGGCAAATTATAAACGTCCACCCAAGGTAATCCACGCAGAGCAAAGCACAAAAATCTACGTTGTACTGCTTCAATTCTTCGTATGTGCACTTCATGGTATAGGGACCAAAACTGACTAGCATACTCGAACAGAGGCCGAACAAATGTCATATAGAGAGCCCTCGTAACATAAGGGTTCAAAAATTCTTTAGACCAGCGTTTCACAAATCCAAGCGAAGAGTTTGCTCTGTTGACAATAAAATCGATTTGACCTTTCAAGTTAAGTTTGCGGTCACAAATTACCTCTAAGTATGGTTAAAATTTTTACAACAACAGCGCTGTTGATGGTATACTCTCGACTAATGGAATTGTCGCCTTTTCTTGACTATGTTATACATTGGCATTTGCTCACATTCAGATCAAGATTATTTTTAGTACACCAAGTTGTGAAGTTATTGAGGTCATTCTGCAATAGGGTAACATCGATAGAACTTGAAATTTGTCTGCAAATTTTCATATCGTCTGCATAAATGGAAATTGACGAGTTTTTGGTAATGAAATCGACATTGTTGATTGCGGTACCCCGGAAATAGCTTTAAAAGGAGCAGATATGGATGACCTAAAGATCATCTGATAACTTCGTTCCCTCAGGTAAGAAAGGGTCCACCCATAGTAAGAGTTGAGGTCCGAAACCGAGACCCCTGAGTTTAATCAAAATTATCTTATGGAAAACCCTGTCAAACACCTTGCTAAAATCCGTGGTAATCACATCAACTTCCTTTCCAACTTCCATAACGTTCTCAGATGCAAAAACAATCCATCAGGCCCAGCGGAGAAATCATATTTTAGCTTGTTGATGCCCCTTGCCACAGTATCAAGATCGATTTGAATAGAGACCGGATACGCTCGAGCGCTTTTATTCATGTAACTGAAGTAGGCCGCATCAGGCTTGATATCGTTATTGGAGTGGGCGCTATTAAAAAAAAGCTATGATCTCCGAACTTCTTCATTGATGGATATCCATCTGATTTCTTCTTATATTTAATGAATTGCCAAAAGCGCTTTAGGTCAACTATTATTTCTGACTGCATACTACTGATGCAATCATTATAGAGTTTTTGTTTCTTTGATTACGCAGTGATCGCAATTCTCTGTTGTACCATAGGGTGGAACTACCCGTTTGTGTCTTCGTACAGTATAAGGAATGGACTGTTGAAAGCATTCAACCCTCACGGCATAATATTGCATAATTGAGAGTTTCGGCTTCCAGGTTGTGATTATTATCGAGAAAATCGACGTTAGTTAATAATTCATTGAGCTTCTTAAAATCGACCTTACAAAATTTAAAACTGGGTGAAGTTTCACTGGGTGAATTAACTTCCCTAAGTAATATTACAGTGTTACTGAAAGGAACTTCAGCCTTATTTTAGGTAGACCTAGCTAAGTATAAATTCCACCAAACTTTTAGATCAAAGTTAATAAGGATTATAGTTTACAAAATGATCCTAGTTTCTGATTTCAATGAGGTCCAGTTTATTTAGAGATTTATCCCTAAGCAACTTTAAGCGAACGCAGTAGTGGGCTCTTACAGCGACTGTTCTCAAATAACTTATATATTAATTGATCCCAAGCATAATTCGTAAATCTGCTGATCATGTTCTGACTGAAATTTTGTAAGTTTCCTTGAAAATCATTCGTATATGCAAATTTTATCACACACAGAATTTTAACGTTGTTGTTTGGTTCACAAATTATTCTAGTTAATCATAAATCATCATACATAATTAATGTATGCACATAAAAATATATACGAGTATAATTACAAATAATTTTCATGAAATTTTCCTATTATGTCGCAACGGTAATTACGAGAAGGAAATAAGTATAGAATGAAAATGATCAAATCATCGTATCAAATTGCTATTTTGTCAGTTGGATGGAGTTTCAGTTATATGATCACTGTATCTATATGGATTGCATACATGATTTGTTAGTAATTAATCAAATATTTAAACATTAACTTAATTTATAGGATAATTAAAAGAAAACGATTTACGCGCGATCACTTGAATAATGAGAATTTTAGCGCCTTGGTAATTTGGTGATTATCGATATGTATTTGATATACGCATAACGCCACGACGCAGTCAATAATGAATTAAGAGTGCTTTAATACAATTAATTGTGATTGTTATAAATTTGATAATATCTTTAATTGCTTATGTGATTAATTATTATAGCAATTTTTTGTTGTACATTGTGTTTAAATTTATTGCTACCACATATGGATGCTCAATACGCATAACTAAATTAAAGATGGTATAAACCTGCACGAATTTAGTAACTTTTGTGATGAGTAATTCTAATTCTATACGTTCCTTGGAAAATAATAAATTATTGAAAATTTCCTGCTCAACAAAGCAGAGTAGGTACAGCAATTATTAGTGCCGGTTGACTAGATAGCTAGCACGTTATGAGTGTTATATATATATATATATATATATATATATATATATATATATATATATATATATAACGGGTGATTTTTTTGTGGTTAGGATTTTCATGCATTAGTATTTGACAGATCACGCGGGATTTCAGACAAGGTGTCAAAGAGAAAGATGCTCAGTATGCTTTGACATTTCATAATGAATAGACTTACTAACGAGCAACGCTTGCAAATAATTGAATTATATTACAAAAATCAGTGTTCGGTTCTAAAAGTGTTTCGCGATTTACGTCCGATTTATGGTCTACATAATCGACCAAGTGAGCAAACAATTAATGCGATTGTGACCAAGTTTCGCACTCAGTTTACTTTATTGAACATTAAACCAACCACACGAATGCGTACAGTGCGTACAGAAGAGAATATTGCGTCTGTTTCTGAGAGTGTTGCTGAAGACCGTGAAATGTCGATTCGTCGCCGTTCGCAGCAATTGGGTTTGTGTTATTCGACGACATGGAAGATTTTACGCAAAGATCTTGGTGTAAAACCGTATAAAATACAGCTCCTGCAAGAACTGAAGCCGAACGATCTGCCACAACGTCGAATTTTCAGTGAATGGGCCCTAGAAAAGTTGGCAGAAAATCCGCTTTTTTATCGACAAATTTTGTTCAGCGATGAGGCTCATTTCTGGTTGAATGGCTACGTAAATAAGCAAAATTGCCGCATTTGGAGTGAAGAGCAACCAGAAGCCGTTCAAGAACTGCCCATGCATCCCGAAAAATGCACTGTTTGGTGTGGTTTGTACGCTGGTGGAATCATTGGACCGTATTTTTTCAAAGATGCTGTTGGACGCAACGTTACGGTGAATGGCGATCGCTATCGTTCGATGCTAACAAACTTTTTGTTGCCAAAAATGGAAGAACTGAACTTAGTTGACATGTGGTTTCAACAAGATGGCGCTACATGCCACACAGCTCGCGATTCTATGGCCATTTTGAGGGAAAACTTCGGAGAACAATTCATCTCAAGAAATGGCCCGGTAAGTTGGCCACCAAGATCATGCGATTTGACGCCTTTAGACTATTTTTTGTGGGGCTACGTCAAGTCTAAAGTCTACAGAAATAAGCCAGCAACTATTCCAGTTTTGGAAGACAACATTTCCGAAGAAATTCGGGCTATTCCGGCCGAAATGCTCGAAAAAGTTGCCCAAAATTGGACTTTCCGAATGGACCACCTAAGACGCAGCCGCGGTCAACATTTAAATGAAATTATCTTCAAAAAGTAAATGTCATGGACCAATCTAACGTTTCAAATAAAGAACCGATGAGATTTTGCAAATTTTATGCGTTTTTTTTAAAAAAAAGTTCTCAAGCTCTTAAAAAATCACCCTTTATATATATATATATATATATATATATATATATATATATATATATATATATATATCCTGTACGCGTAGACAATTCGATCAGACGTTTATATTTGCCTGTAGTACTATTCTGCCTTTCCCAGGGAATTGGGTGCAATGTTTTCGTACCATTTTTGTCCTAATTGTATTTTTCTGATTTACAATTGGAATCAGTTTGGTGTAAATATTTTCATCAAACTGATGTGGAGCCTGGCTTTATCATGATGAATAACGAAATACGAAACCTCTTCAATTATGGTTTTCTCTTGGTCGTCATCAACATGATTTGGTTGAATGTTACTCGTCTATCAGGAAAAATCTCCAGAATGAAACTTTTTAAAACAAATTCTGACAAGTTTGTTCTGTTATACAATCAACATCTTCGTTTTACACTACATTTTATAACTGACACAAATCTAGCAGTTACAAAAACATAAGTAATTTGTTTGAATTCAAATATGACGAAAATGTCAAATGCCAAAAGGAAAATATTTTAATACTCAAGCTTTATGTTAAGTGCGTCTAAAGCTATAACCAGCGAGTCTGTAAGAAATTTAAGTAACGAAGCGACCTCTGAAAAATGTATGTGTATTGACATTGCTGACCAGCGAAACTCAAAGTACTTTTCGTTCAGTTTCGTTAAAATTGAATTGTCACCTATGCAATCTGTAACAAGAGCGAAAATTATCGCGCAAAATGTAGGAAACGTCAAAATTGTATATTTGAAATGGCGGTATGTGTTACATTTTTGTAATTTATGTGTACAAATATTTATTTATATTTTAATAATTTATATAATATTTAATGTACATTTTTGTAGATTGACATTTAAAAATTCAATTGACAATAATCGTGTTACAGATTCGCTGGTCAAACTGTCAAATATTCTGTAATAAAACTTTTTCGCTAAACTCTGTAAGGTTTCCTTACTGACTCTTACAGACTCGCTGGTCATAGCTAAAATTCTTCGAAAAATTTACGGTTTTACTGTATTGGCATACTGGATCAAAATTTGACAAGACTTTTTGAAGCAATATATATATGAACGGCAACCCTTGATTTATACTACCAAATAGTTTTGCGAAAGCCTATTTTCGTCAAAAATGTATAGCTTTCGCAGGCAACTTTCGTAAAATTTTCAACTTTTTTTTTTACTTTACATTGCAAGGCAACTTTATACCAGACTCAAATTTGACTGAGAATATTGAAAAAGAGAAAAACCAACCAAACAAAACATTTTAATTGGAAAACAAATTTCCCCTTTATATTTGTTTGGTTCTTCTTTAAATTAAAACTTGTTTATTTGGAGTCAAATTACTGTACAGTATTCCTGAAGGAACGGTGCTTTATTAGAATTCATAAATTTTTTAATACCCAATATGAATTTCAAACGTAATTTCCTTGTTGCTAAAATATATTTCATACAGTTTACTTTTTATTAAAACCAAACAGAACTAAGCAAAATCGCAGTAGTCGAGCATAACGTGAAATTCGTATGTAATTGAGACTAGGGAAAGGATAGAAAACGCCACATGTGGAAAAAATGATCAGATATACGACCCAAGATACTGTTTTCATTTTTAAAATGATAATTTTAAGGTTAGTTATAAATAAATTAATAGTTTTTATATTTTAATGCAATATACGAATAAAACTTTTGATTACACTTTCCAAGACCACTTTTCATAGATATTTATAGAAATGTCTGACTAAACTCGTTTTCGTAGTAATATGTTAATCCGCGAGAGTGTAGGAGTACAAGCCTAAATTTCTGAATTCTAGTAAACTAACTTTCGGAATACATAGTAGACCCCCTGGGAGGCTGGGCTGGGATGCCAAGGCCAACTACTTCGAAAAAAAAACTTGTAAATGCTTTTTGAATTGTTAGAATAATTGTCAGCTAACTTCATTTCAAACTGAGGTAAAACTTTTCGAAAATTTTTGGCGCGCGTGACATATATTTGACATATAATTATCACTTACCAAACCGATCACTGTTCGATGTCTTTGTTGAGCGGTTATAAAAATTAACGATACTAGCAGTTTATTTGACGATTTTAAAATATTATGTGTTGTATTGTAATTTGACTAAATAACGACATAGAACTTGGTAGTCGAGGGGTTAAAATATGCACTTCTAGGTTTCACCACCGCAAAGGTCGCAGGTTCGAGTTAAATGGAATTTATTACTTATAATTAATTTGAATATGACGCTGGACAAGATATTTTTTGATTTCACTGTTATTGCATAACAACTCAAATTCCTTGCTTCAAAAATTTGCGGGAAAGCCTATTTTCGCCAAAAATGAAACTTCGAAAAAAACATGTTTTAGTTTAAAAGGCAATATAGAAAATCTAAAGAGGGGAATTAGTTTACTAAATAAAATCTTTTGAAACAACCTGATACGTCGTCACCTTCACAGAACAGCTTCTAAAAATAAACAAAGCTCTGTTTGAAAACCGAAAATACATTCTTGGGAACCTGAGTGTCGATTTTGTACGAAAAGGGACCAGTGCAGTATTGATCATCTTGATTGTATTAGTAGGCGAGACGCATGCGCATCATCATATTTTGATTTTTTTTTGGATTGACATTTCTATGCGTAAACATTTCACAATTTTGATATTTTTCAATTAATTTGAAAATAATTCACAGATTTAAATATTAAATCATAAACATACAAACTAATATTAAAACATAAAATATTAGTTCATTCCACCGCTCAAAAGCCAGCAAATAGAAGAGGTGAGTAGACGTCAGTATCAAAAATATTAAACCGACACAACCGGATCCATTTATTTTGGTACCTACCACCGCAAAAATGACAAATAGAATGCTCATAAACAAGAGAGGAAAATTCACAATACAAATATAAAATTGTGTATTATACACCAAATTTGTACACGAAATTCTGGCTCACCTCACCAACTCGCGCTTTCATTTTGTGTACAAAATTGATACTCTGATTTATTTGTAGACAACTAACCACTAGTATGTATACCATGATCACTGTCCATGTCGTCACATTTGCAAAAACGTCTCTTAGATATGATCGATTTGGTTAACCGTTCTTCCATCATTCGTTCCACGTTATACTTTCTCAATTCCAGTGGCTAGTTGACCCTCCTTTCGTTATTACTATTGGTAAAGTACAGTCTGACTGATTTTATTTTCGGTGGGCGCCATAACGACAATAATGATACGCCCACTCCGTCATGGGTCGTATAATGCAGGAGAAAGGGTTTAGTTAACACCAGTTTTTAAAAGACTAAGCACGTTATATGTTCCACGTTTTCACGCATATAGCTAAAATGTTAAAAAGTTTAGTTTTATTTATTTCGGTTATAGGGCCAAGTTATTGAAGTCCGGATCAAATGATAAAAAATTCTATGTCGAAAACCAATTTTCAGTTCTTTTTATTCATCCTATGACCCATGTACTCATATATACAGGGTGGCTGAGACCAAATGAAAACGCTGTAATTTTTTAATTTTGATTATTTTTTATTGAAATTTCGTGAAATATGTTTAAAACATATTACATTTTATGAAAAACATGTTACTGCTCGATATGAACTCCTTTGGCTCTGATTATTTGATTCAGTCTTCCATAGAAAGCATTGCATGCTGACCGAGCGTGATGAGATTCCAAAAATTGTCTTTTCTGATGAGAAAATTTTCACCATTCAACAGTATGTGAATAAACAAAATGATCGTGTTTGATTAGAGCACAAGTCCAACGATAATTTGGACACAAGAGTTGCCATGCGCAAGCAATCACCAGCTTTTGTTATGGTTTGGACTGCAGTGACTGCAGATGGACGCACTCCATTCCAACAGGAGTCGGCACCGTCACACAAACCGCGTAGAGTTGGGAGTGCTTCGGCTCCAGAACAGATTGCAGGGATTAAAAAAAAATTTAAAAAAAATGTTAGGTTATAGAAGATAATACCTAGGCGGATGCCTAAATGTTGACTTTAATGATATCAGCAATACAAATTTTGAAATACTTAACGATTGAACCTCTAGCGGTAAATATTATTACTTTTCCTCCAAATTTTATGCAAAATTTTGAAATATTTTGGTTTATTTCAAAATATTTTATCAATCTACATATTATGTATTTGTAACGATTTGTGTACCATTTATTTAAAGTTTAATTAAAAAAAACTACAAATGATTCTTTTTTCTAATAGGTATTGATCTATCTTCGCATTTCTTAAATTATAAATCTTTAATTGTTCCACATTGATCAATTGCTCCCTAGATTGGCTCTTTCGAATAGCAATAATAGTGCATACCTTAATTCTTATTCTCAATTCACATTATGTTTGTAAACATGGAACATTCTAAGGCAGATTTCATTACACAAAATTTAAATACTACAACGGATTATTTGCACGTTAAAAGTAAAACTTAAAAATGATTAACAAATTAATGCTAATGAAATTACTACTGAAATGTAGGCCCCGCAGATCAAGGGAAATGCCACCGAGTTTTAATTACTCAACTTCGCACTAATTCACAATAATAGTCACATTTTACCATCAAAACATTTTCTAAAGAATTTATTGTTTTGTGGCGAATGGCGCAGAATTGAATCAAATAAAATACTCGTAATACAAAGAGTTTATTTTCATATAGATATCGAAGGGTTGGGCTCTTAACCATATTCATTCGATATCTCGCATGATTGACTATATAATATGATGTGATACGACTTGTTGACTTTTATGATCATGATTAAATGATAATAAGACTATTTAATATTTTTATGTGTATGGTTTTCGATCACCAAAAAAAGAAAAATTCGAGATCGTTTACATGTTCCGATCGATTATGTTTCAGTGAAATGCTTGTTATGCTTAATGGATTTGTTGTATTATGTATATCTAGAATGGTGCTACATGAGGGTGTGGAATTGTGTTTACCCAATTCATTACATAAATTGTGTTAATGCATTGATTAAATGACTAATGGGTTTTTATTGTATATTTGTGAAAAGAATACTCGGGCCCTAACGCGTTTATTATCTGTATGAATCGAAGTTTGTCAACCTTCCGGTTGTTAAATCATACTAAATACCTGACACATCTAATCTTAAACAACGAATTAGTAAGCAATTAAGTTGTATAATTAAATAAATATTAATGTGTAATTTTCTATTGTTCACTCTGCACAAGATGTTGTTATTATAAAAAAAAAATCATGTAACACCGATTAAAGATTTCCAGCTCAAATAAGAAGGATACACTTGACTGATTAGCAAATGGTCGCGCGAAATAATATGATTTAGAGCACAGGCTCACATACTGCTAAATGGTCATACTTGGTATTTTCAATTGATTTTATATGTACGAGTAACGCGTTTCCCAATTATATTAAACGCAGTGATAAGAAGTTTATTTGAGATTGGTTTTACTTTTAAATTGTGTTTGAGTTATACATTTGTATTTCCAAGCATTGGTCTTATCTTTTGAAAACGTATTGAATTTCATTTTTTATTTTTTATAAAGATAGTTTTAATTACAATGAATGTTTAAAATTATTCTACTATCAGTCAATAAGATTTGAACTGCTTTAACTAATTGACCTACATATTGTATGTAACGTGGAACCATCGCATTAATGGATAAAACGAATCACGAATGCTTACTAGCGCTGTTAGTTTTAAAGGTTAATTTTTAAAATAATTCAGAAGTGGCAGTCTTAGCGCTTATATTTTACAAATTGAGGAGCTAGAATCTAATTTTTGGGATTTTTTAAAACAAAGATAAATTTAATTTCTCTTATGGAAATGGTTCGTCCTTTAATTTATGCCAGTATTCTAAAATGTTTGGGCTAAAACGTTTAAGCTTCATGTAAAGTAGATTTTCTTTTCTCATCGCAGTTTAGTGATTGTGCTCTAGGCACTTTGCTTTAACGAGACCGAGGTTAGGTATGATTCTTATATTATATTATAGAGAACACAAGAGGTCGTTTCCCAGGTGTTTGGAATCAAAATTATTTCAGCATTTTTCAATAAGCAGAAGAAATTTTCTAATTTCTACAATTATATTTTCGGTTCCGAAAAAAACCAGGTATTTATAAGACAATATTCCACCATAATTTTTTTAATCAAAATATTGTATTTGCGAGAGTAAATGAAACACCACAAACCAACAAAATTTTCTATTATTCATTATTAAAACATCCGAATGGTTATTTAATAACTCTTGTGTCCACCTTACAGGCATCTATTGTGTGTTTTGTTGGTGCATTTACATTGATCCCGCATTTAGTGCATAGTCAAACGGCTTCTTTGATCGCCCAGGAGACAGCCTTGCTGCATCCATAGTCCCAATTTTATTTTGAAGAAATGTGAAACTATTGTAGCAGCAGTACTAGCAAATTTGCATTTATGATTGTGGTTGCTTTTTGGGTAAATCCAACTTCACTGCGTTTGGCAGTGTCAATAGCGAAACAGTCATACGTAAATTTTTCTCTGCTTAGGATGCTAACACATGCTAGACTTCATGCGTAGGTTGATGCATCTGCAATAAGTATATGATGTACTTGGTGAATCATAATGTATATGAGAAATTAGACATACGTAATTAGTTTTTGAGCTAATTAAATATGTAGTATTCGTTTCGCAGTCCACTTGTTCCCTCTCCCTCCTGTAATACTTGTATGTCATGCAGTAGCCCACGCTTTCATCCAACTTCAAAATAAAGTTGCCATATACCGGTTGGTGATTCCTACGAACCAGCTTGGCCGTTGTTGAGCACGGAGTTGTTGAATTCGATCATCAGCCATATACATTGTTGAAAAGTGGTGCATCAAACTGGCGTCGCAAATTCTACCCGCAGGAAAGGCGGATTGATGAGGCGCATCGATATCAATGAAATTAGTGTTATCAGTTTAGCTAAAATTCTCTCTTGCGTTGCAAACGAGTATTTGTTCAGCTCATTTGTGCTGTGTTTACCGAATAGCTGATTCGATTGGCTTCAGTGCCGGATATTATATACGTATCGGACAAGCTTTTTGTGTAGTAATTTTCAAAGCTGGTTTGAAACCGTCAAGGGTTCGAAATGGATAACTATAACTGTTTATGACATTTGTCTTGTGACGTCTTAATTTCGGTTTTTCAACCTTTAACTAATTTGCTCGAGAGATTATATTTAGGTATATGTACCATGTTCAGGATCAGCTTTGATTCTGACAACAGTTGCAGTGACACATTGTTTACTTATCACAGTGATCTTTCGGGTTAGAATAAGGTACGTTTTTCCACTGAGATTTAACGTGTTAGAGCTTCACTTTTATGCTAATTTTACCTTGAATCATGTAGAGTAAACATCTCGGACAACTTCCTTAGGATTGCTCCGTCTTTTTAGTCAATCAAAGTTCATATCTGCAAATGGATGCATTTCTTATTCCAAAATGTCACACAGTCATGGATGACTGTTAGTGAGAACTGTTATCATCTTCTCTACTTTATTTTCTTATGTTTTATTATGCCAGAGGTTCAATGTACCGTTTCTTTCGGTTCCGTACACCAAATTTGGCCATTTTCGGTAATTTTGCGTTTAATTTGTATCGCCAATCTCTGTCGCAACAAACCCACTTTCTCAATTTCTTTTACTTGGTTTGCAACTATTTCTTTGGTTTTCCTTTCGTTTGAGAAGAAGTGAAACTATTTGATATTGTTATGAATTTGTCCTTTCAAATCCCGTTCGTGTCACTGGGTTGTGAATATCGGTATAAATCTGATGGCCATAACAACAATTTCGTAATTTACACCGAAAACCGGAAATAATCTGCCAAACACTTACACCACTACTGGAATATTCCCGAATATACCAGAAATATTCTCACAATTATAGTGGAACCAGTCAGGAATAAAAACTTAATAAAAAAATAAGAATGCGATAAATGGCATTTCAATGTTATATTACGCAGTCAAACTTAATTTTCATGTAAGAAATCCAACTGTCACTTAATAAAAAAATAGTGCGCGCGATTTTTCGCTCAAAAATAAGAAAAACTTAAAAAAATGTGTCGCAAAATCAGATTTTTATTAAATTTTTATTAAATAAAAAGGAGGAAATTATTTGATTTATATAATTAATTACTAAATTATTATATAAAGTTATTTGAATAGTTTTACGTACATCTTTCACTTATATATGATAAAATTATTGAATTTATGAAACCTAACCTAAAAATTAGATTGAATTGTGCACTTCTTTAAAAATTAAATATTAGTCGTGCTTTTGTTTATTATTAAATGCTTGTGTTAATAAATTAATCAAAATACATAAACATCTAATCATGTTTTATTCATAAAAAATATAAATTCACATCGCACTAATCTTGTTATTACTTAAAAATTATAAGTTTTGGATTAAGTTTTTATTCCTGACTGGCTGGGCCATTAGTCTCTAACATTAAAGAACAACAACAAATAATTGCACAATCATTTATTACTTTTCACCTTTTTATTATCACTATTCAGTGCTAATAATCTTTAGCACTCTTCACTTTTGCTTTTAAACTAACGTTTACCACGCCTTAACTAAGACTTACCAAAGACTAACTTAAGACTGGCACATTGTGTTCACCGCACCCGTATTTATATACCGCACTGCATATTCTATATTCCACACAAACATTCGGTTCTGTTTCAGACTTAAATCTGGGGCGGTATGTTGTACCATCACTTCGAATCGAAAAAAGTCGAAATTTGAAAAAAGTCGAATCGAAAAAGTGAAAGTTGTATCATTTTTGCCTTTCGAAAATGATACAACATACCCGCCATTCGACTTTTTTCGAATTTCGATTCGAAGTGATGGTACAACATACCGCCTCTAGATGCAACTATTTCATAACCCATATGTGACCAGTTTTATGCTGGATTCTCCAGCCCAAGTGACGAATATATGCTGAATTAGACGAAATTTTAACATTATATTTTATAATGTCACTCAATTTGGCAAAACTTGAACGATCCGCAAGTGAAGAGTTGGTTAAAATTCGCAAACAACACTTTGGCGAAGTAAAGGCGAATCATCTTTGAAGGCTATCGTTCCTAATATACCATGGAGTATGTATTATGTATTGTGCGCTCAGAGTTTATACCCATGAAGCCAGTACCTTTTCCTATATTTGATGTTTAATACTTTTTTTCCTTCTTGGTGTGTTCTTTCTATCTTAGCTTAGTATCGACGGCCATGCCAAAGCATATAACTGTACATATTTACATATGGAATTTGGTTTGAGTTAAGAACCACAGGAATCCAGATTACATTTTGGTTTGTGAAATACATGTTCTGATTTGGCTTCATTTAATAAAAGTCTTAACTGCATTTTGAAGAGCTTGTTTTTCTCGGTATATTTTTTCCAACCACTAGGATAGCTGTATAGACAGCAAATGTTGTTACCTTGAATATTGGATAAATCTCTCGTTTAAAGGATGAACATAACACGCTACGTTGGGGTATACCTGCTGATATTGTTTTTGGTTCAGAGTACTCGTTTTCAAGTTTGACTCGAAAATGTCGATCAGCAATGTAGGCTTTAAAAATTTGACAAAAAAGCTTAGGCAGGTATCGATGCAGCTTAAATTCAAACCCTTGGTGCTGTATCGTCAATAACATCCACAATCATAATTTGTCTTCCATTTTATATTTTAATTTTTATAAATATTAAACACATTTAATTATGCGATTCAATAATAGTGTCGTATAGGTTTCTAGGTTTCAGTGGTTGACACTTAGGCCATTTTTGGCCCATTGTGATACCACGCATTCATGCTACATCATTAACCCATTCACCTATTCACCTACTCACACAACTACTCACACAACTACCTGCACATTGCAAGCTCGTTGTGTTTATTAACATCACCGATTGTAATCGATGATGAAAATTCGATTTGCATCTAGCCTCTGATGGGATTCGAACCCAGTACCTCCCGGTCCAAGTGCCGAAGCTTTAACCACTGCACCACTTGTCCGGTTAGTGTCGTATAAGTCCAACAAGATACAAATCTGGTGTTCAGTTTGTCTCTTTCTAATATACCGGAAACCCTCCAAGAACACGATTAATTCGTTCCGTGTTCTTTAAAACCGTGTTGTTCGAAACTACAAAAAGGAAAATAATAAAACGTTACGTTTTATTTTTTATTTTTTGTTATGATATACAAAAAACAAAATAAAAGAGAATAACGAAAATCGTGGTTTGAAACCGTGTAATTTGTAGAAATGGGTATCGGTGTTGTTCGGAACCGTCTTCTTCGAATACCGTGTTTCTGGAGGGTTACCTGTATTGTATATATTTATAATAATAATAGCTCTTATTGTGTTCGTAAAGTATTGTTGTTATTTTTCGTTATAAACGGGCCACTCATATCTTATTGAATCTGAAGATTAAATTTTTGGGTCTATTCTTAACTAAGTAGTAATTAGTAGTAATCTAGGGACCGGAATATACGATAATTAAAGTGATAACACAGAATAGACAGAAACGTCATAACGCTATTTTTGTATGGAAAAATATCGACTCATTTTTTTGACCTTATGCTTCGCGAAAAGGTAGGAAAAATTGTTTGCAGAGTACCCAATAGAAGGAAAAATTCGTTATTTTTGAGTTTTAAATTTGAAATATATATTAATAAATATTAAATATTAAACAAATTATTAAAATTTAAATATATTAATATAATATTATTAATAAATATTAAAATAATTACAGTTCAGGGTCGTAAAAAATTGTAGGAAAATGGTCGATAGGTAATTTTTACTTGGTCCACTCTTTTGTTGTAAATAAATTTCGATCATTGGGTAATTTTACAAGACCAGATACATATTTGGCAACTAACACAGGCTCGTTTCTTTCTTTATTTTATTCTTCGTTTTCGAATTGAAAATATGAAAGGAGAACGATGCGCATAATGTTGTAAGAACAAGAACTTAAACCATATAGTCTACCATAAACGCATTAGGGTATCGTAATTGTGTTTTAGTTAACTTGAGATATGATCAAATGAAATATTATTGTAATGGGATGTATTTGATCCGATACGATAAAGAATTCGAACCATATGTCCCATGCAACATGCATTTACGCACATACACTTACGTGTACAAATCACATTTCAAATATTTCCTGACCTTATCACTTAACCTTTTTGAGTTACAGTCTAGATAAAAAGTCAATTACTTTACGATACAGATAACAATTAGTTTAAGTTTAGCGTCCTTTAGCTAAAATAAATTTTGTTTATTTATTTTGCTTACAGATAAATAAATCACAAAATGACAAAATTTCTTATCCATTGGATGATATGCTTATTATCGCTGCTAAGTGAATTAAGTTGTGGATCACTTACAACAGGGATTATACCACTCGACAAAGAAACCAATCGACCAAAAAATTGTGAATTTGAACGGGCCTATAAAATGGATGGATATAATTGTATCCGATTGGATTTTAAGGATGTACCACAAAATTTAAAAACAAGTGTTAAGGTTTGTATTGGTTTTTAACTCTTTAGTCACACTCGGTGACTCCACATTTTGTTTCTATTTGTACATATATACTTAAAATAAACTTCGCGTTTTTTAATTAATAAATAAGGGGTCACTTTAATTAATAAATGTGTGTACTGTATATGTTGTCGATGAAAACAATAGAGGAATTTTCTGTATAGATATTATATGTTACAACACCGAACAGCACTCAAGAGTTTTAAAATAAAAGAAAATATTCACAGAATCAATTAAGATCAATTTAAGAAAATACGATTTTTGTTATTGTGTTTATTCATCAATGAATAATGTTTTCATCTGTTTAATCAAAATGCAGAGCTGAATTATTAAACTAAATAATTTTTATTTGTATTTTTAGATTCTAGATTTGTCGTACAATCGAATACGAGACCTCCCCAAAGATTCGTTTAAGCGATATACATCTCTGAAATATCTGTACCTATTCGAAAATATGATTCAATGGATCGAGATTGGTACATTCGCCGACCTGACTGATTTAGAAGCGATCGATTTATCGACCAATGCATTGCGTACAATTCCATTGGAGCTGTTCAACTTACTACATTTACGCAATTTGCGTATTGCACAAAATTCATTGTACGAGTTGACAGGTGATTTGGCAACTTTAAAATCACCGATTATTGCACCGTTACGCGAATTAAGCTTAGCCGAGTGTAAATTAACAAAAATTCCAAATTTTGGAATTCTACCGAGATTGCAAGTATTCAATTTATCCGGAAATCCACTAGATTCCTCAGAAATTTCGGCCCAAGAATTTTCGCCGTACTGCAATTTAGGAGTTCTGGATTTAAACAATACAAAAATACATGCATGCAACTGTCTTGAATTAATCAAATATTTAGAGAAACGAGGTGTTCGAAAAACCTATTCATTTTGTCAAGTTTCTGAAATTCCCGATTCTTATTGTCGCTCGAAAATAAATGAAACAATTGAGATAACCGAGACGCCAGAATATTACGAATGTAAACAGATGGTAACGACGGAGGAAGCTAAAGTAAAATCCTCATTAACATGGACCACTGTCCTTTTAATATTATTCGGATTCTTCATCTTGTTTATCGGAGTTCTATACTGCATGCATCGCAATAATGTTAAACGTATTAAGCGCAAAGCTAAAACATCACTTTCCAATATTAACGTGATCAAAGTAAAGGAAACTAAACCAAATGAAGTTTTTAGTAATGGCACGCTCGAGAATAATCATGAAACATTACTGGACGTTGATAAGACCTAAATATATAACGTCTGTGATATTTACTACCTATTGTGCCATGTTAGACAAAATTTTATATTATCTGTATATGTAATTAATATTAAACCCTTTAAGTAGCAGTATTAAGTTGTAAGTTTGTGGTTTTACCAGCAAACTAAAACAAAGAGAAGTGAATATAGATGAATGAGGTTGAAATTATCAAGTAAAATATTTTGTGCTTTTTTTAAAAGCTTTGATAAAATACGCGGCTTAAAAAATACATACCGTCAATCTTATACATTTTTCGACGTTACTATATACTCGTATTATAAAGTAAATATATACGACATAACTCCATTTTTGTATGAACAAAAGTCGACTAATTTATTTATCCTTGATTTGTATGGATTCAATATAGGTAGAATCAAATTTTGTATTTGGCCACCTTGTAGCGTATATATTTACTTTATAATATATATGGCATTACCTTCGGAAGGCTATGGCTTCGACCAGTCACGACATCTTCAGATCAAGGTTATGAACATTTCAGACTTCTGTCAACATTTTATAAAAACACAAATTAGCCGCGGCCATATTGGTTGTTAATTTAGAGAAAGGAAACCTTAATACTATAGATAGAATCATCAAAGTGTTTGAAGCTTTTATAAGATAAACTCTACTGTTGATTCACACTTCTCATAGTCAGAATTCTATGGGTTTCTTGCAGTTTATTAGTTAAGAAATTCAATTTACGATATACTCGTAATGTAAATAATAAAAAATGATGAATTCATAGATTTGCCAAAGACATTAAATATATAAATAATTTTATTATAAATTAACTATTAATAAATATTAATTATGTAAATTATTAATAAATGAAAATAATGTAACTCGTATAACTTAATTATGGATTATTACTAAATAAATTTATATTTTTAGTAAAAATTAAAATGTTTAAAATTTAATTTAGTTTTAATTAATATGTGATTGTATAAAATATTGTTTTGTATTAAAATTATACATTTTTAATAAATTGACAACATTTTTTTATATTTTCTTAGATCCCGCCCTTTTTAAAGGACCATTGTAAATATAATACTTAGTAGTTAAAAGTTTTTCGTATAATGTAGTGGAAGCATCCATTCATACACAAAGTTGTTCAACTTTAAATTCACAGCGATAATTAAGGTTAACACATTCCCCAATGGTCCATGACTTGATTACGGGCACTGGTATTCTAGCAAATATTTCATTAAACGTACACTTAGTGATTGTTGGGGGAAACAATAACTTATCCCTTACACCTTTAAACTAAGCAAACTAAAGTAGCAAAATTCTGCCGAGAAATGGTAAAACTGGGCCTGCTGATAAGATGGAATTGTTGGGTTTAGAATTAACGTAGTGAACGTATAATGAATATGTTTCACGTAGCCTGTGAGCAAAAGAGAAGATGACGAGGGTGACCTCTTTCACTTGGCAAATCAGATCAACAAAGACTTTAATGTTGTAGAGTTAGTAGTTTATAATAGTAATGTTAGGGTTAATAGTTTACAATATCAATGCTATGATTAATAATCTATAGTTAATGATGGAAATGAGATAGTTAGGATCAGATAGAATAGGGATTTAAAATAAGTAGATAGCAGAACAGTTGAGGCAGTACAAAATTGATATAGAAGCAAGGATAGTGTCCGCGTTGAGTATTATTTGTGAAAAAAGTGCTTACAACTGGCTCAGATAATAATCGACTTATTTTATATATAATAAAATAATAGTGATAATAACTATACCTCTACAGAATGGACAAGGCAGTTTACAGAGAGATATGCCAAATAGAACTGCTCGTAGAGCTCTAACTGGAGTTGCACTTAAATATTTATAAAAATAGAGGCTCTTGTACAGGCACTCCACGAGCGAAATTCTTAAAGTGTCGTTCAGGCATTGTTACAAGCTCACTCGTCCCAACTCAAAATACTGTACAATATGTGGAGAGCAAACGACATTCATGATAATTAGAAGCTGTAGCAAAAATCCTCCTTGAAATTAATTGCTTTTCAATTTCTTACGGTTTTCAAATTTTTATTAGTGAATGTTTGTAATTCATTTGGTGACACTTTTTGAGATTCTCAGGTTTCTTTGCGCTACGCAAACAAATATAAATTCTTGAGAACAACTAGTTGGAAAATTATAATTATTTTTATATACGAATATACTGCCGGCATCTGACGGAATAAGTGGAACTAGAGTGAAAGTTGATCGACTTCTTAAAAAACTAGTTTTACTGTAATATAAACTTATATTGCTGCGTTTATACCACAGCTAAATTGGCAATGCTACAAATGTCATTTTCATATAAAATCGAAATTTTAGCTGGCTGAGCTATGAAAATGTCGTGTTTATACCGTTGCTACAGCTGTCATTTGCGTTTAGCATTACTATTTTAGCTGTGGTATAAACGCAACATATTGAACATATAGAAGAGTATAATTGTTGTTGTGTTCAATTAGATTACTTTTATTGGATTAGATTTTATTAGATTACTTTTAATTAATGTTCAATTAGATTACAATTATTGTAACAAATGATGAAATAATAATAAAATATCATAAGGCTTTTCCTCATATAAACAAAATCGCTTTTCGCTCGCACAGGTGGCGTTTAAACGGCCATTAATTAGTCGTTATTCGCCTTTTAATGCAAAGTGGTTGACATCTGACGGAATATTTTGAAACTACAGCGGGAAAAAATGAAGCTTTTCAGATACACTTTTTCGATTTTTAAATTGAAAATTTTAATATTAATTGTAAATAAATTTATAGTTTTTATATTTTAATGCAATATACAAATAATATTAAACTTTCCAAGATCACTTTTCATAGATAATTGATGGAAAAGCATGAATAAACTCTTTTTCGTAGTAATAATTTTTTCCGCGAGACCACATGGGTACAACTCTCAAATTTTTATTAATTTCGTTAATGTAACAAGGTCTTAAATTTCTCGTTAGATTCCAGCTCTTACTCCTGTACTGTTTATGAATCCTCTATGAGAACTACCTAAGCCGTGTTCATTGAACAATTAGGCTACGAAATATGTGGCAATTCTAAATATTTTTCATTATGGTTTTCCGCAGACGTTACTTTAGTGAAGACTACAACCAAAACATGTACAATCAATTTTTTTAAACAAATTTTTATTACAAATATGTATTTAAAAAACAATAAATTAATAATTAGAGCCTAATCGCAACCTAATCATCATCACTGATCGTTAAATCAATTTTTGCATTTCCATCACTTTCTTCCGCATCTTCGTCACTATCGTCCTCATCGTCATCATCCTCCTCGTCGCTAGAACTGTCCGGCTTATTTATTAATTCTCTAGCCTTTTTAACAGTTATCTTTTGTGGTATTATATGAACTAAAAACTCAAGTTTATCATCCAGAGCCACATAATTAGCGAGATGTTTGTAGTCCAATTCTTTGGCACCCTTTGTTTTGGAATACGTTTTAGATGTCAAATAATTAATAAACATTTCCTGTAAATATATAATTTTTAATTAACTATAATCTTTCCAAAATGGTAAACCCATTTACTGTAGCCCGCATCGTGCTATTAATTGAATCGGATGCTATGATTTCCATATCGGGGGAGCTCTTCATAATCCGTTTTATTGTACTAAATGGTAATGTATTACCATCTTTAGTCTGGCTAATATTCGGCAAACTTTCCATTATAAATAAATAATTAATATTAAACGATCACAATATAATAAAACAAACAAATGTTATATGGAAACTATCAAAACACAAGTCTCTTATTTCAATCGCTCGATTTGACATGTGCTGAATGCGCTGGGTGCGGGAAACGGTAAACAAAACATTCGTGTAGAGTTGCTGCAAAACTGTTTTGGTTGAGTTCGGTTTTTTTTTTCAATTGGCAACGTACACATACACAATTTTGTAGTTGACGAAGTGTCAAAATTTTATGCCCGAAATGATACTTGCGTGAATTGGTCGATTAAATAAATGGAGTATTTATTGTCGATGGTGAAAGATTAGGAAATAAAGCAAAATGACGAGAGCGGAAGAGAGAATAATTCAACGGATTAACATCGAGATTGGGTCAGATATTACAAAATTGCATCGAAGCAAGAATTTGGCATCACACTACCATCAGGAACTGGAGAAAGTGCAGGCTAAGGTAAGGCTTATTACGTGTGACTATCAGTTTTGCATACAGGATTAATATTTTACAGTTATCGCTAAGCAATACACGAGTAACATCTCCTCTGAAAACCTTACTAAACCTCAGTGATGTTACCTCAAGCAAAATCGAACTTGAACTCGATGCAATTCGTGAGTATAATGATAAAGTGACTAAAAAGCTGGGTAAATATCATGCAACCCTCGATGGAGTGGCAGACAAGTTGATGAAAATAAAAAATCTCAATAATTTGGTTGGTTATTTTAAAATATTCAAAGACATTCAAGAAATCAATGCCGAACTTTCGCTTTGCATTAACGGCAAAGATGAGCAACGTGTTATTAACTTATATTTGGCTCTGTGCGGGGATATGAACGCTAACCCAAATACGCTTCTGGGCCGACTTTATAATGTAAACGCCGCACATTTATTCAATTATGCGATTGAGGTTTCCAAATATTGGCACGAGATTTTAAAAGAAAAATTTTCAAAAGAGTTCGAGGCAATCTTGAAATCCATGAAGTGGCCACATTTAGGACAAACGCTAGAAGTATTTAATCCTTCTAAGGAGCTTTTGTCGAAGTTATCGAATGTAGCGGAATATTTATTTTTAATAAAACCTCCTGGGGATGATCTTATGAATTCCATACAATTAACAGATACCATTATACTACCTCCTATTTCATTGACCATCCAACTATTAGTAAAACCATTCCGACAAAGGTTTTTATACCATTTTGCAGAGCAAAGGCAAACGAATCGGCTCGACAAACCGGAATGGTATCTTACACAAATTTTGTCATGGATTCGGGATAATCAATTATTAGTTAGTCAGAATTTACAGCAAGCCGCACGACGGGCTAAGATTAGTGAAATAAATGTACGAGTTGAATTTGTTCGTGGCCTTGTTCAATTGCCGATCGAAAAATTGTGTAATGACATCGAAGAAATTGCCGAAGATGAAGCGCTTTTTGCACATTTACTAGACGAAGTGTTAGCGTTTGAACAAGAACTGAAGGATTTGGTTAAAATAAATTACCTGTCCAGCTTCCCGTCTGTTATATCGGTTCTTACACAACCCGATTATTTAATGAAGTGGTTACGAATCGAAGAAAAATTTTCTACCAGCCGTATGGATGCGATGCTGAAATATGGTCATCCATTCCAGGTGATTGATCCAGGTAGTGATGAAGATCTTAGAATTCCAAAGTGTGCCGATCAATTCATTCGACTGCTGGATGCGATCAAAGAAAGATATTGCTGCCTGCCCGAGACCAAAGATCAATTCCAATTTTTATATTTGCAACTCGAGTTAATCGAAAATTTTCGCACTCGACTGGTTCAGCTGTATAATAGCCCAGTCGATGATGTAAGCACAACGGATATTTTGAATACGATAAATTACGTAAATTCGGTGCTCCGAGAATGGGGTGAAAATATTCATTATTTGTATCTTCGGGCATCGGGTGTGGATAACAATGACGATGAGATTGATTCAGTGTTTGATGAGTCGATCGAAAAATTTGAAAATTGGCAAAGAAAATTAATCACAGAGCTGTCTTATAAAATAGTCGATGATATTAAGGCAAGGTCGATGGCTTATCGGCACGATAATTGGGTATCCATGGACGAGCAAAATGGTAGGGAACCGTTTATACTATCGACCACTGCGGGTGAGATGTTTCAAATTATGGTGACAAATTTACATAATTTAGAGTCAGAATTATCGTCAAATTTGTTTTCGATCGCACTCCGATTAATCGCAGAGAAATTGGATCAATTTTTTATCGACAGCATGATTATGAATTCAAAATTTTCAACGGGCGGGGCTGCACAGTTTAATTTTGATATGACTCGGAATTTATTTCCCCTATTTGGGCAGTATTCACGGAAACCGGAGTTACTCTTTAAAAAGTGAGTATTTAATTGATATTGCCTCTTGTATTTCGAACTCTTGTTTAAATTTTTCGTTTTTCAGAATTCACAACGCTTGCATTTTACTAACATTGACACAAGGTGTTGCAATGCTACTATATCAAACCATTAAGCACGAAGCTAATTTAGAAATTACACAATCAGCACTCAGAGAGGTTCATGTATCCAATTTAAGTACAAGAGCTGCTATTGAAATTATCGAGCGGCGTACAGACATTTGTCTTTAAAAAAAAAGCAAAGTACTTTGAATTAATTATATAAAAAGTTTTTTTATTAAATTAAATTAAATTAATTTTGTCTTATGATACAACATTTAATAATTAAGGAAATCATTTAAAAATTGTTTTGGTTTACTTGTTATTTATGTTTTTGTGCAAAATTCTTATGAACGGATTTCTTCTTTTTATACAAATTTATTTATTGTCTTATTGGTGATTTATTCTTAATATTACATTTAATTTTGGGCGGGTTATATACGTTTTTGAAAAATCAAAACACTCAGATTACAAAACAAACGTCGATGACTAATATACATACCATAAAAAATTATACATGACACATTTAATTATTAATCCTATCTATCGGTTCGGATCGTTCACCGACATTTTCCACAAAAAGCCTAGAGTGGTGATTTCAGGGTAGTAATCTCGTGGCCTCTGATTGGAAAATGCTAAGACCATGATGCCGAAAAATCATTCAGTTACGGTTTTATGGACTAGCGGATTTCTGAACGATGGTATTTATTGTAAATGCGAGCAACTCGCAAAAAGCTCATGGTTACTTTTGTTGTACTTGTAATAATCCTTAAAATTTAACATGAAATCTAAATTAAATTAGGCATAATTTTGGACAAAGAAGTGCAAACATTAAACAAGTCAATGCAAATCATGAAACATGATTTAAAACATTGTGGAAAATTAGAGAAGAAAGTGTGAGGATAAATTAAGAAAAGGCACTTATTCTAAAATAATATTAACGATAAATTTTCTTTTTTAGTTCAGTTAGAATCATACACTAATACTGGAGTGTGGTTTACGAGTATTCAACAAACGATTTGTATTTAAATTGAGCAAGAATAACAACAAGAGGCGGAACAAAAAGCCATGATTGTGCATATTTGAAGATGATTTCTTAAAGGAACCATGCAACTGTTAAAAATCACAGTAAACTCATTAAAAAATAAATGCTTGATTTAAATGCTAACTTTAATATAAAGGGCTTGTCCTGGAAGTATCCGAGGGATCAGCCAACAAATAATTAGGTAATGAAAAAATTGCATTTGATATGACTTTTGGCGGGTTTTCTGTTATAAACAAAAAAAAATGAAATAAATTAGTAATTAAATTGTTATCGGCTGTCATATATCATCCACATAATGTCCTTGCACTACAGACGATTGATGGTAACGTCGCCGTGATGCAAAATCTTCATTATCTTCGTTTATGGGTGACGATGTCACATTCACACCCGGACAGGATGGTGTTACCACGATTTGCTCATAATCGTGAACACGTTTCCCGAAACACCGGAAAATTATGTTCTTAAACCAAACAAAAAATCGGAATTCATGTGCTAGTCCAGGCTTCACAGCAGGATTTGCTGTACCTACATAAAACCAAACAACAAATACAACTCCAATTGCGATCAGGGCGTATAACCAACTGACTAGCATCATAACAAGAATTTTGGTTCCAGCCCCGATTAGGGAGGCCCACCGATTACAAAATCCTGAATACCAGTTTTTAGTTTTGGAATGAATTGGCGGTTGTATAGGGGCAATTGGTTCATCCTCCTCGATACTATCTTCTGCATCTCGAAAGACGACACGATCCGGATGTGTTTCGTCAATTGATGAATTTATTGAGGTCGTCCGGCGAGGTACATTGTTTGTCGTTGAATTATCATTTGGTGCCGCTCGTACAGGGGTATTTGGTTGGGAATTTGTTGGCGATGTTAAATTCTTATGTCTCGTTCGTTCTGGGAACAAATGATCCAAATCGTTATTATCATGATAGTCGTTTGTAGCACCGTACCGTCGACTTTCATAAGACGGGCTTTGAGCTTGAATACGGAACCGTTCCTCACGCCGATTTTGTATATCAAATGTTTGAGCCAAGGCAAAATATGAATAATCTACACATGCGTAAGTTAACAGGAACGGCATTGTTACAATTGGTGCCAAAGTATTTATTTCCCCTACTAGGATGAAGAGTATCGTCACACAAGCAACTACCATCATTGCGTATAGAGGTACTTTGTTTGGACCTCGGCCTACCCCAAGTTTACCAATTCCGGGAATTACATTTTCGTTGGCGATACTTTGTAATACGCGTGGCGTTCCGTACATTGCTCCCAGGCACGAAGACATACTCGACACATAAATACCAGCAACCAGTAAAAACTGTACTGCCGATACTCGAACGGCCATCATAAAATCCGTTAATAAAGCTGAACGTTGACAAGTGGCTCCAAGGAATAGAATAAAAACTAAATACAAAAAAGTTCTGAAATGAAAACATTTATAAATATGACACCTCAATAATATAGATTTTGTATGCTTACGATGTCCCAAATGCAGCCAGAGTGCCATTTGGAATATCCGTAGAGGGAGCCCGTAGATCTCCACTCATATTGATCCCTGATAAAATACCAGTAACAGTTGGGAAGAATACTCCAAACACTCTAAACCAAGTATATCCATCCTGATAGCCGGGCCACAAATTTAGCCCCATATTACCACTGAGCCATCCTTCGAATCCGTTATCTGGATCCTCCGTATTTACGAAACTGCCCACCATAAAATCTAGGGCTGATAAAAGCAGCACGATCGATAATATAAACTGTAACTTGATAACCCACTTAACTCCAGCTACATTTATAACGCCGAGTAGAAGCACGGCTCCGGCGGCAAAACCACGAATCGCCCATTTATTGCCTTCTAGCCCAACTAATCCAGCCATAGATTCACCAAAACCCAATACGTTTAGCGCACAGCCGACTGCTTGGCCAAAGCAGTACAGTAAACCAATGGAACCGCCAAATCGTGTTCCCAAGGAATGCGAGAGTAGAAAATATACTCCACCACTTTCTACTCGACATCTCTCACATATACCAACAGCCGAAAGTACCGACACTAATGCTATTGTTACGGTAACAAAAACAATTAGGATGGCATTTAGAACACCTGCTTGTGCCACGATCCATCCTGACCGAAGAAAAACTATTACACCAAATACGTTTATTAGACAGGAAGTGTATACTCCGTCCCAGGTCCCGAATAATACTGGTTGTGAAATAAAAAAATTTGTACGCCACCTGAAATTGGAGAAGAGCGGAATTTTAGCTCACCAATCGAGTATTTATGTGCCAAGATAGTTCAATTTTACAGTTGACACTACTACTTGGCGAAAATATCTAACATATGGTTGTATATTTTATTTAGTTATTGGGGTCATTTATCAAATTTGGTTTTATGAATCATATAACATTATCGTAATCTTATCAGAACCGATACTCGAATTTATAGTCTATTAAACTTACCACGGCTTATCACCTTGTTCATCGGCAAAAATTTCATTTGCCCCAGAAGCTTGATGGCCACCGGCCCCATATTGATACTCATTACCTAAATCTACAAAGCCGTCAGCTCCCCCGCGAGCTCTTGTCCTCGTAAACTGTGGTGTATCATCATTCCCCAAACCAAATCTAACAAAATAATAAGAATAGAATGACATTAGACTTATGTACAGTACAAATTTTCCGGAAACAAAAAAATTTTTCACCACCTTGTCCAGTCAACATCATTTCGACGATTCGCTGATGTCATATTTTCGTCTTAAATTTAGACATACAATCGGTTAATACAACACTAAATATTGTGCTCTCGCAACAATTTCACACTTTAAACTTTATAAAACAGATAGATTATCCCCGTTTAGCTTAATTACGATTACAAATTTCTTAATATTTACTTTGATAATTAAACCAAATGTTTTATATCAACTGTACTAAGAAATGACGTCAAAACAACTCAAAATTTTACATTATTTGTGTATTTGTATATAATTTTTACGCCGCTTATAAATAAATATCACAATAAATAATTAAATTTAAGTAAATAAACTTGTAAATTTTAAATTAAATTGTAAATTATATATCAAAATAAAAAATCTATTTTAGAAAAATAGGAGTGAATGCTCTTTTGTAAAAATAGAAAACCAATTTGACAGATAAATTTTTTGACATTTACTATACTCAGCACACAAATTTGTACACTTGTATAAATTCTTTAGTTGTGGAGAGTTTTACGAGAGTTAAGTTAGTAAGAGTTAATTATTTGAATTTAATTCAGCACGTTCGTTTACAACGTCGTAACACAATATAATACAAAATATAACCAGAACAGACATTCTGTAGTCCAAGAAATTTTTTTTCTACCTTAAATTTTTTATAAGAAACATAATTTTTAAATATGAATATTTATAATTACTGTGCCGATTTTATCTTTAATTTTTTTTGTTGAGATATATATACTTTCAACATTTTCTTATGAGTCCGCAATTGTTTATTTGAAATAAAAATATTCAAAAATAACAAATTTTTTCCTATCTTAAGTGAACCAAAGTCAAAAAAATGAGTTAATATTTTTCCACATAAAAACAGCGTTATGACGTTTCTGTAGTTATTCGGTGCTATAATTTTCACTGTGCCCTAATTCTCTAGGCATAATTTAACGTTTAAACGAAATTGTATCTTGCCTTTCTTCAATATTCGCATACTCGCATTCGCATACAACACGGTAAAATTTAAAACATTTTCGATAAATAAATGTCGAAGCTTAAACTTAAGATACTCTCATGATTCATATAGATTGAAATTTAGACTTTGAAGTTTCATAACTATAGTTTCGATTTAAATTTAAATATCAATTTTGTAAATACAAGTTTTTCTATCTAGCATTTGTTTACAAACAATTCAAGTTATTAGTTGTGGTAAAGGAAATTTTACAGGTGCAAATTGTACACAATAACTTGTCTTAGCATTTTTAAATTTTGTTCCCTAAAATTTTGTAGCCATGAAAAAATTATATTGACATCGCAAATGAGCAAGATAATACTAAATTAAAAACAAAATTTTATTTCTTTCCATGATAACGCAAGAAATACAATGTCTAGAACGTAAATTCTAGAGAAAGGGCTATGTGTGGTTCTAGAAAGCCATCTAGAATTGCCTCTAACAATTATTTTGAAATATACTCGGGTTCGAAAGAAAGAACATTACAACAGCAAAACATTCTTTGTTTAGTGTAGTAAAGAGATATACAAGTCTGCACAATTCATCCGTTGAACGTTGATTAATATTATGTATTATGCTAAAAATTTATCAAATCACATTATTCTGTAATTAGTATTTATGATATGTAATTGTAATTTAATCTAAACCGTTGAAATCAAATATTTTTTTCGACACATTTCATTATTTATGAAGCCGGACCATATTTAGCCCTTTCTGCCCAAATGAAACCGAAAGTGTATTAAACGAAACCATTTCTAATTATGTATTCAATTTAAATAATGGCCTAGTTTCACTTTTTTGTACGTAGTAAAATAAATTATAGTTATCATGAAAATTTTCGTTCTCAAGATTTTTGCAGATTTATCTTACGCTATATCGCCGAAGTTAAATAAAAACCTATTTTTTAAAATGTTCTGTTTGTGTGTGTATCACAGACTGTGTATACCTGTGCAGACTAACTCCTCTCTACAGCCCAGACGGATTGAACGAACTCTGCAGTCCAGAACGATTGACTATTCAATCAAGTGTGGTGTATTCGAGATTAACATCTTGTGGTTTGCAGCACATACACATATAAAGTTGCGAAGCCGTGCAGCATAATTTAATGACATTTGTCAACATTTTCGTTTATATCAGTGAAATTGAGAGTTATTTGCCAGTTAATGGATTCCCCAGGTAACTTTGTAGTTCCACACGGTTTGTGTATTTGAAGTTGTAATTGATCGGTTGTAGATGTTCCAAACTCGCCATTAAATTAGTTAAGTCAAATACAATATCTAAAGATTTGTGATTGATATTATTTATGACAAAAGGTAACACGGATTCAGAGATTTTAAAAGTGTCATTGTCGTTGCTGAATACAAGATCCAATAATCTATCACGATTCTTACCACTGGTGTTTATTAGGACCAAATTATAACTAAGCATGTTGCGGGTTGCATAATGTTCACTATTTGATTGAGGTGGTGCGCGATATGCTGCGTCGATGATTAGATTTATTTGGTTGATTTTTATTTGGTTGATTTTAATTTGTTCGCCCCACCAAGAAGGCTAAACGGGAGCATTCCAGAGCTTAGAACTTACTGCTATCAGCCACCACACGCCACCACCCGTTTTCTTTGAGCTAGCTTCGAGAGAGCGATCGCATCTTTAAACAACGTAATTATGGCCATTTCACTGCTCCGTATGCCGGGCTTTAATGAAATTTCTCAAATTACACATACAACCAATAAGGTAATTTGATTTTAAGACGAAGTTTTAAATGTGATGCTTTTGATGTCATTTTGTTTATATTTTGATAGTAAATTCCACATTTCTGATAAATTATGGTTTTCTTGGATTTTTGGGTTGATTTACCCTTTGACCAGTAGTATATAGCTTCGAGCCTTTATTAAAAGTGAATGTAATCTGTCATTAGCCACTGGTGAAAAATATCTACACTATCGAACACCTCAAGTGGTTGAGAATTGATTCTAATACATATCACATTTG
The DNA here is from genome assembly GCA_932526605.1 of Nephrotoma flavescens. Lineage (NCBI taxonomy): Eukaryota > Metazoa > Arthropoda > Insecta > Diptera > Tipulidae > Nephrotoma > Nephrotoma flavescens. Next base: position 272,616,899 of record OW052222.1, on the reverse strand, counting down.
GTGAGGTTAATCTTTGTGCTTCACTGGTTGTCATGACTTTACTGGTTTCTTGTAGTATCGATGGGAGATTAAATGTTTTTCAGCTTTTGTAAGAATGACGACAATGTTGGCGGCTGGTTTATAAATTTGGCTGAAGTTTCCAAGGGGTTCATACTACTGAAGTTAGGACAGTATTCCGTGAAAGCAGAAGTAACATCAGCTAGAGATCTATATGTCACATTCAAGTATTCAGTCTTTGTTATGAATGCACTTACATCTGAAAATTGCATATTGACATGATGTAATTTGTAAATGTATGGTATGTTTTTGGTTTTGATCATCCAGAAAATATATTTTAGAACATTTACTTATGATAACCACAAGTCCTATATCGTATGTCCGATTACCATTTATTAGATATGAGGCAATCATTTTGTAGTTTAATTTGATGTTTTTAAAATCAACGTTTTTGTGCTCGCAACGAGATATCAACAAGCCCTTCTTTTATAGCACAACAAGATCACTTCCCAGATTATGGTTGTTTATAATTCAGATTGATTTACCACATCCAGGTTCACCTTGAATCTTTGTAATGTCCGGCATCTTTATTAATCAATATTAGTTTAAATATCGCGATTTACCGAAAATTACAGCTTTGAATAGACTAATAAAAATTAAGGTAAAATTAAACAATAAAAATGTTATTTAATATCACGTAATTAGACATTTTAATGCAAAATCATTTACTACTGGTTTGTTATAAAAACATTATGGTCTCTTTTATAAGTTCCACCGCATAATGTTAAGTTCACGGTAGATTGAATTTTAATTTTCTTTTAGCAATTTTTTTGTTACGTTTTTTATGATCCGTTTAGGTCTTGTTATATTCTATAAAATAATTAGGTCGTCGTCTAATATATGGATATTTATAATTTATTATTATATTTTTTACAAACTCGACCGGTTGGACATTTCGTATATACTTTAACTTTTCAAATGAAAATTTTAAACTTTAATATTATGTTAAAAATTACGTCGATTATGTCATGCTGTATTGTTGCTTTTTGTTTTTCTTACAATTTACAAAATAATGTACTCGTATATATTGGTTTTATTTAAACGAAATTAAAAGTAAAATAATTTTCTTGTCTAAAAAAAAACATAAGAATGTGAACTGTATTTGTTGTAGGTATGTGCAGATATAAGAAGCAGGAACATTACATAGCATTATAAATGTGAAATTTATATACATATGCAGATGAAAATAACACTCAATTTTATAGAAAAAAAATATAGTTAAAATTTGTCTCCCATGTGAATAATCCCTTCCTCGGTACTATAAATTATAAATACATAAATGCAACATAATTACTTAGAGCGCATAAATGAGATATCAGTTGACCTCATTTTAAAGTTATTTTCTTAAGAGACAGATATGATAGACAGTCTGATGAAGACACTCATCCTAATTGCAGACTGTGATAATTAAGCTAAGAATGCAACTCAATTACGATATGTAAATATTTTCAATAAATTTCACAATCCAGTTTCTATGATATAATAATAGTTTTGCTTCCGCAAAATAGTTTTTTATACACATATCTAAAGCTAAACTGTAACACAAGTAATTAGTTTAGTTGCAGTTATTTTCATTATTTTTCATATTCACGTATAAATATAAGAAAATATATGTACATATATGCTATAAGTTATAATAATCTTTATGGCCATCATGCTTCATTAACCTAAATGAGTCTTGGCAATTTTCAACCAAATATATTAAAATAATTTTTTACGGTTTTCTGGGGAATAGGCCACAGCGCAGAAATATTCTTACTAACTAAATTAGTGTAGAATCCCAGGCAAGGATTATCCCAGTGAAATAAGAAAACCGACAAGCGCAATATTGTCATTTGTCAAAACATGATACTAAAATGCTAAACAGATAATTCGGAAACTATCCCATCAATTATTATTCCAAAATATTACACAAAAATTGTTGTGAATCTCAATACTATTTTAAGGCTAGTAAGGGGCCTATTCGATAATACGAACCGTACTGCGTAGTGTAAAATTTTTCTTTATATTTTTTCAAAGCTTGCGCTGTAGCTTAGATAAATTGAAACAAATGTCCAGCGCATCACACGAGTTGAATTTTTAAATAGGCCCGCACCGTACTGTCAACTGGCTACGCTTGGGAGCCAGTATAAAGCTATCTCAGCCTCTAATGGTGTATCCGGATAAGGTATTTTTTGGATCAAGTAGCCTTAATTGCGTATCGCGGATCTCTGCACATATGCATATGTGCAATCTGTCTCGTCACTACTCATAACCTATACTATGAATTTAATTAAAACCAATAAAAAAGAAGAGCCTGCGGTTCTCTAAAAATTAGGCGTGCTCAAGCAATAATAATGCTGCTCCTCATGCTCCCGACTACCAAATGCTTGCCGGTTTTAAATACCTCAACAAGATTCCGATGATGGAAAGGAGCGTTAACAGAAAGGAATAGCTAACTGTTGCGAAAATGAACAGATTGCAGGTAACTACCACTAAGCCTTTTAATAAAGGTTGCTTTAAGGAACCATTAACTGTGGCTGTAATCAATAAGGCAATGTACGTTGGATCCGAAACCAAGTCAAGTTAACCAACTGAAAGTCTAGATGAGATTTGGCTGGAGTTTTGTTTCACTAAGGGTTGAAGAGAGAAAAATCGAAAAATCTAAGACTGCGGTCCAATTCGTGACTTATTTTGTGGAGACTGACTTATTTGAAAGTCTACAATAAGCTTCCTGTCGAATAGACTTATTGGAAACTTGTTAGAATTATTTTGATGAGTTACCAGTTTGGACGCAAGCCTAGCATAAAAGTCAAACAAGTCTACAATAAGTCTAGCCGACTGGTGGTTTATTGTAGACTTTCAAATAAGACAGTCTCCACAACATAAGTCACGAATTGGACCGCAACCTAAGGTGTTCAATACATGCGCATAAACTCTCCAAATGCGTATAAACTTTCCAAATTATTTTCATGTGAAAATAATGTCTCGGCACATTATTTTAACGCGAAATTTTGACATTTTTTTGCGTTTGGCAATAAACAAATTTTTTAATACCACAAATCCCTAAATTTTAATTAAAGTCAATTTAATTTATTTTATTTACGTAAAATAAACAAATTTATCTATGTATGTATGTCTACAAATTTATACGTTAAAATTAAAAATTCTCCAAATAAAATTTCATTTCTATTTCATGCGAAAATAAATAGATTTTTTGAGACCGCGGTAAAATTGCATTTCACTTTGAACTGAGTACTAAGCTTTACACGCGGCGGTGAAGATATTTTTACAGTTTGGTTGGAGGGTTTGGTCTATTCTTAAAATAAAATAAAAACCGCTCCGTGTAAACTGAATAGAATAATTCTAATCTATTCATTTTAAGATTTTTTCGGCTTTTCGGCCAAAATATTATTTTTAACGACATTCACAATGTTTATGACTTTTTTTAAGTCAGATAAAACAAAGAGGCCATTTACTCTACCACAAAAAGAAGAAAAATTCACTCATGGGGACGATCGAGACGTTGTAAATTTTGCAGCCAGTCACGTACGGTACAATGCTGCAGATTAATGTGCTACGACTGTACGTTTGCCCGTAACATTTTGTTGAACCGGCCAAATCTCTTCTTTGAAGAAGTGCCAGCAGAAAAAAATCACATGCGAAGCCGCCTAAGTTAACTTTTCTGGTCTTGCTTTGGGAAATATTATTCTTATTCGAATAAGGTCGGTATCTAGCTCACGCTAAGATAAATTTTACATACAAATTTGACGTAAAATTTAGCTAGCGAAATAACAAAAGATTATTTAGCTCGCGATTTCGCAAATGCGGTACGCAGCTGACGCGAAAAGTTTGTAGTTATCTCATTCTTATATAGACTGCGCTAGTGAAACTCTACAAACGTTTTCGCAGCAATTTATCTGCCTAGAACGATAAAATTGACATAAATTTTGACAGCACAACGTGAAAACTAATTTTGTTTTAAATGGATGAACTAGTCGCCCTCTGTAACACAGTGGGTAGAACGCTTGCTGTGTGTATAGAGGGTCTCGGGTTCGATTCCCGGTGGTAACGAATGTTACGACTGGATACACATAAAATATAATTGATAAAAATACACTGCCTGGTCATATACAGCTATAAGTGCTAGTCGACCTAAGCAAATGATATAAAAAAAAAAAAAATGGATGAACTAAATAATTCTATAAATTATATGAAAGTTTCGAATATCAAGAAGAATACTTGATTGACTACGAGATGTGGATACAGAAAATTTAGAAAGTGGAAAAAGGAAGCCAAAACTAAAATTTTAACTTTTAATTTTAAATGTTTATAAAAATACTTGTTAAATTCGATTAAACTATATTTTTGTTTGTTGTAGGAGAAATAAACCAAACGTCAAAATTTATCTCTACAAAATTTTTTTAGCTTACTAATTTATCTGTAATTTAGGGGAGACCGCGTTAATTTTTTTTTTATACGTTTAAACTTCAAAATTTAGTAAAATCAACTAATGCAGGAAACAGACGTGCGGAAAAACGCTTGCGTTTAAATTAGAATACACTACTTTAAATGAAATAAAATACATGTATGTATTCCGCATAGGATGCGTTTTTTCGCAAGTTGCCTCTATTTCTAAAAAACGCACCCCTGCAGTATGGGCAACACAAAAAAATAAAAATTGTTCATTAATACTAATTTCACGCCGGAATTTCATTTTTTTAAACAGAAACTCAAAATAAAATATGGAGGAAACAATAATTGAATTTATTCGTGGAAACGAATTTATTTATAATAAAAAGCATAAATGCTTTAGAATAGGGCCACAGAACGCTATTTTCTTGAATGGAATAATTCTAATCCTACTTTTAATTGGAATGAAATTATTCATTCCGGATGGAAATTTATATGGAATTGTTGTTGTAAAATCCCCAAAGTAAGATGTAGGAATCACCTTGCTAAAGATAATGCAGATAGTATCTTGACTATTTTTAAACTCTCTTTATACTCTCGCTCCTATCGATTTTTAAATTCCTATAAACTGAAATAATTTCTCCTTCACCCGAATGATGTAACCCGATCCTAAATTCCCCTAAATTCGAGTTCATGACTGATTTTTGCTGTATTCAAGACACTATCTGCATTATCTTTCGGCTGGAAACTTTCGGCTAACTTTAAAAGTATGTAGGAATCATTGTTTTTAAAAATATAGTAGCATAGATATTTGTCTCTGTCCCTCTGTTGAAACGTGAATAAACTATATTTTACATTTTTTAATCAAATAACAATATGAACATACTTCAGGGATTTCTCTTTCTCTCTTTCTGTTTTTCTAGTCTTCACATCCTATGAAGGTATTTTGCGCCTTGCACCTCCATGCATCTCAATCCATGGTTCTCGCCCTCCAGTTTCGACATCTTATTATACATAGGTCTTGTTCGACGTCGTCATACCAACGCTGTTGGAGTCTTCCTCTACGACGAACAGCCGCTGGTTGTTGTTGGAATACTTTATTAATCATACGTTGTTGTGGAGTCTTTCTGTCAAACACCAGATGTGATTTCTACTGTACTGGACTGGACTGGATACAGCTAAATTGTACATTATTGCCAGGTCAGTGACGGTTGATGTTAATACAGAGAGGTGCAAGCTGTTAGGGCTGATGTGCGATGTATGTTTTTTGTACTCCTACCGAGTTTTGCATTTAAGTCACACACGATGATTGACACGATAATGTCGTGGTGCGAGAAGAATATATCTTTGACGTCATCTGATTTATCTGCGGTGGAGCGTGACCGTGCATATCCGAATATTGACAGGGCGGAACTCGATGATATATTGCTTTATGCTCCAATGGATGAGAAAGCCGACTCTAAATTCTCCTCAATTGTGAAGGAAGCTGTAATGTCGTCAATTGCCGCTCGAGGAAGTCAATGACGCTCGGAGGACTTAGCTATGCAAAATGTTTTTGAATTCTTGGATTAACACATTGTATTTAGATGTAGATCTGTCTCTTTCATTATAGTTGCGTTATGAAGATTTATCGAAGTTATGCAGATAATAAAAACGATTAGATTGTTCCGCCACAGTCATAATATACTTAAACATTTAAGCAATTTTAATTAAATTATTATCAATAAACTTTACTTTCTATTTCGAAGCCAATTATCTATATGTTGGTGATCGGCATTAGCCCCCAATTATTCTCAAATTACTTGAATTGATAAATTTTATGTTTGTTGTTCGCTTTGTTAAAAAGTTGTAAACGGGACAAATGTGTTCTTGTGTCTGTGCAAATATTCTAAACTGATAAAACAAAAATTTGGTAATTAAATTCGCACAATTTAATAAAAAAATGCATGCCATTTTCCAAGAAAAAATGTCTTTTTAAGATTCGATTCATTCACAATTTCCTTAACATATGTAGTAGCAACCGAGTGACTCGAATTTTTTCTGGTTACTCAGAAAACAATAAACTGCTAGTTTTTGGCAGCCAATAACATTTAGATAAGGCAGCCAATACCCTGTACATTTTAGTAATCGAGTATATGATGCCAATAAAATTTAGTAAGATAATCCCCACACCCGGTTAATTTTCTATACATGTACGTGTATTCGAAGAAACTACTTAGTATTAAATCTTAGGAAGTAAAAAAATTTTAAATTCGTTAAAGATACGCAATTATAGTATGATTAATTTTATCAATAAATTCTTTAATTTTTAGAGCTCTAATAAAATTAACCCTCGTCAGGCGGCATAGGTACAATTGTACCTTTTCTGTTTTTAAATACTAATAAATCTTCTTGTAGAAGCCGAAGAGAGTTAAAGATTTGTGAGATCTCTACATTTTAATAATGTTGAAATTCCAAATATTATGTATTTACAAAAATTATGACTACAGTGACGATTTTGGTAGAAAATATATGAAAGTACAATTGAACGTCTGCCGCCTTTTAGCGTAGTAAAATTATGCCGCCGGACGAGGGTTAAATAAATGTGTATACGAGTATTGTTCGAAATAACATAAAGGTCGTCCGCAAATTTAAATGACAGTGTGCAATTTATCTTATCAAAATGCGCCGCACCTAATTAGTGTATAAAACACGGTGCAATTTCTCAATATAGGTATTTAAAGTAGAATTTCAAAGCCGTTGAGAAGTGAGTTCGCATATATAGTTGATTTGAAAATGGATTTTAAATTAGTGACAGTGATTGTGATTTTTAGTGTACTAGGGGCTACTGTTTTATGCCAGTTCGAGGACCAGTACCGTTTATCTAAAGACACATTTCCAATCCATTATAATATTTGGTTAAATGTGTCATTGGAAACAAACATTTTTAATGGAGAAGTTGAGATTCAAATTGGTGTGGCAAGGGCCACGAACAAAATTACAGTGCGCCAATATGACATAACAATTAGTAAAATAGAACTATATGAGATCGATGGAAATAATCTAGTGAATATACCAGTTACCAAAGATATAAGGTTTATTGAACATACGTTACCTTTAAGTACAGCTGAAAAGTATCTAGAGGTCGGAAGAGAATACAGCCTAAAGTTTACGTACACTTCAAAATCAGTAAGTTTGGCGAGTGGAATGTTTCAATCTATAAATACAAATCCTATAACTGGGGAAAAAACAACAATGATTGCAACAAATTTTTTACCGCAATACGCTAGTAGCGTATTTCCCTGTTACGACGATCCAGGATTTAAAGCCACATTTGGGTTAACGATTCAACATTCAGTTGGCTTTCAAGCTATTTCGAATATGGAAATTTTAAACACAGAGACACTTGAAGAAATCGTTACTACAACATTCAAGCCAACACCATTATTGCCGGCACATTCGATTGCCTTTACCGTTTTAAATTATCGGCAAGAATGTGATAATAACGGTTTAAAAATTTGTGGGTATTACGATGGCCAGCATAACGTTGATGATATCAAATTAGTATTACAAACGGCAAGAGCTGTACTAATCGAACTAGAAAATTTTTTGGAAGTTGGATTAGGGTTACCAAAACTTGATATCGTTCCAGTAGAATCATCCACACCAATGATTGGAAATTATGGTTTGTTATTTAACAGACCAAGCAGTTATTACTACAATCCTGAATCATCGAGTGCCGCACACAAGGATCAGGTGATTCGACACACTATTCGGCACATTGTGAATTTATATTTCATTAACTACGTAACTCCTGAGTGGTGGGATGATATTTGGATTAGTGATGGCCTTTCATTGATTCTTGAATATTCAATTGCGGATATGCTATATCCGGAAACGGATGCAGTTAACGAGTTTTTTAATTCATTATATGAATATGCAACTGATCGAATTGTTTATTTGGGACCCGGATTATTGAATATTCAAGCCATCAATTCTATGTTGAATAATAAATATCAGTATCGCGCCGCTGCGATAATGAATATGGTCCAGAATATTGTTGGTGATAATATATTCAAAACTGGATTAAAAGAGTTGCTTTCTTCAAACATCAAATCAATTACGTCAGAGACATTTTTCAAAACATTTGAATCACTTGGCTTCAAAAATGATTTGAATACCATCATGAATACGTGGATAAAACAGGATAGTTACCCGATTTTAAACGTAACTAGAAATTATGAGACGAATGCCATTACACTGACGCAGGATAACGTTTTAAATGTTTACGATAATTACATGAGTCGGACAAATTTGTTTTGGATGCCGTTAAATTCCATTCAAAAACAAGACGACTCCAGCAAATGGCTAGAAACAAACCCAACCGACTGGTTAGGATATACCAAAACTCGTGAAATATTATTTAATACAGAATCACTGGACAATGCAGAATGGATTATTTATAATAAGCAACTGTCTGGTTTCTTTCACATAAATTACGATGAGCATAATTGGAATCTATTGGCTACACAACTAGATTCAGATTTCTCAGCAATTCCATGGATCACACGAACCCAGTTGTTACATGACTCGATATTATTTGCTCTAAATGGTAAATTAAAGCTCGACGTAATTTTTAGAATAGCAAATTACACGAGTCAGGAAGTGGAATTCACACCTTTGATTAGATTCATTTCTGGATTTAATGATTTAGATGCTTTGATTTTTGGTACTAGTGTGTATTCAAATTTCACAAAGTTCACTTTACATAAAATTGAACATTTGTACGAACGAGTACGGATTATCGATCTGAATGAAAAATCCGATCTGTCATTAATGGAGAATAAATTACGTAAACCTGTTATTGATCTTGCGTGTCACATGGGGCTTGATCAATGTATGGTTGATACTAATGCATTGCTTAAAAAACTGGTGGATCAAACTGACGGATTAGAAACCTTATTGCAACATGAATCGAGTAACATGATCTTGTATAATGGAATGGCATTGGCCGAAATTGAGCTGTTCAGGAAAATTCTAGCAAAGCAAAACATAATCGAATTAAATGATTTTACCGAAGCTCTAGGTCATGTTCAAAACCAAGATGTAATAGATGAATTATTGGCAGTACTAATTACTAAAAATGGTGAAAAAATTGGTGGAGTTGAAATTAATTTAACGGCTAATGAGAGACGGCTGATATTCGAAAAATTAATAAACTACAATTTAGCGGCATTAGATAAATCACTAACATTTGCGCTTGAAAAATCTGACTTGATAAAAGATCTGTAAGTACAAAGAAAGGAGAACGTATGGGTGAATATGGTGTAAAAATAATATTTTTTTTTTTGTAGATGGTTCTTCAACTCCAATAAATATTCAATACCCAACAGTTTCTTGAATGTGATTAAAACTACGGAACATCTACAAAAGGTGAGTTTCAAACATTTAATAAACAGATTTCAAATTAATTGATTTCGCTTTATAGTTCTTAGAAATCGATGATATTTATCAAGGAGGTCGATCAACTTATGGTAGCGCAAACGTTGAACACGTTAATGAAAGAATTTTAGAGTTTCAAGCTACATTGGCTGAATTTGTAGACAAAATAAATAACGAAGGAGACGGTGGAGATGGAGGAGATGGTGGTGATGGAGGAGGCGGTGGAGATGATGGTGCGATTACTATAGTAGTGCCCTCACTACTGTTAGCAGGCATGGCTTTTCTCGTTCATTTATATCAATAGGATGTCATTTCTGTAGCACGTAAAAATATTCGTAAAATATAGTTCCTTTCAAGACTGTTTAACTTTAATCTTTAAAAAATAAAATTTTAATGTACATTTACTTAAACCTTTTGCAAAAATAATATTAATTCCTGGTTTCCTTGCTTTAACTTTGGATTGAACTGTTTGAACATGGTCGACAATATGGAGACACAATTAACAAGATAATTAACTAATAGGACTTGGGATATTATGAAATTTTACAAGTTTCAGTAAAGGGTCTAGGAAAATCTAATTAGATCTTTAAATATATGAAACGAAACATTTAGCTGGTGCTTTCTTTGGACTATCTTGACAAAAGTGGAATTTTGTATGGGTATATTTATTTCAACTCTATAACTAAAAGATTTCCCTCGCTTATTATTCGATATCATATTTTATTTTTTGTATTTTTCTAAACATTTTTCATATGGTGTAACTATTTCGGTTTGTCCTATTATAAAGTTTGGATACGTGGTCCCGTGCAGATTAAATGTCTAGAGATGCCACTCTAAAGACCAGACGGATTGACTGATCGGAATGAAGCTTCATACTTAAGATTTACTCTTGAATTGGCAGATCAAAATGATTTTTGACTGAAATCGGTTCTTCGGAAGTTGCAGCTTCCGTAGGAGCTTTTTCGTTTTTTGAAAATATTTTGTTAAGTATATCATTAACATGAATACGAATATGAACTAAAAAATTCTAAATTAAATTTGCAATATGTAATTCTGTTCCAGATCATTTTTTCGAAATTTAGGCGGAAACGTCGTTTTTCGAAACATAATTTTCTTAATTTTCGATAACCTTTTGAAAGTTAAGCTGTAATAGTTTTCTGTTTAGTTTATTTAAATCTCTAACTATACCCTCTTGTTTAGGATGCTTTTACTACAATCGTTTCAGAAATATCGGTTAGGGGTAGGTAATTATTATTTTTATTATTATTATGTAATCTTTATTTCAAATAAAATAAATACATACTTGAGTAAAATATACATTTTAAAATTTTAAATAAAGTAAAGCTCCTTTAGACGTTATGTCTGTAGTTTAGCAATTAATAAAATTTATAATTAACATTTAAGACTGCGGTCCAATTCGTGACTTATTTTGTGGGGACTGACTTATTTGAAAGTCTACAAAAGCCTCCTGTCCGCTAGACTTATTTTACACTTGTTTGACGGTAGTTCATCAAAATAATTCTAACAAGTTTCCAATAACTCTAGCCGACAGGAATCTTTTGTAGACTTTCAAATAAGTCAGTCTCTACAAAATAAGTCACGAATTGGACCGCAGTCTTAATAGTAATCTTTGGTTAAATTTTTTTTTTTTTTTTTTTTAATATATTTAAAATAATAATTTGAGATTCTATATTGATATCCAGCCCGATCGTTTAGAGAGGAATCCCAAATTTAAATGAACATTTTTTTAGATTGAAACAGTCGGAATTCCTGCGAGTTACTAAGTTTTATGGCTGTGCCAAACTTCAGCTTCATACCATTATTAAGTACATAGACACCGGACACGTGGTGCAGTGGATAAAGCATCGGCACTTGGGCCGGGAGGTACTGGGTTCGAATCCCATCAGAAACTAGATCAAATATCAAATTTTCATCATCGATTACAATCGGTGATGTTAATAAACACAACCAAGACCCTCTGATAGAGTGCAGAATTCAGTGCCGACCCACCGTCCACGTCAATGTACGGGTTGACATGGAGCTTGCAATGTGCAGGTGGTATACTGTAATTATGTGAGTAGGTGAATAAGTGAATGGGTTAATGATGTGGCGTGAATGCGTGGTATCACAATGGGCCAAAATTGGCCTATAAGTGTCAACCACTGAGACCTAATCTAAGTACAGGTTAGGACCTATTTTCAAAAGAAAAATATCTCTAAAAGCGTTCCATTTGTTATGTCTGAAATCCCGAAAACTTCGGTGTTTGGGAAAGGGTCTTAGTATCAAAGAAAATCTCGAAATAGACATATAAAGAGAAAGGCTGCAGGCAACATTGGGGCATCCCAAATCATAAATAGCTCAAATATAATACTCAGACTCTAAAGAACTAAATCGTTTGAGCTAGTATACTCCATGTCAACCGTTTACTACTGATTATAAATTTACGATAAAAATGTATTTTTTTCATCTTACCAGGACCTATGGAACGCCGATGGGTAGAATCCATAGATAAAGACAAACTAGTAAATTAATTTTCCTACAGTCCAAGTGACTAGATTGTAATGTAATTGCAATTGAATTTGAATTTAAATAAATACTGCTGAAAAGATCAAAATCTATTAAAAGTTATACTGAAAAGTTGATTCACGAATGATAGATAACGTTGGGCTATGATCGTTATAGCATGCAGTGATATAATTTTTAATCGGACTGAAAGTATCGACAGTATGAACATCGCATTACTCGGTAAAGCCAACGATTTGCCAAAATATGGGAAATATGCTATGGAAAATATACTATGGTAGACTCCATTCGCCTTCACTCGTATGAGTTTTGTTTATTTTAAAAATCGGAAAGTAAAATTGGTTTATATCATTAAAATTAAAACTTTGCCATTGACGGCAACTGTTTTAAAATATAATTGCTACCTTATCAATATGGGGTGTGATGGAATTTGAAAATAGATTAATTTTGACAAATGTTGTATACAACTGAAAGAAAACGTTACTAGTTGGATCGATAGCATAGCGATTAATCATTTGTCGATTGCTCAAAACTCGTATTTTGTACAAAGTCGATTTCTAGGTTTTGTGATTACCTTAAGTGCCAAGTTCAGCTAAAAACACTTTTCTTATCTGTTTAATTTTTTTTTGAGAATTTTGAAATGATTTATAGAGGAACTTATAATTTGCACCTTGCGGATATAAATATATAAACTATTCGTACAAAGCGAGGTTTTATTTTTAGACCAACTCGCGAATATCTGCGATAAATTATTCTATCGATAAACTATTCTATTCTATATATTCAGAAAATACTTTAAATTGTACATAAATATAATTTTGAATTTTTGTTAATGCGAAATCTATGTTATTAGTTATCGGTTAGAATTTCAACAAGTCTTTGTGCAATATCTATCCAACCGTTTCGTGCAATTATTAATTGGCAGCTACTAAATGAAGTTTTTAAGAAAGTCAAGTAGTATTGTCGGTTTTTTGGTAATGACTCACATATACAGTCAAACCTGTTTTTGTGTGGTAAGGGGGACCGCATAAAAAAAATATTCCGAAACTTCACGAGTATAGGTATAAAAAATACTTTTTAGACTATTTGCCGTAGGCACTTGGCGAACACACACTAATACTTAATAAACACATTTTATTAATCACTTGTTTTATATTTCGCAGAAATAATTCTGATTAATAAAATGTGTTTATTAAATGTGTATATAAAAATAGTTTTCACGACACATTTAATTTTTTTTATGCGATAATCGGTTTGGGTAACAAGGAACTCTCGGAAGCCTTTGGAATCATTATGAAATTCGAAAGTTTCCCCGCTGCAGTTACCCACACGGTGAATGGGGACCGCATCAAAAATATTACTGACGCAATACTTACGCAATGTGATGAAATATCAAAAATCGAAAAAACAAAATGGCCAACTTCAATTAACTAATTCGATTAATCACATTCAATTATATTCTAATTTGATTGAAATTTTGAAGAACTTAAGTAGATTATACTGAATAATTTTTTTTCATATCGCATAAAAAAATCGTACAAAAGACCACAAAAAACAGGTTTGACTGTATGTGCTTACTGACGTATGTTTCAGGGATCGCGCTAAAGATTTTATTTTTAAAGGAATAAATTTAACATTTTTAAATGATCATAGCTCATCTTGAATCGCAAAGGAACTAATGATTGACAACTTTGGATGCCTATGTCTCTCATCAAAAGTTTGACCTACAAAACAAGCAAGTGCTACAATCTCAGCGCCACAAACATTGCAAACGAAAATATTATTAACATTACCGTATATATTGAATTATATTGAATGAATAATTTGTTGTATATCACATAACAATGAGGCAAAGAAATTATTAAACAAACATTACTACGCTCCAACGAAGCTCAATACTCATAACAATTTTCTTCCAAACTGCATTTTCGCACTGTGTTTGTTTTCATGTATTCGAACCGTTTCCAATTCAAAATCATTTTATTGTTACAGTTAGTGATGTAATAATTAAATTATTTACACTTTTTTTCATTTTTAATATAATTTACTTAAAGTTTATTTACTTATTACAGGGTTTCCTAACGTTTTGTTATTTAAGTACCCATCGATAACCATTCGTAACATTTTGTTAAATAATAATTTGATATAATATGCCAAGAGACGAATCAGTTGTTAGTTGTGATTAGGTAAAGAATACAAGTGTCTCATTATTATTTAATCTTCATCACTCTAAAAGTCTAAACACGGCTATGGTTACCTTGATTTACATCCAGTCCAATTATCTTATCAAATGCTGCATATGACTTTGATGCCCTAACTTCTCATCAACATCATTGGATTTCACGTCACTCGACAGCAGTATTATGCATATGGTGCCTTAAAAAGTTCAGTTTGTGTTGCAAACCATAATTTATAAATTTTAGTATTGTAATATTTACATGATTGATTTATATCTATCATTCTCAGATTCTCAATAACATAAAATTGCACATGAATACAACCCGAAATGCATCAAGTTTGCTCAATGGGTGAAATCGTGTTTTAAAGTTTCAAATATCGACACCGATTATATGTAGATATTCTGATTATTTTGCCAACAGATGATCACAAGTAATACACTCCAACAGCGAGAAGTTAACATAACCATTGCTTTACTAGTAGAAGAGACATTTAGCTTCAACTAGCGATATTATTAAAGAAACATTTTCCCAAAGATGGCTGTACTGTCATTTTATGTGTAATCTTGACAGTGCGACATGTTTTATTAATTTTTACATTAATTGACCTCATTCCCCTATAGTGGGTTACAACATTTTGAAATAATAGATATGGAAGCATGATCCTTCATAAGGCAAGGTAATTCTATGGGGCGTTTATTAACAAGTTCTTTCTTTAATAGTTTGAGCAGAATGGCAGCTTTGAATAAAATAATTTACACTTTATATAACTTTGCTTGTCATTTGTGCAACCACTATAAAACCTAAGCTTTCAATAGACTATCGCACAACTTGGTGTCAGCAACAGTTTGTATGCGCAGGCAATTACTACAGGCCTACAATTTGAATATTGGCGCGGTTATGGTTGTGTATGTGTAATTTTTTTAGAGGTATCCCTAAAACCATTCCAATTTTTAGAATATTAATCTATATACAAGGGCTTTTCTAGAAACCGACTTATCAAAACGTGTTTGAAAATTAAAGCACCGCCTCAAGGGTACGAGTATTTCATTTTAAAAATTACTGATTTATACCGCCGATAATTCGTATTCAATAGTTTTATAAAAGTGGTGCGCGCCAATTTACACAACATAACCTCAAAATTTCACTGAATTGTAAAAAATAAAATAATTAAAAAGTTTTTTTTTATTTGGTTAAATAATATGTATTTCAATTTTTAGTGTAATTAGTTGCGTTTTAGTTTCATTTTATAGTTTTTGTAACAAAAAATTATTTTTAAATTTTCTGTATAAATATTGTTGCAAGGTATTTCTCCAACATCAGTCCAATCGATTTTGTCTTACGGTTTATACCGAACATTACTTAGAATTTCTATATTTCCAAAATGGTTTTGTTACAAGTAAGTGGTGAGATCGGATTTATTTCTTTTATATTGTGGATTACGCTGTATAGAATACAATATAAATAATTGTTGTGGTTTTAATTTAGATTGTGACTATTTGTTTGGTAATTGCTATAGCATTGTGTGATCACTATCCACCGGGATATTCATATGCCAAATTTAATGGACCAGTAAGTGGCCCTGCACATAAAATTAAAATACCAGGAAACCATGGACACGGTTATAGTACTGACTATGTAGCTCAACCGGATTACCAGTTCTCCTATGGGGTCGAAGATCCTAAAAGCCAGGTATCACAAAATCGTAAAGAAACTCGCCATGGTGATACAGTACATGGTGAATATAGTTTAGTTGGGCCAGATGGTAAAGTGCGGCTTGTCAAGTATACGGCGGACAAAAAGAATGGTTTTCAGGCTGAAGTATATACTGACGGCAAAATCGAGGGACATTTAAGTGGTGGATATGGTGGTGAATCATCAAATCAAATTAAAAACGAAGCTGGCGAGTCACATGACGATGGTGAAAATGATGATGAATATTAAGTATTTATTGTTAAATTTATAAATATTGAAGCGACATGCTCAAATGCAGCCACTAGCCAAATTTTAATTATATAGTTCCTAATTCAAATAATTATTAATTAGTTTAAACTTTAGTTGATATTCTCCTCTCATCTGTGATCTTACTTCTATTTTTATTTTACATACTATATTGTTTAGTTTTATTTGTACCTTCATTCTTTCTATTTTTATACTTTCTTGTTACTATTTTCTTCTTTAACATTGTTTTGGTATCTTATTTGAGGTTTTAGTACACTGACACGTTCCATTATGCTACATTTCTTCATTAAATTCGTAGTTTTAACCAATTTTTCAAACAAATTTAAATATTCTAGGTTATGTATCTATAGTGCAAAGCTACGATTGTGATAACACTAATACTCGTATGTAAGTCGTTAAATAAATGCTAATGAAGGCTCTGATTTAATGAGCCTAACTAATAACCTACCTAAACTTAGACATACATAATTAATAGTTTTAATTAGTCTATACATGTTTTTGTAAAAAAATACGTAATAAATAAGATTTTTTTAGAAATAACAAATTTTGTGAAAATTTAATTTTTATGCCTGTAAATGATAAAGGTCTGTAAAAAGTGGCATTTTCGGATTAACTAAAAGTTCAAAAATTTGAAGCTCAACGCTGTTTTGAGATTTCGCTCTTGAAATGAGATTTAAATGTAGAAGAGTGAGACGGAGAGGGAGAGAAAGAGCAAACTAAATCATCTTTCTTTGGGTTAATACTTTTAAGAAAATATTGCATTGGCTTTTCATGTGCTTTTCGAGAAAGCTCTAATTTTGCTACGAAAATCAGTTAATCAGGAACAACGTAATCGTTCAAGAGATTTAAGTTTTTATTCTTTGCAGTTGAGCAACCAAGAAGAAAATTAATTCTTTGCAGAAAATATGGAAGTTGCCAGTCGGACGATGTTGATATTTGACATGTACGTGACAATGCTTATGTCTAGTTTTCTAGTCAAAAAGTGAGTATTTAATTGTACTAACATTTCTCGCCCAAAGAGGCAGCACTATCGCAAAAGAGAACTTCTTTTGTTACTTTCTAAACAGATTAAATTTTTCCAGCGGTATAAAATCTTAAAAATGTTTTTACAATTATCAAATGGGTTGACCTTCGAGTAGTGATTTTTATTTCGACCCATTTTTGGAGTCCCACGATTACGGTATTGATAAATTTAAAATTTTAATTGTATATGGAAACAAAGAAACTAAACCAAAGAAAACTGGGAGCCTATTATGAAATTGGACGGAAAATACGACATCGTAAAATCCGATCCGCGGCGGATATTCCTATTATATTGGTTGTATAACTTAGTTTTTTGGATTTTCTAAGAGATGGCGTAACTTTAGTACTAAACATTCTTTTACAATGACACCTACGGCGTTTTAAAGTGTTGACATTCCACATTAAAATTTAGTTTGTCTTTATTCGTGAAAGCGTAAACAACATATTTTTTAAACCTGTTTGACCCTAATGAGAGTGACGTGGGTATCCGGGTACCCTTTGCCCTTTTAAACGGCTGTTTTTGTATGTTTTACTTCCAATAAAACTTTACATTTTATGAGAACTTCTAGTTCAATTGGTAGATTGCGATCATATTTAAAATTGAGAAATGTTACAACTTGGACGAACATGGAAAAAATAAGTTTCCATACAAAATGCATTTAGATTACTAATCAATCAAATTAAGAATTTTTTTGTTCACTCACACGACGGTTAAACATGTCGAATTTCGTACCAACAGAACAGCATTATTTTTCAGCAAAATTACTTTTTTGCTTTAATCTAAGAAAGCTGCTGAAAGTTTTCGTTTGCTATGGGAAACTTATGGTGAACATGCACCAACTCAACAAACTTGCGAAAATTGGTTTAAACGATTCAAAAGTGGTGATTTTGTTGTCAGTGACAAAAAGGGTTCTGGTCACGCAAGAAAATTCGAAGATGAAGAATTATTGAAGGAAATTATTGAAGGAAAACTCAGCTCAAACAGAAAAAGAACAACAGTTAAATGCCACTCAACCAGCCATAAGCAAACGTTTACATGCCATAAAAATGATTAAAAAAGGAGGAAAATGGATACCACATGAACTGACTAAGTCAACATTGAAAATCGTTTAATGGTTTGCAATTCTTTGTTTACAAGACCCCGAGGCTTTTTTGCCTCATATATTGCAACTGGCGATGAAAAATGAATTTACAACCATGTAGGAGTAGTGTATTATGAGCTGCTAGAACCGAACGAAACTATTACTGGTGAACGTTACCAACAACAATTGGATAGATTTGAACCATGCATTGAACGAACATCGTCCGATTCCAGCCAACAAACAGCGTAAAGTGATTTTGCTGGACGTCAATGCTCGACCACATGTCGCAAAACAAGTAAAAAATACGCTTAAAAAACTTAAATGGGAAATTCTACCGCATGCTCCCTATTCACCAGATTGTGCCCCATCAGATTACTATTTGTTCCGATCAATGGAATTCGATCTTCAAGACCAGCACTTCAGAACCCACGGGAAATCAAAAAATGACTCGACGAATGGATCGCATCAAAAGACAAACAATTTTGTTGCGATGGAATCGATAAATTGGCAGAAAGATGGGTCATAAATAACGCTATAAAATGTTTTTTTATTAAAATAAAATTTACCATTTCTTAGAAATAAACGCGTTTTTTCTGCAAAAAAAATCCAAAAAACTAAGTTATACTCCCAATAAAACTAAATATTTCAAGTGTCAAATTAGAATGAATTAAAATAAGCCTTCGTTCTTTTCCATGAAAGGAATAGCATTTCGAAATGTTGTCCATTTGTTGAAGGCTTATAAAATCAAATTTACAGTATATAAGTATCACATTATTAAAATTTACTAAGAATAATTTAATAAAGATATGCACTAACATTTTAAAATTTTTTAATTTAGTTTTTCCATAACTAGCTGTCGGATTTGACAATTGAATTTTGTCGTAAAATCCGCTAATTCGGATTTTTATTTCATAATTCGCGATTTCCAACAACGTAGCTGACATCTGGTGAACAAAACATGAATCGCAGTTTGCTATAAAGCAAGGGGGATCAAAACTGCCATAATAATCGATTTGACAATTCTCGCCCTCTTGTAGACGTAGAAGCCAACGCTATCTACATTCGATGTAAATCGCCAATAGAAAGCATAACGTATTGACAGAATTATCTCGGCCTACAGGTTTGACGGGTTTTACGGAATTCTCATAAAATTTTTGTTTGAATCCAAATTTAATTCTAATAAACCAAATTTTATGACCATTAGTTATAAAATGGTGGAGTTTGGAAGCCTAAAATGCTTGTTTTAATCCGATTAGAAAACAAAACTGAACAAACAAAATTAGATAGATTATAGATAGATCCAGAGTGAAAAAAATTATAGATAGATTCCAGAGTGTTATCCGAAACTATCTTTTCAATCCTCCCTTTCCTACAACATCCATATCATATACAGGAATTCCTTGACTGCACACGACAAATAATTTTAAAATTATAGATGTGTGCCTTAAACAGCTAAAAAGGCTAAACCAAACTAAAATATGAAGATTCTACTGTTGGCGACTAGTTGGCAGCTGAAAAGTCAATTTACGAGGTCAGGTGGTTACTATTCAGTAACTTTTAATTATTCGCTTAGAGCGTTTGTGTGGAAGGGAGAAACAAAATACAGGTACTGCTCGCCGTGTCGAAGTTTGGAAATAAATAGGACATTTTATAAATTTCATTTGACATCTATGTAGTAAATAGAAGTGCATACATAATTTTTTAAATATGTATCATAGTGTTTTTTGTGTTAATCTGACTTTGTATGGGGCCAACGTTACAAACGTTTGTCTGATTTTGTGCTTGTATAAGATGACTAACTGAGATTTCTCTTAAATCTTCAACAAAACAACATATTTAGCTCTTCAAGCTTTTTGCATTTGAAAATAGTTTGTGGTTGAAAAGATATATTGTGGGTTATTTTTTGAAATCCGGTTCTCACCACAATATTCATCTTCATTACAGTATACAGAAAACAAATAAAAAAATAAAGTTAAGTTACGTCATACTCTCAATCACAAAAATTACATTAACTATAAACATTGCGAATAGTTAAATTGTTTGAAAAATTACACGTATAAGTATATAATATGTATGTTATTCTTAAATGAACAATTTTTAATACGTTTTATAATAAACATTAACAGCGAGTTCATACGACGGATAAAAATCTCGGATTTTACTATCCCATCGTTTAACCAATTACATCACGTAAATTATACAACGGGCACGCCTCTTTTCATATAAAAAAGTTGAAAATATTGAAAAAAAAATCTGGGATAGAAAAATCCGAGATTTTTATCCGTCGTATGAACTCGCAGTAAATTATTCGAGCAAGCCGTGTTACAAGATGTTTTTTACTATTGAAAAGTTTGAAGCAGTCAAATATAAAAGCGGCCTACTTTATGTAGACGCAAGGTGGCATTTAAATTAAAGCTCCAAGCGAATACTGCGAGAAGTAAATAGCAAAGCAACCAACCAAAAACAAAATGGAGAAACGTCATTATGCAATTCGATGTCAGATGTATCTTATGTGAAATTCGCTGACACAAAAATGTTGATCCAATTTTTTGGATCAATTATTTTTTGTCAGAGAACACAATTTTGGATTTTTTGTTGACGTTTACTCACACATAAAAAAAAACTAAACGTCATGTCTAATTGTCAAAAACGAAAGCCACAATATTAATCGAACATCGGTTGGGGATACGGGGACCGCGAAAATCACTCTATCTTCCCATAGTACCACTTGTAAACGGAAATGTAAATAAAAGTAAAGTGTATTGGTTGGTAAATAAAAAATTTGGGACTATCATGTTGAACTTTTATTTATTTATTATTTTATGTAAATTTCACTCTCTATTTTGCATTGTTTATATAAATATTTTGACACTTATTCTAATTAGTTTAGTGTTTCTTAAGGCACATATAATGACTTTTGTTCAAGTGCCACCTACTAGCATATTATATGTACTAACTGTTCTATTTTTAGTTTAGTTAGTTTAGTTGATTAAGGTACACAGTATTTATAAGTAACACTTTTAAGATTTTATTTCGGTTTATTGTTTTCTTTCTCTTACTGGTGCCTCTTGGGGCGAGTAGTGTAACTTCTTATTTTCTGCTAATAAATTTGCTTTGTGTTATACGATATACTACGATGAAATTTAAAAATGTAACGTTTATGAAATTTTATTGCTTATATATCTTCTAATGCATATGATTATATATTGGGTCAGATTCTCGTGACATAAAATTCCTGTTATGCTATTTTATTTCCCCGCTTCCTATTGGAATTTGTATTAAAAAAACAAAAATAACATAACATTTTAAATCAATTTAGATCCTAGAATCGACCCCATTTTGATTCAATTGAAATAATCATTATAGGTAGATTCATATTTTAAATAACCAACTATTGTTAATTGAAATAATCAAAACCAGAGCTACGCTTTCACATGATAATTATTCTTCCAGAGTTATAAAATTTTTATGCCGTTTTAGGCACTTTTGAAATTTTTTTTAAAACAATAAAATTATTATTTAAATTTAAGTTTATTTTACAAATACAAATGATCATCAATTACAAAATCGTAATTATCTTATTATATTACTACACTTCGATTTAAAATTGCAATCTTAATTAGTCGACATACTTTATACTTAATATAAAAGCAAAATGTGCTAGAAAACAACTTTATTGTATTCTCATACATCGAATATCTGTTGAAACATATTTCTCTCGCATCAATCTTTCGAATTCAATCAGATTTTTTTATTAAAATTTCTGAATATCAAAATTTTTGTGTTGTAATAACTTTTCAATGATTTCTTTGCGTTATCATATTATTTTCACCTTACAATGTGTAAAAGACATAAAATAGCCATAGAAGCTGTTGTAATATTGTATATACTGATCGAACAGTGAGATTACCGATAAACGAGTGTCGATCATACACCGTTTATCTATAAAATTCTAAAGGCCAAATCCAAATATATTAATTGTAACAAAAATGTTCCCACAACTTTGACCAACTTTTCACAAAGCTCTCTCGGTGCTAATTAAATGCAATAAATAATATTAATTAGATTTGCATGCAATTCTAATTAGTCGTGATGTTAAAATATATTCATATTCCATAGATCATTAAGCATATATTGTGGATAAATGTTGAAAGTAAATTTCATGCAAAAAAGCAATACAATTAAAATGAAAAAAGCTTAAGCCTTTTATTTGATAGATTAACTCGTTGTAAACATTTTATTTAAACCATTTGTTAATTAATATACGAGTACATATAATTTATGATTATATGCAATACAAACTTCCGCGTAAATGGGCGAAAATTGCGCGCTTAGGTTATGTCGTAGATGTGCAATATTATGTCTTAATTATATGGTAACCTAGTGAAGTTACCTTAGCGAAGAGATAAATACCCATAACATCCGTGGTGTCTATCTGTCTGTTTTTAAGGAAAAATCTCAGGGAACTCTCGGCCCATTTTTATTATTAAGTTTATTTTCGTAAAAGTGACTTATGCCACCTTCAAAATAAACTCAAACAAACAATTCCAAAATTCGAATAAAATCAATAATCTTTAAAATATTTGTTATTTTAACTTAATCTTTAGTAATATTCCATTATTGGCCTTTTAATCACCGCCTAGTTAGCGCCACTTCCTATGCGAGCGAAAGGTGATATTTGTTTATACGAGAAAAAGCCTCATTTCATTTTATTATTATTTCATCATTTGTTACATTATTGTAAACTAATTGAACGTTTTACATAATACCCAGTCGTATTGTAGTCATCTATTAAGTTTATATTAGATTAAAACTAGTTTTTTGAGAAGTCGATCACCTTTCGCTCTAGTTCCAAAATATTCCGTCAGATATCAGCCACTTTGCGTTAAAAGGCGAATAAACGCAAAAAAAAACTATATTTTTCATATAGTCTCTGTTCATTATTTTGACGGACATCAGAGTTTCAGAACTCAGTCTAGTAGGCGAAAACACACTTTTTCAGCTCATACGGGGAAACAGTTGAAAAAATGGCTGCGGCATGGTGCATTAAATGGAAGGTACTAGCTGCTTAATTTGTTCTTTTAACTTCAATTCACCAGAACTGGTCATTAAATTTTCAATTTTAGTTTTCCGCCGATGCAAGTCCAATTTATCCGGAAAATTATATTGAAACAATTTAGAACCTGACGCAAGTCGTGGCACCGTAAATGGTGTAATTTGAACCATTTCTGAAATTTTATGGTCAGATTATCGTCGAGCACAAATATACAATCAAGACATCCTTCGATTCTCATCGACTTTGGCGTGCATAGAATTGATCCTAACTAGATGCAACTCCCCGCTAATTTTTCATATGGCACAGTGGAACGACGGGTTTCACCTGTCATTTTTTAATGGCCGCAGTACATAATATGCAATGGTCACACAGTCCATAATATGCAATTATTGTTGAAAAAACCGGCAATTAAACCTTTCCCAAGTTATTTTACGGGTCAAGCGAATACCGTTGTTCTTTAATTTAAGTAAGGACACTTGATGGAGTTAACACAAGCAACTTATGATATCAAAAATCGAATCTAGGTCACCCAATATGATTTAAATTGTTTTGGTGCGGGTAAAGGTTTAACTTCGTTTCGTTGACTCAATGGCCTCTACATAGTTTTTAAATTGGACGTATCTACAAAGTGACAATTCAAATTTTTCAGTGATGTGGTATATTGTTGCTAAGGGTAACACGTAGAATGATTTGTCCAAGCCTTCAAAATCGAGGTTTGTTTCAGTATCTTCCTCCGAACAAAGCCCATCATATTCAAATATTCATGAAAAATATCACTGACCCGATTTTTGATATCCTTATATGATGTCAGTTCTTCTTTGGAACCTTTTTTGGACGTCCAGGGCTCGCAGTATCATCGGCGGATGAACAGCGGTGAACCATTAGCGTCATTAACACTGCGGTAACTCAATGAATAATGGCCGAAATGTCAAGGAATTTTGACATGTATCGTGCTAGATAACCGTCAAATTAGAGTTATCTCTTTTCTAAAGAACGTGTTCGTCACATATTGAATCACAATTTAGGTAAGAGAAAACTGTTCACGCGTTGAGTGCAGCGTTTATTCACTTTGAAACAGAAACGTGTTCGAATGAACATTTCCAACCCTCTGTTGGTGCAGTTTACGCGCAATGGATTCACCATTACACTCCAGAATGAAAATTTTAGTCAAAACAGTTGGGAAATTGGCAAAGGCTCTTCCTTTGGCAGCAAAAGTGAGGCCGACTGTTTTCTGGGACAATTATAATGGAGTTATCTTAATCGATTATAATCAATAAAAGGAAAACTATTACAGAGCATATATTACGCATCATTATTTGACACACTGTAGGCAGAAATTTGCAACAGGAAAAATCTTTGTTATGTCGGAAACTTTTCAGACAACCCTTGTATTTATAGAGGCACGATAGTGTCGATCATAAAATGTTTAAAACTTCTTGTCTCATTGTTTGGAAATTAGGAACATAATCGTTTATGATGGTGATTTCTTATGGCAGGTATCGGACCCCAGCACAAGGCATTCTTGAGATTTCATCGGTACATATATACAGATGGAAGAAAATGTGGCTTTGAATGACCTATTGATGTAATGTAATGCTTTCTATAATTTTGAAATTTAACCAACTTTCATTGGTTTAAAGTAACTAATTATAACTGAGCTGTGCGACCCTTGCAAGGCTATTTATTATTTAAGTAGGAATTAAAATTAAAGTAACTAATTTATTTATGTTCTGCATAAAATTCAAGGCACGGTTATGTGTTCCAATATTCAACAAACGCGAATTTATTCAGAGGCAATAAAATAATAATCCTTTGTCAAAATTCTCAAATATAACAGAATACTCCAGCCATTGCAAAACTTACGGAACCAATTAGTCGTAGCCTGCGCAAAATGCATGACTTATACTATACATAACTCATGGCTGATTACGAAAATTAACTCATAAATTTTATAAGCAAACATTTTTCAGGTTTGTCGCTTTATTCTACAAATTGTAAATGCATAGACATCGATTGAGGTTTTTGTTTAGTTCATAAGAAAATTATTAATTTTGTTTTGTTATTTTTTCTAGTTTACCTATACATTTTCTACTCTATGTGCCACAAACACAATACATAGCTATACTCCGATTTGGAAATAATCTAGCATTTAAGCCAGCGTCAAAGGTTATATTTGTGATATTATTATAATTTTATGTACTGTTGTGCTGTCTATTAGTTTACTATTAATTTAAAAAAAATATTTGTAGTTAAATATTTTTATTTTATATGTGGTGTACGACTTGACTTAAGGTTATTTTGATTTATGGCACATACACAATTTTATTTGCATTTTAAAACAAACATAATGCTTTAATAATTTAGAAATGTTCCTAAATTTTTTAATCGATCTTCGTATACGACACCAAAGTGTTGACGATGATTGTGCCAAAGTATTCTTAAAGTATAAATCAAAATCAATTGCGGTATAAGAGATTTCCACACCTTGGTATAGAGATAGGTCATGTTTCTTCTATATAGTTTTTCTTAACCGCTTAATATCGTGGGTGGTTATATGATGTCAAAGTGGAAACAGATACATCGTAAAATTATTTCATATGCATTGATGCAGTAAATGCTGAATAATATTTCATAATCGACACTGAATTATGTGTTTTGTTCTCACGATTACTAAATTTATTAAGATAGTTTTTATAGTTTGATGTCAGTTAAAGAACGAGCATAGAGGATTAATAAATGTTTCAACCAAAGTAAAATTAACTGAAAATTATAATAAATTTATGAGTCATATTAACGAAAATTATTCACAAACCGCACCTGCGCTCGCGAGGTTTTTGCAAAATAAAGTATTGAGTTATTCTAGATATCTTCTGATATACAAATAAGATTACCAAGAGTTCCTAGATGTTTTGGAACAGTGTGCCGTAAAATAAGTTAAGACTTGTTCCGCGATAAACATATGATTAAGGTTCCGCAACCGAATTAAGAACACTTTAAAAAATGCTATAACTTTGCTGCTCCCAAACTGTATAGCCAACTACCACAGCACATTTTGGAAGCAAATTATCCGTGAAAGATAATGGAAACTTTTTTGTTCGCGAAACAATAAAAAAATGCATTATTGATGTTGAGACCGAGCAGATTGGAATTACACCAAGTTACTAGTTTGTCAATATCTTGTTCTATTTTGTAGGTGTGGTCTATGTTCGCCACGGTTTTTAATATTTTAAGGTTATTTGTAAAGATTAGGAACTTTGCATAATGAATTACTGCGATAATTCCATTAAAGAAAATCTTCCCAATTTTCCATGAGCCAATATGGAAGCATGTGAAATTTCTCATCCCAGAACAAAAATCCTCAAACAATACTATTTCATCTCATCACAGTTTTTTCAATTTAACTTGTATAAGACGGAAATCCCTTTATAATCTTTTTCTCAACAACAACATATCCATCCCAGCAGTGGGATTTTGTACGCTATTCTTACGAAATTTTCATGAGAATTTGTATACGTTTACCATTAAAGATAGTGACTGATATTGTTTTAAGTAGCTAATAGTAATGGTTTAGATAGACTAAGAGTGCAGTACCAGCCTTATGGTAGTATTGTTGCAAATGGCCCAGTTCTATATGGCTTCATATAAGAATATGAGAAAATCACGCTATTCGCCTAGAAACATGTTTGCTGGAAATGATTCTTTATTTTTTGAATGGCGAAATGGCACGATTTTCTCATATTCTTATATGAGGCCATATCGAACTTGGCCATTTGCGTCAATACTACCATAAGGCTGGTACTGCCCTCTTAGTCTATCTAAACCCTTACTATTAGCTACTTAAAACAATATCAGTCACTATCTTTAATGGTAAACGTGTACAAATTCTGATGAGAATTTCGTGAGAATAGCGTATAAAATCCCACTGCTGGGATAGATATGTTGTTGTTGAGAAAAAGATTATAAAGAAATTTCCGTCTTATACAAGTTTAAATAGAAAAAAACTGTGATGAGATGAAATAGTATTGTTTGAGGATTTTTTTTCTGGGCTGAGAAACTGGGGTAACTTCACGTGCTTCAATATAGGAGCCTTGAGGTACGCCGGAGGTAGCTGAAATTAATTTAGACCTTTTATTCCGTTATCGTTCCGCCCATGAAGGTTTTGTGTTTCCTACCTACCTCTCACACACCTGTTTTTCATCTGTTATTATGACAATCAATGCAACGATTGTTAAGAAAACTAGCCCACCTTAGCTAATCTAAATTAGTTGAGAATATACTAATTTTTAGGTACCTATTAAAAATCTGATACAACTAGAACCAGAACTACCAGAACAACTCAACAACAACATACAAGAAGCTGCATAGAGTAGTATCCTCTCAAGTTCAAGGGAAATGAGTTGAAATGTTATTCATCCTCTGGAGGTTAGCAAACTGGTTGCAACTAAACGAAAAGCCAGAAAAACCTGACAAAGAAGCGAGCGCCTCAATATAAGACCACGCTAAATTGTTTGTTCAATAAAATAAAAATACTGCTTAAAGAAATCAAGAACGATCCATTAATATATACCTAATAAGTGTCCTTATTGGGGAAAGCGATACCATACTACCCTCTTTGGAAAACTACAAAAAGATTAAAACGATCTAAACTCGAGATTCCAGCAGTTAAAAATGAAGACGGAACATGGGTTATAAGTACAAAACAAAATCCGTCATTGTTGCAACCCACCTCGAGAACACGATCCAGCCACTACCTAGACAAACAGCAGAATTAAAAGAGATAATCATACTTAACTTTAATGCAAAGAAATCTCCAGGATATAACTTAATTACAGGACAAATAATAAAAGCTCTTCCTGAAAAAAGACTACGTAAACTTCTTACAATAATTAACGCAGTATTCAGACTTAAAGACGTTCCAAATCAATGGAAAGTCGCTGAAGTAATCTTGATACCTAAACCCAAGAAACTACTAAATGACTCAAGAGACTCAAACCAATATAATAGAAGAAAGAAATCTTATTCCTCCTGGTTTGATAATAATAAATCAGAACTAAACATTTCAATCAATTACCATTGTTGTGGTTTCTTCCCTTTATAATTGTTTTGAACTTTTGGTTGATATGACATAAAGTTGTTGGTTCTTATGCTTCATATTATAAAATACTTTAACGATTATGTTCTCTCATCTGTCGTTTACCTACCTTTTTTCTTAAAACTAAAGGCCCTGGGAACTTTATTGGTCTAAAAAACCAATTTCATGGAAGTTCATATTTGGGTAACCATGCGCGGTATTTACGATAAACTAAACTGCCGCACAATAATAATCACAATTACATTGAAACGATTTAAGATCAATACGCCTAATCAGGTAATATTACTCTAAAACAGGAAATTAAAATATTTACAAAAAATTATCTTTATTTTTAATCATTAAATACGAAATGTTGTAAATTATTTTCTTGTTCAATTTTCTTTTCTCGTTTCTTATTTTATTTGTACGAGTATTTGTATACTGGATTTGATTTGCTCCATATATCCAAATATAGCAGACATTTATTGTTACAGTAACATACATTTAATTATATGGTAATTATATGTCAAATCGGTACGTTTGTGCTTATTTATATATATAATTAAGGACAGCATTAAATGTAATAACTATACATGAAGATGTATGGGTGCGATTACGCTTGCAAGACGTTTCGAATATTTCGTGGTGATTTTTTTATGAATTTGCTTTTTTATAAATGATGCGTACAGAAAACAAGTAATGCCGGTTTAATAATTTTTTCAATGATTATTACTTCCGATATCGACTAATACGAGTGTGCATACAATGGACCGGCTAATAAGTTTTATCGTACGTTTATTATTATAAATACCAAACAGCTTATTTATGCATCATGTAAGACATTTCGTCACAGGTAATATAAAATGAGTAAGTGTCCATTTGTATTACATGCAACACTTAATACGTTTCACACATAATTTTATCGAAATTCTTTAGTGTCATGTGCAATGATGACGAGCGATAATTAATCATATAACGTAATTACCTACTTACACGTTTATACATTAACTACAAATAATATGTAAAATAAATAACAAATGGCAGTGGATACGTCAAATCTCACCTATAATTATGATTTTTTTAAGTACCCAGATCGAGTTTCCATCAAAAGTTGTTTTACTTGCGATATCGCATATCATGTCTGTAACAAGAAGTTTCAGTTAGTTGGGTTCCAATTTCGAAATCGAATTTTAATCTGTTGCATTTTTCTCTTTGGTTAACTAGTGTAAATCAACGTCCTACATATTAACCTCATTACTTATTATTTAATAATTTATTACAAAATATTTTGCATTCAAATTTTGAGTATTTTTTACGTTGTAATTAAGAAATCAAGGCAACATACTTGTTTACTAAAATTTGTGGTCTAATTCTAATATATAAGCTCTGTAACTGTAAAATTTCCGATATGTACTAAAATGGTAAGTTCTGTTCTGTAATTTTGCAGCACCAAATTTAATGACGGAAAGTTACATATCAATATTTCGACAGCGAATAACTCGAAAAAATTGTGATTTTCTGAAACAGTTTTCGCATATATATGTTGTTACGAATAGCATCTCTATACGAACAAGCTAATCACGATTGTAGTTTTTGAGCTTTTAGAAAAAAATTTATTTGTTTAAGATTTATTAATTTTCTTATATTCCCCTAAATGTTGATAATGCAATAATTACACGTACAGTCGAAACAAACAGTTTGTCTGCAATATACACAGAACAAATATTGTTCTTAAGGTATACAAACGAATGTCGCCAACTGTGTTGTTTGATAACTGAACATTACATTCTTATTTTAATTTACTTCTTAAATAATTTACATATAATTCAATATTTTTATGATATACTTCGAATACAGCGGCGAATTTATTTCGTATTGGTTTACGCGGTGAAAATTTTACAGTTTGTGAATATCATTTTTTAGAACACAGTATCTTCTTCTCTATAATGTCAATGACAGACTACTGGGGTCGAATTTTGGCCAAAAATGGGAATAAAAATTATGAGAATTACAGTTGTTTTACTTACCTACTAGACCTAAAACATTAAATCATATAATTATAAACAGCGGGAAAATTCAATATTTACGCCTACGTGAAACAAAGACAAAACTCATAAATTTTATTCCCGGTTTTCGACCAAAATTGGGTCTCTGGTTTCATAACTATAATTTCGAGATCACATCGTTTCCTAAATGAGAACTCTGGATACACTACAATTTCTTTTGTCTTCTCGTTTGGTTTTAAATATTAATGGAGTAGCCAAGATTGACTTTTCAATTGTCAGAAATGACTTTTATATTGACAGAACAGACAAAAATTTGTTTCCGCTAATCAAATATCTCAATGATAAAGAGAAAACTCAAAGGAAACTAGATTTGCTTGGTAAACTATTAGTGTCCGGAATTTCCATTTTTGACGTATTCGGCGTTGGGAGTGCAGAAATGCGAAAATGAGAAAATGAGAAAAAGAGAAACGAGAAAAAATACCTCATTCCGAAACTATGTATAAACCTAGTTTAGCCATGACACACGACAACGAAATCATAGTTAAACCAGAATAGTACCACTGGTTTCACAACTATAGTTGTGAAACCAGTGGTACTATTCTGGTTTTCTCTTGGGAATAGGCAATTGGGAAAAATTTGTTCACAGCATTTTTGTCTAAATTGTTAATGGTGTTAATATTTTAGAAACAAAGTTGATTGGGAAATATTTAAAAATAATTCCCAATATGTCTTTGTTTCACAAATATTTACACCAAAAAAATTTCTACAGTAGGCCAGAAACATATGATCAGTCAAAAATGCTATGAAAATATTTTTCCGAATTCCCTATTCCCAGGGAAAGCCAGAATAGTGCCAGTAGTCTGTCTCGGGCAATTTTTTTGACAACCTTTGACAATTTAGTTGGGAGCAGAAAGCAAATTTCGGCTTATTGATGGGACCCATAACACATCTTGAATTGTTACTTTAATTTTTTCACCTATACGACTAATAATCTCATTTGAAACCGATCCTTTTCGTTGACATATTTTACTTGCTGCCCATTAGCAACGTAATTTTTTTCATGTTAATTTTAATCATACTCGGGCCCCAATTTTGGTCGAAAAACGGTAATAAAATTTATGAGTTTTCCCTGTGTTTCACATACGTACTAGACGTAAATATTGAAATTTTCCGCTGTTTGTATCAAACAATTATATGATTTAATGTTTTAGGTCTAGTAGGTAAGTAAAACAACTGTAATTCTCATATTTGTATTCCCATTTTTTGCTAACATATTCTTGTTTGAAGTAAGGTGACAGGTTGCACTGGAGTAGATTATCCAACCATAGTTCAATTTTGAGGTTACGAATAAAAATTCTGGTCAATAAACACTTACTTTTATTTATTTATACATTTATTTGTTTATTTTTTACATACAATATATTTACACAGCTTCACGCCACTGATGTGTGGTTACAAAACTAGAAGCACGATAGTTCTGCTCAACAGAGATGGTTCTTTGTTTTGTCATCTATTATGCTAACGTTATCAGCCACAGGATCCGTCGTTGATTGTGGAATTTTCTTATCAAAATTTTGAATTTTTCTAGATCCTTCAGATCAATCCACCTGCTTGGTGAATTATTCACGATCGTTTCAACCTCCAAAAAGTTGCATTAAAAAAAAATTGAAAATCGAAATTTAAATGACGAAAGTCAAAGCCAAGTAAATTATTATTAAAAATGTTTTTGCAGAAAAACTAAATTTTCGAGCACGAGAACATTTTGAAAAAATTGAATTATAACAGGTGTTCAAATTTGAGGTATCTTGCTAACAGGCAAGAACATTAATTCGTTGTCGTTCACAGCAATTAAACCTCAAACCAACAACTTTGGTCAATATTTTACACAAAAATCTTCATGTAAAGGCTTACAAATTACAGTTAACACAAGAATTAATACCAAATAACCACGCATTACGTCGGGAATTTGTTAATTGGGCCATAGAAAAATAAGAAGAAAATGAGAATTTTTTCAAGCAAATTATCTTCACCGATGAAGCTCATTTTGAAATTGGCGGCTCTGTTAACAAACAAAACTGCCGCCTTTGGGCTGAAGAAAAACTTAGAAAATTGTTTGAAAAGATAATGAAACCAAAAAAAGTTGCTGTATGGTGCGGATTTTGGTGTGGCGGCATAATTGGTTCGTATTTTTTCGATAATCAAAATGGCAGTGCAACTACTGTGAATGGAGCTCGATATTAATAAAGAAGATTTTATGAAGTCAATTGATGTACAGAATATATGGTTTTAACAGGACGATGCAACATGCCACACAACAACGGAATCAATCGTATTTTTGAAAGAGAAGTTTAAAAATTGAATTAACGCGATTGGTCTTGTTTTTGTAGGGTTTCTTGAAGAGGACCCACGATACAGTTTTTATTGATGAGTACATGATGGTGCATGCAGGATATATAGGACTTGTCGTTGCCCTTAGTAAATATTCCAAACTCTTCTGAGTGGTACAAACCAAATACGATATATTGACAGATTAACCATATCTTATATTTCGATGCAACCGCATTCGCAATAAAGATGAAATACTTATGAATGTGGCGTATAGATGATGCCCAGCTTGCTTCTGCTCTAACGGAATACAACCCTAACATCAGTAGTATGAATACCGTGCAATTTTCAACGGATAACGCATTCTATCTAACTTTTTTTTTTTGAATTCGAGCCCGGTATACCTCCCGATCCAAACGCCAAAGCTTTAACCACTGTGCCATTTGGTAGGCTTCTTTCTAACTTTTACCAAAGCTGATAAACAATTAATATCCTAGCTTGAAATACTAGAATCTAGTAAAGTCATGACGATCCACGAAGCATAAGGATTAACCTCCTCACAAAAATGTGCAGATATGTATTAGAATCAATTCACAACCACTTGAGCTTTTCGATAGTGTACCGCATGACATAGTTGCAATTTCAAGGTCTACACAGTCATTTAAACATTTTTTAATAGTGGCTAATAATAGACTAAACTCACTTTTAATGAGCACTCGAACCTATACTGCTACTCAAAAGGTAAATCAACCCATAATATAAAACGAAAATGTTGACAAATGTCATTACTTACATTATGCTGCAAGGCTTCTGCAATTTTATATGTCTATGTGCTGTAAACCACAAAATGCTCACCCACAAAACTATGTTTCTACAACATAGTAACAAATTAAAATACAGGCCGTATCTCGATCAAATTCAAGGCAAAATCATTGTAAATCAAAAACAATTTTGGAAATACGCGAAACTGAAGGATACCTGCTAATATGACCTTCAACAATACCTGGTCTTCAAACGCCATAGATATAGCTGACATGTTCGCGATGTTTTTTCAATCTGTCTATAAACCAAGCGTTACTAGTGGATGGTACGATCAACCCAGCAATAACAACGTATCAATACTTACTCCTGTTTTTTTAGGATAACATTTTATCGGCTTTAAAGAGATTTGGAGACGGTTGAGGTGTTGACAATATACTCTCTTCTATTCTGAAGTAGTACGTTCAGATTTTAGCAATTCCATTATGTTGCCTATTCAGCCATTTCTTAACCACGGGCATGCTTCCCGAAAAATGGAAAATTTCCAAAACAGAGCGTTACGTTCAACACCCCAAAGACGACATCATCGAGAAAATATCACAAATTGAACCATCATTATGCGAAAAAATTATTCAAAATTTTTGTAAACGATTGACAGCCTACCGAACTGGCCGAAGAGGTCTCTTGAACGACATCCTTTTTCATTATTAACCGGAACCAATGTACTTTAATATCCCTTTTTCAAACAAAAAAAATAAAAAAATGGCTTAATTAAAGTCCAAACCGCACAAATGTGTGAGTAAAAAATCGTAGTATGTAATGGCGTTTTTGATAAAAAATTTCGCTTGATTTGAAGTACAACCAACACAATTGTGAGTATAGTTAATAGTGTTTTTTTCGGACGAAATAAGTTTGAAAGGAATGCGCAAATGTGTGATTTAACTTTAAAATATTAGATGTCGCTAATTTTTATTTTTCATCGTTACCACCAGCCGTAGCTGTATTTCTACATCAGAGAATTTGGAAAACAGTGATTAAATTGAATTTTTTTTTTTTTTTGTGAATTATACTGGAACGTTTTTGGCTATTTGAAATACCGCTTTTTAAATTATCGAGCTGCATTTCTCACTTCTGTTCATTTGGCTTTGAGAGACGCCGCATCGTAAACACTCAACAATTTTGGACAGAATTACTTTGAATTACCTCGTATTTGTGTCAGGAGTTAAACAAATATTAAAATTGGTAGAAAATTGTTAAAAAATTTAAAAGACGGACAATTTGGAGCAATTTTAAAATAAATAATATAATTTGTCAGAATTGCTGTTCTAACTGCATTTCACAAGTCGAAAGTATCACCTTGATGAATATACCCCTAGGTTAGGTTTAGATTTCAGTGGTTTTGACACTTAGGCCATTTTTGGCCCATTGTGATACCACGCATTCACGCCACATCATTAACCCATTCACCTATTCACCTACTCACACAACTACAGTATACCACCTGCACATTGCAAGCTCCATGTCAACCTGTACATTGACATGAACGGTGGGTCGGCGCTGAATTCTGCACTCCATCAGAGGGTCTTAGTTGTGTTTATTAACATCACCGATCGTAATCGATGATGAAAATTCCATTTGCATCTAGCCTCTGATGGGATTCGAACCCAGTACCTCCCGGTCCAAGTGCCGAAGCTTTAACCACTGCACCACTTGTCCGGTTATATACCCCTAAGAAATATTTAAAATTAAATTTTATAAATTACTAATTTAAATAGTTTGGTGTCGTAAAGCTGCGTATAAATTATGAACTAAGAATGGTACCAATTTTAATTTACGAACTTAGTAATCTTAATCTTAATTAACATTAACCATAATTTATTTATTATTTTGCTATTTTTATATATGTATGTACTTCTCGAGATCGAGATCATGTAAATTCAATCGTGAATGAAAAGGCAAACTATTTCTTTATGTTTTTACTATTAACAAATCTCTATAACAACGAACGATCATTTCATGCTCTTGTACCTTGTTTCTATTTTGCTAATACATATATAAATATACATTTTAATGATGGGATTGGCCTTATTTACTGTGTGATTTTGTTTTACGGTATGTGCATATAAAATTCTAATATGCTAAAAATATATTGGGCACCACCGCCTCATGCATCACGGTAAATATTAACTTTCTATATATTTAGTACAAAATAAACATTTAAAAAAAATTATCTTTAAAATTTGTTAAATTTATCTTTAACGGCATTTCAATATGTTAAGAAAAATGATCAGATACAAGAAATTACGAAATGCTTTCAATTCTTATATACAAATGTAACACAAGTTTTACTTTCAATTTTCGCGATTTGCTTCTGATGCGGGGTACTCGCATAAAGAAATTATTTCAAACAGGTGATTAAGTCGCTTTCATACACGCACGCGAGAAGTGCATAATAAAGCAAGACATTTTTTTTTATTATTATATTAAAGTTTTTTGATCTCGATTTGATGTCATAATAGTAAATTCGATCAATCCAAGGTTAAGTCATTTCTGTGTTGATGAAAAAAAAAAAAAATGAAAGGGAAAAATGAGAGGACTCTGTCCCTTATTACATTATGAATACTAATGGTTTACGCCATATGTGATATAGGTGGAACACCCACTTTTTAAATGCATATATAGGTCATGTAACATAACCGACTTCTGTGATTGCCTAACATTTATCGTAAAGTAAATCGTGAAGTTTTATGACTTAAGGCACAATGTTATTATAGTTATATTACATTGGTTATTGTTCTTTAAGGTTTTGAACTTTTAATAAAACGCATAACCACGATTTAAACGATAATTATAATTTCGTAATCAATAAGAAATGTGTATATTAAATTTTATATTATGTTAGATGTGCGCTTTTATTTAATGAGAAGAAGAAAATGTTAAGTTTACATTCATATGCATCTGTAGGTCATGATCATCACGCTCGATTTGTAAAGCCCGTATAGTAATGCTTCTGTTTTTATTCTTTATATAACAATTATCGGAACCAAATTTGATGAATTATCTAAGAAATGTATTACTTGGTAAAAAATGTGACTTTCTTTCGTTTTGGGATATAAATTTTATCGCAGGATGCACGAAAATTAGTTATGTCCCAGTACTGTCAGATAAATTTGTCAATAAATCTGTTTTTGAACATCAGCGATGATACAAATTTTTTGGTTTGTCCTTTTTCATCGCAAATACTGATTGGATTGATGACTGGGTGGGATCGCTGCGTTCGTTTTATGGTCAAGTAAAGATTTTTTCTGAGTTGGTGATGGGCGATGGTGTTATTTAGGTGAACTGCTTTGAGTCGTCAGTAGATTAACAAAGGTTTCTTGTTTTAATTTTATTAGGTATGTGTGAATCGTTTTTCGGTTTATATTCATCTGCCGTTTACTTATCACTTTTACATCATTTTATCTTCCATAACTTTCTTCTAAAGTTTAATAAATTTAAAGTTTATGCTGTATATTTTCAATCCGATACATATCGATTTCTAATTATTGAAATAAGATTTCGGCAGTAACTTCACACCTCGTTGACATCATGTGAGAAACTACTCCTCTCTTAAAACTTTCTTTAAAGCCAAAGCCTTTTATGGGTTTAGGCTTTTATCACCCTTTTTTGGAAAAATTTGTTTCTCAAATTCAAAGTCAAACATAATTTAGGTTTATATTACTACTTAACAATATGTTTATAAACATAATCTTGTCTTTGAATATTACAAAATTTATACATATCACGATTTCCTTATACATATTTAGACCATCAACATCACAATATTCGTATAGTTGTAAATGAAATAAATACAACACCATTTCTCATGTCAGTCATCTTACAAGTTTTGCACTTTTTCTGTATTGCAAATCAATTGAAATCGAAAACCTATTTAGTAATTGTTTTGAAGTACATACTAGTAACCTACATCTTTAAGAGAGACGTGACATAACGAAAATATTGTTGCAGTATGTGTACGCGATGCAGGCGTATGACATAACTAAATGTGTTGTTGTTATTTTGAATTCCATTCGTACATAAAACAACATTATTTTTAAACTAGATTTAATTGTTTAATTCCTTTATATATTAGTCCGGCCATCTTTGAAATTTATAAAATTTCTCAATTTTCTTATTTGTTTGTACAAGTGAGAGTTAAATCTCGAAATCTGATGGCGGCATATCGAGATCACGAGACTTACGTTAATAAAAATAAACCAAAAATACTGAAAATAAATTTTAATAAAATATCACTAAAAATACTGAAAACAACACTTCAGATTGGTCTATTGACCATTTGACATAACTCATGAAATCGGCATCAACGCCAGTATTTCAAAATCACTCTATAAAATTCCCGATCCTCGTGTGGCATGTAATCGAACATAGAAACAAAATCTTTAATCTTTTCTTTTGAAAGTACTCCGGGTGAGCTTAGCTGAGTTGGATTAGGTACTTTTGTTATTGTGGAAGCTGTTGTAGATTTCGCTCGTCGATTTGATTTTACAATCAGTGGTACCGTATTTTCAGGTTTTATTTCACCGTACTTCTCTCTATATTTAACTGTTAAAGTATCCCTTTTTGAATATAATATTTCTGTTGCTGAAGGTATCCCTTTTTGAATATAATATTTCTGTTTATAAACACGCGGGTTGTTCAGTTGGATATAGGACAAAGCTAAAAATATTAATTTTTTTAACAAGTATAGTTTTGTCCTTGTAAATTGTGTCCTATACCCATTTCATTTGGATATAGGACACTAAAAACTGAAATGCAACTTTACAAAAATTTGATTTGTGTCATACTTGGATAATTTTACAAATAGGACACATAAAAAAATACAATTTTTTGGTTTATCGAGATAGGTCAATTTTGACCAAAAATTCTGAAAGAGCGTGGTCGAAAACATAAGAATCCATTCATAACTCATTTTCCAAAAAAATGGTCTATAGGACAAAATAGAACTCACATGACGTTATCAGCAAATGGGATTATTTTCGTTTTGACATATCTGAAATGAATTGTTTATGACTTGTCTGAGATGAATAGTATGTGAGAAGTCATAAACGACACTTATGTATGTGACATGTATGAGATGAACTGTACTTGATTATCTTAGATGAATGGTAACTGACATGCCTGAAATAAATTTATGTCTGAATATGTTCATATGTTGCAACGAGAAGTGAACATGATATATTTTATTTCTCTCGTTTGTTTATATACACCATTTATTTAATAGAATGAGAATCGTAGAAGACATGTTGTGTCATATATAAGACATTGTCACGAATGAAGAACGGTATATGACATATCTCACATTTATCATCTAACGTTGACAGTGTTATTAGACAACTCATTTGAGAAACTATTGCAACTTGTCCATAAGTTGAAATTGAAAAATACGCTCGCCAAAATTCTTGTGTTTGTGCTTTTATCATATTTGCTTTTAAACCAATATTTCTTAAGTATGTATGTACACTCAGAATAAAACTTGGGTCAAAAGAAACAAAAATCTGAGTCTATTTTGCAAAAATCTTGGTGATTTTCGATCAACCAAACCTCTTAGTCAAAAAAAGAACAAGATCTTAGTTGAATAAAATTTAATTTTAAAATAACCAAATCGTGGTAATTTTATTTTGAACTTAGTTAATAAATATAACCAAAAACACATGGTTAATTTAATGGATTAAAACTATTTTGTTAAATCAGCCAAGGGAAAAAATTATTTTATTAATGACTTGTTAGTTCTACCAAATTTTCTTAGTAGATGTAACCAAATTGGAGGTTAATGTTGAAAATGTTTTAGGTTGAAACAACCAATTATTTGTTAACCTTAACGAAATTCTTTTTATAATACACAAAGTAGTCTTAGTAAGTAAAACTTTATATTGTTAAATATAACTTAATGTGTTGATAAAATTGACTTTTTACCAAGACATTGGAACTTGAAAGTTTGGTTTCAAACTAATGAAACATTGAATTCTTTATATTATAAAATTCGGTCGTCAGTGACCAAACTACAAAAAAATATTAAAAATAGTTTGAACTTACATTTAAAGTATAGTCATAATGCCTTAGCGAATTTTAATGATATGCTACGCAATTGTCAACCGCTTCTTAGATATTGTTATTTTTAACAAGTTTTAGTTTATAATAAAAACTTATAGGTCAAAATAAAAAATTAAGATATATTTTACAAAGATAACGATACAACCGAACAATTGGCGCAGATGTTAAAGCTGTGGAGTTTGGATCGAGAGGTATTGTGTCCGAATTCCATCAGAGGCAGGATGCAAAAGGAAATTTACTTCATATGATTATGAACGATGATACTGAGGTTACATACTAGGACCAGTATGAAACTAGTATGAAACACCATTTTGAAACTAGAATGTAAACTTCGCCGAAGATTAAAACAAAAGTTTAACCAAAATAAAACTTATAATGTAAACATTTTTTATTAAACATATTTAAGAATTCTAGTTTAAATTTAGTATCAGTATACTAAAATTGATTTAGGAATTCACAATTAAAAGTAAATTTAATCTGAGATTAAATCAAAATCTGTTATTAAATTTTAAGTTATTATTTGACCTACAAAATCTAGTAAGATTTTCTAGATCATTGTTGCCATTTTCGAAACTTTTTTAGATTTTATCGTAATTTCGACTTTAATTAAAAATGTTCAATAACCCAAAATACATTTTGTATTTTTTAAAATAAATCAACCAGTTCAACTTAGTTATGAATAGTTTGATATAAATTATATGCCTTTAAGAATTTTTCCTTTAGTTGAAATAAATATATTGACAAATAGCGGATACGTATTTTACGTATTTTATTCAAATGTATTATTGAAATTTATCGACTTTAAATGAACTTGAAATCAAATTGGGAAATATACTTTAGTATCTTTAATCTTACAAATTAGCTAATTGCTTATCTATAATTGCTTAAATAATCATAATCAAAATGTCACCCCTAACCTTTCTAGAAGCTACTTTTCTCATTATTTAAAAAGTCTAAGGCATTTATACCTCTAGCATATATTAATATACGAGTACAAATACAGGTGTTTTTTTAAATAAATGTTAAGCTTTTATCTCGGAAACGGTACAGGACAGCAGAAAATTAGTTAGCCAATAATTTTTTTTCGTAGAGTGTATTTATTTTTTCTAAGTTCTAAGATTTTTTCGTTGTAACGACAAATAAACAAATAAAATAGAAATAAATTAATAAAATGAATTTCTATACGTTCCAAATTGGAAAACAAATTTTACTTTCTTTTTAGAAGTAAAAAAATATAGTAATCCTGAAAAATTGTGATCTCAAGATTTTTGCAGATTTACCATTCGCTATATCTCCGAAGTCAAAAAAAGTAGTTCTTAAAAGTCTTGGGTGATCGGATTGAAACTTTAAACTTAGGCTTTTTTCATAAAATGATAGGTCCCAGTGATTTTTGGTGGAAACCGCTACACCGGAAGTGGCAGCTTCTATAGCAGCTTTTATGTTTATGCAATGATGTTGAAAAGTATATCATTTAGAAAAAACCACAAAGGATTAAAAGATTATATTTTCAACAACGGTTGACCTTGTTGATTTTCTATGCAAGAATAACGATTTTTGAAACTACCAAAAGTGGTAGCTTACTTGACCAAAAATCACTGGGATCATCGAATTTGATTATTTGTTAACATTCAAAAGTTATATCGTATGTGTTTAAGATAAAATAAGGAAAGATTCAAAACACTTTTGGAGCTAATTTAAAACAATGCGTGAAGCGCCATGTTGATGTGGTATATACATTGCAAAGTCATTTTGAAACCTTAGAATGGTTGTACAAATTTGGTTTCTGCAGTCTGTTTGTACTGAGTTTAAATTATGCTTGAGCGTCAAGGCATTGGTCCTCCTATTTTCATTATTTTCAATAGGAAAATAATTCAGAAATTATTTAAAGATCCTGGACCGTGGATAATTTCAACGACTCCCACAAAATACAAGAAGATATTGACAACATAGTGAATTGGTATGATTCCAACCTGCTCAGTATCAACGACATAAGTGTAAGACCACCTTTCACTGCACACCACTGAAAAAAATCACGCTGAGATATTTACACATTTTGCTTTGTACCCTCAAATTTGCTATTATTGCCAATAATGTTTTAATAAAGTACGAGCCTTGTAAAATTTGCAGTGCAATATTTACAGTGTATTTTTAAATATTATAATTATTGCTGAGCATCGTCTGATGACAAATTAAATTAATCATATTGCAATGCTGCTAGGTAAATTTGAGCTGTGCAATTTGAATATATCATGTTCAATGCAAACGTATTAAAAATGAAAAAAAATTGTGTTTTTCGTTGAGAATAAATTGTCACAAAAATGCCAGTTCGTCTAGTTTCCGGATTTGGTAATTATTTCAACATAAAATAAAATATAAATTATATTTATTTTATCCTTCGTTTGCAGTCTTTTTTTTTGTAACCTTGAAATGGTCACTAACCTTCAGGATTAAACCATGAAAGTGCTGACACGATATGTGGTAAACACAAATTATATTTACAAAACTTTATGTCCATTAACTTATATTTGTTGCTTTCTTGTTTTA
This sequence comes from Nephrotoma flavescens, assembly GCA_932526605.1. Lineage (NCBI taxonomy): Eukaryota > Metazoa > Arthropoda > Insecta > Diptera > Tipulidae > Nephrotoma > Nephrotoma flavescens. Next base: position 272,574,390 of record OW052222.1, on the reverse strand, counting down.
ATTTCAGAATTTTATAAAGCAATTTTAGAGGACCGAACTAACTCGGTACCTTGAAAATTAAATGCTTGCTTATATGACGAGAATTTAATTATTAGCAACATTACAACAATTCAATATCTTTCGAGGCTCTAAAAGAAAAATATGTTTGATCAAAATTCACACGTAAGTTTTTTGTCAATCCGGAGATGTAATTAATTATAACCTTTAGTTTTAGAAAAATTGGTGGTCTTTTGTGAAAAGTGAATAAAAAAAATTAATTATAAGAAATGTGTTTCGTTAAAATTGGTTTTTAATATGTTAAATATTAAATTCTGTCTCTTCCAATCTAGAAGTTTCGAATGTTTGCTTCTGTGCAGAGTAAATATTAATGCGCTGCAATTTTCTTGTTTTAGTCATAAAACATCTAACCAGTAAACAGTAAATGTAAAACGCCAAATTCCCTTTAACCGATTTAAGATAGCTACCGTGGCTATGGTTTTAGGATCCGCAGGCGGTTAATATGGTAACTTATTTAAAGTGATCTTATACTTTCAATTTCAATTTCAATTTTTGTTATAAGTGCACGTTTCAATTAAATATTTACCTCTATATATGTTTTAAGTATTAAATAATCGAAAATAACAAAATATATATAATAAGACTGTTTACATATTTTTAATCGTTATTACGAAATCTAATCTTTATTTTTAATAATTTCATTTTAATTTTCTTAATTTTGTTTTCTTTTTCAATTTTATTTTTATTTATAATGCGAAATGATATATAAAATTTCGTAATAATAAAAATGACATTATGTCACATTCGTCGTAAATGATCTAATTTAATTATTACTGGTTCGCTCATTTAATAATTAATTATATATTGTTGGTTGAAAATAATTCACGCGGGCAACGTGTGTAATTAGACCTTTTTTTTACACATATTCTGGCCACACCTATACGCAATAAAAAAAATACCTAAAAATAGTAATTTTTTCTTTTAAATTAATTTGTATTATTATTATTATTATTGGAAAATAGCTTAATTATATCAATCGTAAAAATACAAATTAATACGATTAACCTAAAAATAAATTTTCTTATATTTTAATATCGCCGTTTAATTGGTTTGTATTTCAATTAAATTTATTAATGTTAATGCTAAAATTCATGTCAAGCTGCTTAGCAAAAATGGTAAGATCCAACTATTTTGCAATATCTTGTGAATTTTGCGTGCGACGTGAAAGATCAAATCCCTTGTGGAAATTCTTTGATAGGTGCGTTGGTTGTGAAAATACAAGAATGTATATAAGAAGTCATCGACTTTACACTTCAATAAAAATACATTTTAATACGTTTTCAAGGAGCAGACTACACCTACACACGTAATCTTTATAGAAACTGTAACGGTTTAAGTGGAAATCTATCAACGAGATTTCAACATGAAATTCCAACTTTTCTTATAGTAAATAATTATTTACTTTTACTTTTTATTACCTTTGGTTCAGATAGACTTTAGTAGTTTGGTTTAAATCATAATAGAGAACCTTTTTAATGTTGCGTGGTTATTTTTTATTGAGATAAAAGTAAGATGTATAGTGAAACACTATATTGTGGGTGAACTAAAATTATAATAAACTTGTTAATAATTTATTGTAGTTTATAGTTTGCAATGCACACAATCATGTCGAGGTCGAATTAAACCTCAAAATCTTTCCGTACACAGTCAATGTACCGAGCAATTTGAATTACAAAACATGTATAACAGTTTAACATATACTCTATGTTGTATAATACTAAGCATAATTACGAGTTTGACTTTGATCTTCGAAAGCAGCAATCAAAATATACAACATGTAAGTTTAAAAGTATTCAATGCTACCAAAAATTCGTTACATAATAATTGTTATGATCCTCAAGCATTACGAGAAAATTTGTTACTACACGTAGTAATTTCGATTTTATATAACTGATTTTGTTCAAACTTGGGTTAACATTGATCTTTGGTTAACGTTAAATTGAACATATTTTGTAAGCAGTTGACTCATCTACATAATGTGTGTTGCTTACTACGAATCATAGCTTTTTACACACCCAACATTTTATAATTGTAAATTGCAAGCTAATTTACATCGACACATTAATTTTACATGAGCATTAATTGATGATGAATCAATTTTAATTTTAATTTATGCGTTTTTTCCAATAAAATTAAATTTACATAATATGTTCAATTATCGCATATAATCTTGGAATGCCTATAATATTTATTGGTGTTTACTTATAACATTTTATGGAAGATTGCGTGTTTTACTAATTGAGTTTCATATAACGAAGTTTGTTTTTTTATTAGAGACAGTTGGACTACGGAACTTTACTTGGTTGTTTGGTACCGACCGAGTATTTGGCACCAATTTATTGGAATTTGATACTTCATTTTTGATGTGTATCATAATCGATTAATGGAATGGTTCATATCCAGCCAGCATGACCTTGTTTCTTATTTTACCTAATTTCGGACAAATTGGCTATGAAATCGGATTTCTAAAATTAATATTGCCTGGAATTTATTTCCAAATTATAGCTATACCTTTTTTAATTGTCCCTTACAAAATTTCCATCCATTCGAAAAGACGTTTGTATAGAATGAGTTACTGAGACAGTTGCATAAACCTTCACGCGCAATACATTTTCAAAAACAGCCTCTTTCAAATACTTGCGAATTTTCGGTACCAATTTTGCGAGACCACTTCGTATCCATTTCCCATAAAACCGTGTCTTACATTACAGTTTCAAAGGTTGTAATTGTTGCGCTATTCAAATAAACTTCTGCTGGATCATAGCGAAGCAATATCGCGTATGTAATCGATTTAATTGAGTTTTATTTTTAGAAATTTGTTAAGTAAGCAAACTTCCGTCTTTTATACCCCAAAGAGAGTGAAAAATACATTCAATATATTCAAGTACTTCAATAGAAAATTTGAAGTAATTATTAAAGTCAATCCAGTTGACTCATTCCTGTAAATTCTCAGGAATGAGTTCCAAAATTATATAAATTTTATTGACTAGAGTGTAATTTTATACAATTTTAATTTCCCGCGGTTTATTTTCGGAACTAACCGTATGTCAATTTAGCGTGTGTTTTAAATGGTTAATAAATCGAATAAAAAATTTATAAAAATTGATATGAATAATAATGCTCAGCTTTTTATCTGTTCAAGATCTAATAATAATATTTCTATATGAGAAACATTTGGCTGACAAACCAAAGTAATCATGAGTTCCATGAATGGGAAGTTTGCCATTTACAAAATTTGAGAAACATCGGTTAAACTGACTGTACTTGAAAATAGTATATTATTCAACGAGCATATGATTACAGTAGAATCAAAACCGATTATTTTCCATTTTGGTAAAGTAGAGTTTAACTTATAAATTTTGTGGTTATACGGAAACGGGCTTTGCGGTCTTGTTTTTTAAAAATAAAAGATGTAAAATCCTCTTTATTACCCCGACATGTTTCGGCGTTAATGCGCCATTTTCAAAGGGGGGGTGTAGTTTATTTAAATTATTCACAATACTGCGCCATCATCACAAGAAAATAATAAAAATACTAAAAAAGTATCTAAAAAACTACCGACCGGTAATTAACCCCCCTTTGAAAATGGCGCATTAACGCCGAAACATGTCGGGGTAATAAAGAGGATTTTACATCTTTTATTTTTAAAAAACAAGACCGCAAAGCCCGTTTCCGTATAACCATAAAAAGTACATATCGACGGTCGTAAAACCAAATATTTTTGGATATTTATAAATTTTGTTTTCAGCATTAGTTGAAAATGATAAAATCTGGAAATGTGTCGGTTTTGATTCTACTAGACTCATAAAATAATGGATTTTATACCTAGAGAGGGCAGAACGTCCCACAACGTGTGCCTTTGTGTGCTGTCGTAAACCTGTTGAAAGGCTGAAAAAAGACTGTGAGTTGTTTTCTTTTCTTAACATTTCAATCACATGCTTTTCATTTTTAACATCACGTTACGCACTTTACCGTACGATTGGTGGAGTCATTTAACTTGATGTCGGACTGGCAAGGGAGATAATTATTCGACAGCAGATGTACCAGTAAATGTACGTTAAAAATGTCATTCTCGTTTTTCCGTCTGTGGAGAATTTTTCCGCTGTTCGCAGATTCGCCGCAGAATATGGCAGAGGCTGGTTTTCAATAATTCCTGACAGGATATTCTCATAATTGGCTCTGGTAGCTTGGATGTTAAAATCTTCGTCGTTTCAAGGAAGGATTTTCATGTTACTTTATGAATGCGCTCCGTAGGAAGTATGTGCTGGCGACTACTATATTATGCTTTAAAGATAATTTAATGGTGCGCATCACATGCCGTTGTAGTTTGAAATATGATGTAAGGAGTCCGATAGTGCCACGATGTATTTTGAGCATTAAAGTCACCCAAAAGAATTTTGACATCATACTGCGGTAGCGGGAGTGTCCTCGTTGGGAGCGTGAACGTTTTTAACTTCGACCCCAATTTATTAATTACTATATATTAACTTTACTTGGATGAACACTGGCATGGTGAACTCAGCTACAAGCACATGCGTCCTGTGAGACTTACCAATAGTCAGAAAATAATTTTTTTATTATAATTGACGTTTGCGTTAAAAGATGAGAAAACGCTAGATTTCGTTGATTTTTATCTTCTGATGCTTATGAAACTCCTACACAATTTTTTTTTTATTTTTTTATTTTATTTAATAAATTTATTTGTACAATATAACAACTGATTCAGAGATCATGTAGTAATTTGTCTATCTCAAATTATTTTCTCGGATTAAGATGATTAACCTATTGGTTACTCATTTTACAATACTTTATTATTCTAATCAGAACTACCCAGCTCCAGCGGTTTCCTCCTTTCGAGTCTCTTGACTCCATTAGTGGTGTCCAACATTTCCTTGCTTGGTTCTTTATTTCATCGGTGATGTATTCCATCTTCAAGTCTCTATGAAATTTGTCGTTCCTAATCCCTCGCACTACTTTATTTTGGACGCATTGTATCATTTGCACATTGGTCTTCTTGGCACAACACCAAAGTTGGATACCACAGGTCCATACTGGTTTTAGCATTTGCCTGTATAGAAGCATTTTGTTGTGTATTGAGAGTATTCCATCTACGCTTAGCATCGAGGGTCTTGCCAAGGTATTACAAGCTGTATCTGCATATGGAATTTGGTTTGAGTTGAGAACCACGGGAATACAGTTTACATTTTGGTTTGTAAAGTTAACGTGTACTGATTTGGCTTCATTTAATAAGATGTGCCATTTTTTAGTTCAATTGCTCACCGTATATTACCTGCATTTTGAAGTTTGCTCTTTGCTTCCGAAATATCTTTTCCAACTGATAGAATAGCTGTATTGTCTGCAAATGTTGCTACTGTAGTACCTTGAATATTCGGTAAGTCTCTCGTATAAAGAATAAACAGAATAAGTCCAAGTACGCTACCTTGTGGTATACCTTCTGACATTCTTTTTATTTCAGAATACTCATTTTCAAACTTGACTCTAAAGGGTCGATCAGCTATGTACGATTAAAAATTTGATAAAGCTGCTTAGGCAGGTCTCGATGCAGTTTAAGTTGAAGCCTTTGGTGCCAAACTTTGTCAAAAGCTTGAGCTACGTCTAAGAAAATACTGGAGCATATTTTCTTATTCTCAATTGCATCCTCAATGACACCCGTTATTCTGTGAACTTGTTCAACTGTGGAGTGATTTTCTCTAACCCCTCTGGCATGGTGGAATTAAGCATCTCTCTTCTATTATAGGTTTGAGTCTTTTCAGCAACAGTTTTTCAATTATTTTTGATATGACTGGAAGTAGTGATATCGGTCTATATGATTTTTGATCGTTTCCTGGTTTACCTGGTTTAGGAATCATTATTACTTCGACCACCTTCCATTGTCGTGGAATATATTTCAATATGAAAGCTGCATTAATTATTTAATTTAATTTACGCAAACCTTTCTCGGGAATGGCTTTCACAATTTGCCCAGTAATTTAGTCATTACGGCTTTTCTCATACTTAAGTTTTTATTGATTTCAGTTTTAAGTTCCAATAAGTCATTTACTACTTTACTTATGACTATAGTATTTTCATTTGCTGTTTGTCTCTACTGTTTAACGGTTGAATAGTTTCTTCTAAATAAACAGCAAATACAAAGAGACTTTCTGTTTGTCACTTTTAGCCCAGGATCCGTCATCGCTTTTGATAGGCGAAACATGCACTTTGGTTCTTTTGTGACAGCGCCTGCTTTGCTCTATCACTATGGTACAATACTTTTTCGCTGGACTGTAAAATTTATCGATCGATCTGTTTTATAGCACAAATAATTATCGAATATCGTCGATATGAATTCGGTTTTATCAGTCATGATGGCCGAGAGGAAAATATTTAAAAAAAAAAAAAAATTGTGTCTTACCATTTCAAGTTCAACAAAGTCGTGTTGGTCTTAGTTTCTCGTTTTTTTTATATAAGTGATACTATCAACATATCATGTGTGCTTGACAAAATAGAAATTATACCATGAAATGAACGATTGGGTTTTTTTCAAAAAACAAAAAATGGAAAATAAAACTAAATAATTTGAAACAAAATCAATATGAACGATTTGGTGGTATCCGTGCTTTAACAGTAAATATAAGCTTTGTGCCTGCGGGGTTTTTTCGGTTTTAATAAGAAAGGGGGGACGATCTTAACTGAGTTAAATTTTGAACCCTCATAAATTAAATATTGAATGTATTTATTAAGATAAGTTTGTGATTTTTTTTGTATAGTCTCAGAAAATGAAGATTTTTTTCTATTTTAAAACATGGTGGACAATTTATTTGTTTGTAAGACCATATTTTGTTTGTAAGTGCAAATTAAATCAAAAGACATGTTTAATTGAAGTTGGCGCTAAGCCATAGAGCACAATAAATAGTAAAAATAAATAAAAAAATAAAAGATAAATAATATTAGGTGATTTTAACCTAATCATGTGAAGATTTTGATTCATTATTTGTGACACGTGAACATACTATAACGAAAATGGAGTTAAATTTAATGAACTCAGTTTGTGTAATTTTCCCGTGTTGTTGAATGGATGCTTTCGAGTTTATAACATTCATTCATAAAACAGTCATAGTAAAATAAAAATAAAATTATAAAAATACGTAAACTCTAAATAAAAATTAATAATAAAGACATAAAAAAAAATAAACAAAATAATTACATAACATAATTTTTAAATAATAATATAAGTTAATCGGGTGCAAGTTGGAAACTTATGGCAACTTCAATCAACATAATCATCTACATCAACATCAACCATACGAGAACATACAACACAACATAAACAAACCAAGTAAATTCTTTCATAACTTTCTTTGATTTTGTTTTAATTTTCATTGTTGCTATAAGTACAAAATACATTTTTATTTATTTATAAACATATATATATATATATGGTGGCGGGTAGATTAAATTATAGGTCTTAGATTATAGGTAACAGTAGTTTAGAAACAGCTGCTCGTTTGGAAGTTCTTTAATTTAATTTAACGTCTCTTGCTTTTCCTTAATTTTCAATTCTTGATTTTCATTTTTTTATATAATTTATATTGTTTTTTTTAATTCTTGTTTAAATAATTTCTAAATACTTTCCACTTTAATTAATTTGGTTAATTATTTTTTTTTTGGTATGAAATTTTTTCCGCTTTATCGTTCTTTTATGTTCGTTGTAATGAAAAGTGAAATGAAATAAATCAATAGAGATGGAGGATGAATTAAGGTAACGGTAGGTATATCAAATGTATAGGTAGGTAGTCAGAATTAATCCCTTTAGTGGTTACAACTGATCCACACATACTCTGGGACACCCCACGACTTCCCCTAATGCTTAGCCGGCAACGACCGCTCCAGAGTCCCTGTGTGGGTCAATTCTGATAATGTGGGGTGTAACCCAAAATTAACGTTTTGGGTTATGCAAAATGTTACACTTTATAGCCTTTTCGAAGTCGCTTATTTATGCTTTCGTTCTTTATTTCCGTTGTAAGTTGTTTTTATTTATTGCACACAAAATTTAGAATATATTTGTGCTGCGGTGCACGAGTTTGCTGCTAGATTTTGCGAGCTTTCCGTTTCTCTTTAAGTAGCTCTCTGACTTCAAGAGGATAGTTATATTTCATTGTGGTGTTGGTATTTCCCAAGCTGCTTGTTGGATATTGTTGTTAAATGCTTCTAGTTCATCTTCCAGCTGCACCTTCGTTCTAATTGGTTCGCCGAGATTTGTTCGATCTTCCATTAATTTACATTAATTTTTTTAAATCTTGAAATAGATTATCGCCACAGAGAAATTCACAGTAGTTCTCGCGAGTTGCATTAAATAACTCTTTCCCTTTAGAGATTGTTGTTGATGTAAGCTCATTGGTAGCTTCTGGTCTATCCAGCCGCTTATATATAGCTTCTAGACCACGTTTTTTTGCATGGAGTGCATTAATCGTTCCTATATTTCGAAATATCCTTTCCAGTGGATTTTCTTTAGTAGCATTCTGCTGCGTTATATGCGAGTACGATCTCCTCTCCGACCCTATGGGCTCCGGTTGTGTCGGCACTCTATAGTTGTAGTTGGAATCCTTTCTCTTCTAACTTCAAACAGTTGGCTAGGTGTTGTCTTTTATAGTTTATACACCTTGCAGGTTTGGTTCGACTAACAGAACAGTCTTTCGCATTGTGTCTGCTGGCACATTTTACGCACCTAACATCTCTTCAGCAATATCTTTGGGTGTGGTTATAAGGTATTACTCTCGTGTTCTTTTTCCGTGGTTCTATTTTAACCCTCATATTAAGTATTGCTTTAATATTAAATATATTTTAAATTTTTTCGCTATTGTTGAATGTGAGCATGAATAGTGGAAACCCTCTTTTAACGATCTTGGTTCCTTGACTATTTTATAACTTTCTCTCGGTTTCAGGACATTTACTGCAGCATAACCTTAATTTCACGGTTATTTTTATCTTCATAGGTAAACCACTTCCTCAATGAGCTTTGTGGCTATAGCTCTGTATGCATCGGGGCCTCTTGTGTTAATCTTCCAACCATTATTGTTTAGTGCCACTACTCTATAGTAGTTTGTGGACACTGATTTCATTCGAGCTTGGATATTCGCAAACTCAGTAATGCCTATCACACTTCCAACCTTGCGTTGTTCTTGTTGCTGGTGATGTTGAGCTACAGGCACTGGTTCGTCAATTTGCCTTGGTCATTTCTTCTGTTTGTGCATCCAATCAGTTTCTCTTGCGTTATTACCTTCATTTTCTTTCTTTAACTTAACGATTTCACTCAGTCTTCTGCGTAGTTTAACATTTTCGATTTCCTGCTGAATCGAGAATTGTGTTTGTCTGGGTGGTGATCTAGATATTTTTGAACTTTGATCGAATGGGAATAGCAATGGACACAAAATGTCACTAAAGTTAAACTTGTAATTCTAGCATCAATGACAATCATTAGACCTAAATATTCAATCTCGTGATTGTGTCTGTCAATGTATTTTCCTTCATCGCAGCTTGCTCCGTATTTAGGTTTAACCAAACAAGATCCAAACTTTAAGCTTGCTGCACTTACAAACGATGCTAAATATTGGTTGCGCTCTCCGCATTTTTTAAAAATATTTATGAATAACTTATTTGACATTCTCATAATACTTGTTCAGACACACGCGCATGCTGTAAATGCATTAAATTATCTTGCTAAGCGAAAACTTCATCATCACACATCACCTGTCTGACAAGTGCAAGACGAGTATTTAATCGAATTATGTGCATGTACGAGTACGACTCTCAGTCTCTTATAAATTTGATCTACTTACACATTACAATCAAGCAACGTTACATGACTTACAAATAAATGTGTAGTGATATGAGTCGATGTTGTAATCTGTGTTACAGTATGTATCATATATCGCTTAAACAGTATACAACTTATGTTACACTTCCTTCCCAGAGCCAATGTAAAATTATAGAAAAATTTTCACTTTTCACCACACTATCGATTTGAATATTAGCATAATATGCACACATTGCACAATCTGGTTATGCAAACAAATCATAATAATTATACGTACATATATCAACAATTAAATTAGTGTAGTTTATTATATCGTACAATGTTATAGGGTGTTTACCGTTAATCAGGGAGTTTCTAAATTGAAATTAGGTAACTTAAGAAAAATTACTTTTTCACGTGGACATATTGACAGTAAAAATGATAACGATTTTTTTTTAATGTTTCGGTGGTGATTCTTAAACCAGTAGTTACAAAATTACATTGGACTGCGCTGGTTACCTCTGCAGTAGTTTGGATAATACTGATTTTTTATATAACAATTCAAACCAATTCGTTTTCATTACTCATATCTTCGCGGTACTCCCCTCGCTGTACGACCAAAAGCCATATGTGTATAGATAATAAAATAAAAGAATTTATTTAAAGCTTAATAAATTAATAAAAATTAGATACATAATGTATAAGAAATTAGGGCACCACAAATAAGAAATTGAAGCAGTTTTTTTTTTATTATTTGTTTAACTTTGTAGCATTACATGCATATAAGCCCGTTTGCCTCAAGACCATAATATAAACTATATGTATATTAAAGATTATAACTAAATGAAATTAATAGTAGACGCGAATCGAAACGCAAAACAAACATAGACATTTAATTAGAATCACGATTTTATTTAATCAAATATATTTAAATTTAAAAAATCAACTTAATAACAGCGATGGAAGTGTTTTGTATAAAAATTTGATGGATTGGTTGAATGAAACTAAATAATGTTTATTTAAAAAACACATGTCAATCCTTGAAATCAATTAATTAACTATGTTCTTGCAATAAAAATTAATTTATTTTAAGCGAGCTTAAAATTACATAAATCCGCGCGCTAAATACCCATAATTCTTACCCTTTTATAGTTACCGTCTCTCAAATAAAAGAAACAAAACAATAAAAAAATACAAAACGATTTTCCCAAGGATTTCCAAAGCACAAAATTGACATTTTGTTAAATGTGAAAACTTTATGTGTACATATGTGACACAGAATGGCAAAATCATTTAGTTCCATTAAAAGTTCCAATAAGCATCTATAAACTTCTATAGCTAAAAATTATGATATCTCAATTCACGATTATTTTCTTTTTATAATGTACCATGTACGAGTATAAAGATCAGATGGATTTATAAGATAATGGAATACAATATTGATGGTTTAAAATGAGAGATATAAATCGTAAGTAATTGTTCAATAAATTTTAACGATTTTGCTTTGCAATTGAGTTAAGTGTTTTTGATCGATTTTGATCGAAGAACGGTGGTGCTTTAAACGACGGTGGTGATCGTTACTTAATCGATCGCACTAGTAAAACATATTTGGCCCCCATGTAATTTATTTAACTAAATTGAAAGTACCACAAGGTCGTCGCTGGTATATAAAATGCCAAACCCAAAAGGTGAAAAGGATTAATTTATGTTCGTATCTATTAACAACAATTGGTTACATAGGCATAAAATTGAAATGCATGAAACTGACATTTATGTTTTACGCAGAGCAAAAATATTGGATTATATTTTGCAATTATAAACACATATGACTATTTGTTTTTACGACGTAACTATATACTACGAATGTGCTTTCTATAATCATTCAAAATATTCTAGCAGGCTCATGCTCGAAAGTAATTCATATATCGCGTGATTTTTGTTGATCTGAAACTTTCAAATATCTCAGAAAATCAGCACTCTACGAAAAAAATGTTCATTATCAAAATTTAATCATTCCGGGGGACATACATTAGTGCTAAAATTAGTACCTCTCCTCCCCTTCTTGTAGGTCCCCACCTTTGAGGTAACTTTGAAATTAAAATAGGAACCCCGATTTTTTATTGCAGATTCGGATTCTACGGCTGAAAGTACGTAGGAGTTATTTGAAACATTTTTTTCGATACGATTCTGCAATACGTTTGAATTAAAATTAACTATTATCGTAACCAAATAAATGGTTTTTTTTGTACTTTGTTTTAAAAATATCTGAATAACTGGGAAATTGTTACCTGTAGAAATGTAATTCGCTGGTGAATAAACTGCTCTCAACGTAACCTAGGAATAACAACGTGGACGTAGTAGTTTTGTGTTCCCTTCGGGGTGCTTGATTTACATGGGGCCCCTCACCTCATCTTTTAATTAAATTAAATTAAGTGCTCAAAATGATGGCCTTCATGAAGCGTGGCCAACTGAGAAGCGTGTCTGCTTGAATTTCGGCACAAGCAATCCTGATTCGCTCAATCATATTCTCACGTGTTGTTGGTGTTTGTTGGTAAGCTTTTTCTTTGAGATAGTCCCACAAAAAGGAATCTGGCGAAGTAGGGCCTGGTGGTCTGGCAGGCCAATCCGGAGCAGCTCTATCGATCCAGCGACCATTGAAATCACGATCAAGTACTTCACGTGCTACCGACGATTAGTGTGCTGGACAACCACACGTTGAAACCACACGTTCTGTCACAAACAATACGCAGCGAGAAAAAATTGGTATTTTACTGTATTTGTTCACGTGCCCACTGATAAAATGTTACCCGATTCTGGAAATCAACGCCATGAAGATCCTGGTGTAAAGACACATGATACGGATGATACTTATGACTTTTTAAAATTTTCCAAGTACTGGTTTGGGACAATCCGGAATCGCTAGATATTTCTAGTGTACTAATATGAGGATTATAGGTTACTGCACCAAATGATTGTGGCTTGACGAGTCCTTTTTCGGTTAAACGCTTCCTACAGTAGTAAATTGTTTAACAGTTCGGTAAAATGAAGCAAGTGACCGGATCCGAGCATTATCCAAATTTGCCTAACGCAAACATGTCTTTTTGTGTTCAAAATAATCTTCGAACTGACTCGATATTTTTAAAACAAAATACAAAATAAATCATGTATTTGAAAGCAGATTTAACGCATGTTCCTGGGTTACGATAATAGTTAATTTTAGTTCAAACGTATTGCAGAATCGTATGCATAGGAGAAATCGAAAAAAAATTAATTTCGTTATAACAGCGCCATCTATCATGAATCGAACAAAAATATTTCAAAGAAATCCTACGTACTTTAAGCCGTTTAATCCGAATCTGCAATAAAAGTAGGGGTTCCTATTTTAATTTCAAAGTAACCCCCACCCCATCGACAGGAAGGGGAGGAGGGGTACCAATTTAAGCACTAATATGTTACCCCTCGGAATGACTAAATTTTGATAATGGACATTTTTTTCGTAGACTATGCTTGCTTATTCCGAGATATTTGAAAATTTTAGCTTAAAAAAAGGACCCGGTACCAGAAAATTCATTAAACAATTTGACAGAGATCCCTGCTACCGCAAATCCCTTTCGCAGGACACTCGGCTGGAAAAGAGGAAATGTTGCTACGCAAACCATTATTATTATTATTGGAGTACGATTGATATAGACGGCGATCATTATTATTAAAAATTAATATTATTAATATAGAAATGTCTTCGAGACCATCACTATCGCGTAAAATGTTAGGCGATCCTCAAGGCCGGCTTAACTTAAATACTAAAAGTATTTATTCCCAACTAAAAATTTGTACTAAAAGATAATGATCATTAACAATGAATTAGAACAAGTTATTTTTGAATTACTTGAGACAACTCGAGTTCCATGTTTTCCCTAACAAATACACGAAGCTAATTTAGGTATTTTTCAAGTATACAATAAATTTTAGGGCCTTACTGAACGCTCTGAGTTCTTCCAAGCCCTCCAGTTCTTGTTCAAAACATTCAATGCTACATGTATGTAGGATTTATTATCGAAATACCTCATATATTAGAAACCTATTGAATTCTATTCCACATTGGTTTTTTTAGTTGCTAGTGTTTCTGATGTCATTGATGGTGGCTCGGCTCTTAATTCGAGCAAGTAATGTCAGTGGTATGAGAAATAAGCGACATGACTGTACCAAGCAGTTGTAAACCACGTGTAAATATAGCATGAATTGGTTTTTCTCTAAACGTCGTGTATGTAATTTGGTGATGCTTAGGTTGAAATATTTATATTGTTTCTTCTCTATAAAGAATTTCCAGAATTTCATATCCATTGATATCATTTTGAAACCGATTTTAAAGCTCAAAACATCCCTTTCTGTTCAGGTCGATCGGACAATATTTCAACGTTGCTCAAACACATTTTTGCAAAAGAAAAACAAAATTAAACAACCGTCAGTGACGTCTGATCCGCCATTTCGGAAGATTGAATGATACTAAGAAAATGTACTTGACGGAACTGAAGTGAAACGGATTATTTGTATGAGGTCATTAATAACAAAGGATTTCGCCACGCTATTTGTGTGGATTAGCCGAAATATGTAATTTCATCATTTTTTTATTTATTGGTACTGAAACGCGAAAAATATTTTACAACCTGTTCATCATTTTAGTTTTGCTATACGTAGCTAGAGCAGGGGGTAGCAAACTGCTTCCAAATTCTCACATACTACGACTCCTGTATGGCTGTCCTGTTGCTTTGCTTCTTTGGCATTCATCCCAAGAGATGGCGATTTTTCCCCGGTATTCAATAACAATATTATTGATTGAATTCCGCATGAATGTGTTTATTAAGTGTTAGTGTATTTCACCAAGTGCCTACGGCAAATAGTAATAAAAGTACTTATTTGTGACGTATAACGAAAAACAAAACGCAATTTCTATTATATGCAGGTCGGTTCTGGCTTTCCTTTAGGAAAAAGGAATTAGGAAAAATGTTTTCATAGTAATTTTGTCTGGCAACAGTTTTTCCAAAAACAAAATAAAATTAGAAATATTTTTCCTATCCAATTGCGACATTTTTTGCTACACGCGTGTCGGTTCGTCAAACAAAAATCTGATTTGATGAGACATTTGATATGTGCCCCTTAAACTATGCAATTTTCACTTCACAGAGTATCAAAAAAAATATTTATTATGCAGCGAATTTTGGTTTACGTTTCAGAAGTTTGCATCTTTAAGGCCAAAGTTATGTTGAAATTAATTTGGCTGGGATATTTTCCGACTTTTTCTCCGTCTCTCGTAGGATTTCGCGAAATTCGATTTTCGGGTTTCGAAATTTTCACTTAATATATGTACAGTGAAAAGTTTCTAAGCCGGACTTTGGCGAAACCGAATATTTTTTCGGCTTTCAGGATATATCCCTGTTTCGCAACTTTTTATTTTTAATTTTTATAGCTAACTGCTTTGTGCCAAATTAATTAATTATTTCTCGTAGAGTTTGCACCAAAACATTCCATTTCCATTTTCATTCCTATGTGCACATCTACATATGAATACCGATCAAATGGCACAGTGGTTAAAGCTTTTTCGTTTGGATTGGGAGGTACTGACCCATTTTCAATGCCAGGATAGGCTGGCATGGAGCATAGCCGTACGTCCTCGAATTGGCTGGCAACGTCGTAAAAGTATGAGCATTGAACAAGCCCCCAGAACAGATTGTAGAGATAAGATAAGTTTATTAATTAATTTTACTACTTTAACTAATTTTACTACTCGCGTATGGGTTCGTCAACCAAAAATGAATTTTTGCTCAATTGATAGATGCCCCTTACAAATGCAATTTTCGCTTCTCAGGATTTCAAAAATAATAAATTTATACTACGCAGCGAATTTTTGCCGAAGTCTCGTGATTTTTCGCCTTTAAAGATAAAGTTACACCAAAATTAGTTTGTCGATGTTTTTCTGTTTGGGAACAGATTATTGAGCAAATTGTTAGAATATTAAGCCAAAGTTTTGAAAATTTGTGACACAAGTGGTAGTAAGTAATGTAAGTATATAGTTAAATTTATATATATAATTTATAATTCAGATTATAATTCAAGTGTGTCTTATCCTAAATAACAGTGTCGAGCTAAGTGATGTATAATATTCGTGTTTATAAATTAATTTCAATATTTTTAGTCCTCCAGTATTTATCTTTAAATAGGGAGCGTATTCAAACCTTAAATCGGGTCCGGAGACAAAATGAAATTTGCGAAATCGCCCGTACGGAACACATTTTATAAATTTAGAGTCTATTTCTATTTTTATCGCGTGTGAAACAATGTTGCCAACTATTTTATATATATATATATATATATAAGTTGATAACCCCAACGACATGTGTCAAAACACAACATAAAGATAAACAATTTTTATAATTTTAAAATTTTTATTATTCGAGTATGCTAACTTTTAGAATACGTTTTGACATAAATAAAATATGTCGTGGTTATGTCGTTTGTGTTTGTTTTTTATCATCATACGCTGACGCTCTCGTTCTTCGACGCTCGTGTCCTGTTTTGAGCTTTAGGTTCGGTTATAGGGTAAGGGTTCTATGAAAATATGGAGACTGGTAAATTAGGTAAAGAGTTTATTTTTCCAGTATTTTTGGTTGGTATTTTCTCCACCCCTAGGTCTAATTAAAATTAAATTTATGATCAAAATATATATATTTTAATGTAATGTCCTATCGTTAAATAAAGCTTAATTATTTTGTTTGATTGTGAATGTGCCAATTTATTGATTGTTTGTTTGTTTTTCAATTTGCTATAAAACGTGAAAATAATGAAACCTTGTGTTAATATTATAAATATTAATTTATTTAAAAAAATTACTAATATTTGATTCATTTTGACATATAGTTAACAATTATTCCTTGCATAGTGTTCTAGCCGTTAGGACGCAGGGGAAACCCCTTTTGGGTCATTTAAAAGAACATTTAACAATGATTAACTTAGACTACACATTTATCAGTTGTTTTAAATCGTCACGAGAAGATTTTATAGTGAGATGCATTCCCGTGAATCATTTACTGGCATACACGGAAAAAAAAACTGGCTACAACGAAGAAAAAAGTGAATGATTCAAGAAAAATGAGCACTTGATTTTCAGCTAAGATAACTTTTTCATAATGCAAACTTCCAATTTCTTCATTTGGTGTTTTTATTTAAATATTGAAATAATATTTTTTTTATCGTTGAAAGAAATTGAATTTCTG
This sequence comes from Nephrotoma flavescens, assembly GCA_932526605.1. Taxonomy (NCBI): domain Eukaryota; kingdom Metazoa; phylum Arthropoda; class Insecta; order Diptera; family Tipulidae; genus Nephrotoma; species Nephrotoma flavescens. The sequence continues at coordinate 272,557,272 of OW052222.1, read as the reverse complement.
AAAGCAAGAAAATAAAGTTTTGTAGAGTCAATCGTTTTTCTCAATTTTTAATATCTATTTCTTCATTAAAGATAACAAATTCTTGTTTTAAGGTAACCGTATCTCAAAATGCAATAAATTGAGTCTTGTATTAAGAAATATTACACATAATTGTATGATCTACATTTCTTTAGTTAAGAGAAATTTTCTAATAATTAAAATGCATTTTCTGGCAGAAATGTTTTTTTTTCTTGATGGAAGAACCCATTTATAAGTTGTAGAGAAAGAATTGCTTAAATACTTCATACGTCTTTCTTGAAAAATATTTTAAATTTCTAGATTGTAGAAAGTTACTTCTTGAAAGCTTTAGTAGTATTTCTTGTTTCATGCTATTTTTCCTGTTTATTGGAGCAACATTAAATATAATTTCCAAAATAATAACAATACGAATTTATTATATAGTTTTTATTTTATTTTAATATACGATATATAAAAATACATTTTAATATTAATAAGCTATGTCACACAAATTATAATACTAAAATACAAATATAATTAAATAGAAGACATAATAGGTTTAGATATTTTTGTTCCAGTTGGAATTATCTACACGGGATGATTCATATAAGTTTTTTCGACACCAACATAATAAATGCGAAGATCAGCATCGTTAGTGTTAAGTCACAATAACGTATTACGCGATAAAACCACATTTTCTAAATGAATTGCAATTTTTAATTACAATTTAAAATTCACAGTAAAAACCTACAAAGATCAATTCTGTAAATTTATAAAAGTATGAGTATTTTGTATGTATAACATTTTTTTTGATAGAAAATCTATTACGATTTAATTATGTATGTATAACGTTTAATGCAAAAGCTATTACGATTTAAAATCATTATTAATCTAGTACATTATAAAGTTTGTGTTATATCCAGAAAAAGAAAAAGGCAAATTGAGTTTTAAAACTGGAATATCTTGGTGCATGCTATACATTTTAATGGTCCTTCGAGCCGGATGGCGGGATAGTGAAAAGCAGAAACGTTGTTAAACGAATGCTGTACGCAAGGATCGAAAATTAATTTGTCGGCCATCTTAAATATACAAGGGAAATAACGTAGGCTGTATTTTAAACAAACCATACACAACATTTCGAACGGTGTTTTATAGTGTCCGTACACAATAACTACGCGGGCAAAGAAGTACGCTAACATTTTTCGAGTTTAAAAAAAAAAAATCAACTGTAAATCCCGATACGCAAGTATACAGTGACGATAGCGGTACGCCGACAAATCATTTCGAACATTTTTCATCGTGTAATTATACTTATACAATTCCATAAGTATATAACTCACATACGCCGTTATACGCCGTCATTTCCCGAGCGTTTTTCCTCATGTAATTGCATGTATGTAATTACATAAGTATTTGGAGTGAGCATCGTGTGACCTTGACCATACGGGTACGCCAACATTTCGAGGGTTTTATCACGTGATTATACGGATACAAGTACTTAAGTATAAAATTATATACAGTGAGCATCCTGTGACTGAGCATAGTGGTACGCCAACATTTCAAGCGTTTTATCATCGCGTAATTATACGTACATAATTACATAGATATACAGTGACATTTCTAGTGAGATTCAATTACTCGCAGTTATCAACGCAATTGCGGAGGGCTACTTCAGTAATTGGTTGCAACGCGGGAGGGACATTTCAAGTGTGAGCAGTGAGCATCAAATAGCTATTATTATCAACGCAATTGCTGAGGGCTACTTCAGTAATTGGTTGCAACGCGGGAGTGACATTTCGGGACCAGTCTGCGACCTTAACATAAACAGTTAATCCAACACCGGAAAATCAACATAAACACCAATAACTGTAAGTAGTTTTAAATTGTATTATTAGAAAGTTGTAGTTCAGTTGTGGTTGCGTGATCATTTAGTTATCACGTGGTAAAGAAATTTCGTGATCATATTTAATAGCAGAAGCGCCGACAATTATTCGTACGGTATATGAAAACAATTCTATTGCAAGTTCATTGGTGGAATTAGTGACAAGAGCGTGTAATAAAACAATATAATCTTATTCAATCAAGGTCGTCCCCAAGTTTAAAATTAAGCATAAGTGCGTGTATGTATAAGGGAGCTACAATCAAGAAATATGACGGATCAAGTTAAAGAGTTTATGGGGCGAAGGGGAGTCGCGAAGGGGAGTATCACTAGGTTGGTGCTATATGCCGATAGTATCACTGACCGAACACCAGTTTCGGATATCAAGACTAGATTAGAGTTGTTAGAGCGATCATTTAGTGAGTTTATGGAATGTGAAATGAAGTTAGCAGCGTTCGATGTAGCATCTGACATGGCAGACTACGAGATAAAATATTTAAATATAAAAGCAAAATTGTCACAAGCACTTAGTGTACCGACAGTGAAGGAAGAGGCGACCCAAGTAGAGAAAATGATGTCACGTATGTTTAAGGAACAAAATGAATTTCTAACGAGCCTATCCACAACATTTACCAGTTCACTAAATCAAACTGTAAGTCAATCATTTGATGAGCAGCCCCACTGCTCGGTAAGGCTTCCACGATTAAACATTCCAACGTTTAGTGGAGATTACAAGGATTTTCCCTGTTTCAAAGATCTATTTAGTGCTTCCGTTCACAGTAAATTAGGACTTAATGAAGCGGAGAAATTTCAATATTTAAAGGGGTATTTACGCGGTGAAGCGTCAGATCTAATAAAGCATATAACAGTATCGGAAGCAAATTATTCACAAGCTTGGAACAAATTATGCGAGCGCTATGACAAGAAACGGTGCGTTTTAAATAATTTTATAAGGTTATTTTTAGAACAACCAAACAGTCACCATAGCTCGGCAAAGGGATTACGCCGATTATATAACGTATCTGATGAAGTTATTCGAGGGCTTACAGCGTTGGGTAGTGATGCAAATTCAAAGGATGCTTGGTTGATCTATATATTACTGCGCAAAACAGACAATGAAACACAAGAAGCTTGGGCACACAAAACAGTATCAAATGAGTTTCCGTCTTTTGAAGAATTTCTTAAATTTCTTAGTGAACGTGCTGACGCGCTTGAAGCTTGTGAAGGTAATCTCAAACCTAGTACAGCGAAAGCTCACCAACTGAACTCAAGGGAAGATATCTCGGAAGATAAAAAATCAATTCCTGTGAAATGTTTGATTTGTGGTGAATCACATCGAATCTATCTATGCACCGAATTTAAGAAATTGGATGCAACACAACGGAGAGAAAAGGCGGCCAAGTTACGAATGTGTTTTAATTGTCTATCGTCCAACCATCGAGCTATGCAGTGCCTAAGCCAAGCAAATTGTATGAGGTGTGGACGAAGACACCACACATTACTACACGAAAATGTAAACTCAAGCACGCTGACGAACATAACAACCACATCATCGACTATTCCTGTCAACGACTCAGCTGCAACAGAACTTCCGAAAGGAACAATTACAAATTTAAATTTGTTCAGCAATGGAAACACGTTTTTACCAACAGCAGAAGTGAAGTTAAAAACTCGATACGGACAATTGATATCAGTCAAATTATTAATGGATTCAGGCTCACAGTCGTCATTTATTTCAGAAAAATGTGTACGTAGGCTTGGAATATCAAGAGAAAAGGGAAGAATATCAGTGGAAGGACTTGCAACATCTCATGTGTCAACAACAGGACGGACATCAATTTCCATTCATTCCCGGTTCGATCATTCCAAATATTTAATAGTGAACGTTTATATACTCCCAAACTTAACAAAGTTGTGTGCCAATGTGGTGTTAAAAGAAGAGCAAGAGCGTAAAATTCGAAGTTTAAGATTGGCCGATCCAAATTTTAGTAATAAAATGGAAATCGAAATTCTGTTAGGCGCTGATTATTTTTTTGATGTTTTGGCGGCCACTCAAATTCAATTATCACCGAACATAATCGCACAGGAAACATTGTTTGGTTACGTGATTGCTGGTAGAAGGGAGGATGCAGGGCAGAAGGAAGCAGACTGGAAGTCTTACAAAAATTTCAACATAGTAATTTCGGATGATCAAAGTTTAGAGAAATTACTGAGAAAATTTTGGGAACAAGAAACGTTATTGGACGAGGCACCAAAGACAGTAGAAGAAGAAATATGTGAAAATCATTTTCGATCAACAACCACCAAATCCAACGATGGTAGATTTGTGGTTCGGCTACCATTCAAATCAAATCAAGTTAGACTCGGCAACTCGTTTAAATTAGCTTTACAACGTTTAATTTCGATGGAAAGAAAAATGAGTAAAAATCCCGAATTCCGAAAACTATATATAGAGTTTATGAATGAATATATAACTCTAGGACACATGCGATTATTACAGCCGCACGAGATTCATGTAGAAGGCAAGGAAGTGTATTATTTGCCCCATCACGGAGTGGTACGTGAACATAGTTCGACCACAAAACTACGCGTCGTGTTTGATGGGTCAGCTGTTAGTTCCAATGGTGAAAGCCTAAATCAAAACCTTCTAATTGGGCCCACATTACAAGACACATTATGGGCTATATTATTACGCTTCCGATCATTTAAAGTTGCGATATGTGCTGATATTGCTAAAATGTATCGCCAGATACTAATTGAACCATCACAAACCTCATTGCAACGCATCCTATGGCGTGAATCTCCATCTAAATTAATTCAGCATTATGAGTTACTAACAGTAACATACGGCACCTCACCTGCACCATTCCTAGCTATAAGAGTGTTATATCAAATTGCCAATGAATGTGAAGAGACACACCCTGAAGTCGCCAGAGTAATAAGGAAAAACTTTTATGTGGACGACGTACTTACAGGCGCAGATGATGAGGCGGATGCGAACGACCTGAAAATCAAGTTAATAAAAGTATTGGACAATAGTGGCTTCTCGCTGAGAAAGTGGCTATCTAACTGTTCAAAATTAAGTGAAGATAACAATTCGATCCAAATAACAGGAGATTGTCAAGGAACTTATGTTTTGGGATTGTACTGGGATCCAATAAAGGACATGTTTTCATTCAAAAATACAGAGATATTAGATAAAGTGACTACTAAGCGAGGCATACTTTCAGTAGCGTCCCGAATCTTTGATCCATTAGGATGGTTGAGTCCATTTACGGTAATGGTGAAAGTTTTTTTACAGGGCTTGTGGCTTAAGGGATTATCTTGGGATGAAAAACTTCCAATAGATATAGAAGGAGCATGGACCAGTATTCAAAGTCAATTTAAGTTTTTAATAAGTGTACAAATCCCAAGGTATGTGTCTAATTTCAAGAACAGTTGTCAAATTCACGGATTCAGTGACGCGAGCGAAGTGGCATACTCAGCAGCTATTTATGTGCGAATGGAACTAGATAAATCTATTAGGACATCATTGCTTACGTCAAAGACCAAGGTAGCTCCAATACAACAAGTAAGCTTACCACGGTTAGAACTATGCGGCGCACATCTACTTGCCAAATTAGTGAACCGAGTACTTACATCCCTCGACGTGCTCGACATTGAAGTATACCTATGGACAGACTCTATGGTAGTTCTGTCATGGCTGGCCAGCCACCCTCGAAAATGGAAGACATACGTAGCCAATCGGGTCGCATCGATTCACCAACTACTTCCGGACTCTAAATGGAGATATGTCAGTGGAAGGGACAATCCTGCTGATTTAGCAACTCGCGGAATCATGGTAAACAATTTAACCAAAAACGATTTATGGTGGAAGGGGCCCCAATGGTTATCCAGATCCGTAAGTTACTGGCCAACCAATCCATCAGGCAATGTAACACTACAGGAACGCCACGAAGAAAAGGGGTCAAAGATCTGTCTAATGAATACAGTTTGTGAGACAACTGTAATTCATCCGATTACCAGACTATTAGAAAATGTCTCCAGCTGGACTAAAGTTATTCGAGTGATGGCATATATGTTAAGGGTTGGGCATATTGCTAAGAAGACCATCGACTTCCCAAGTTATATAACTTTGTCTGAGTTAGAAGATGCTGAACTTCGAATAATTCAATTTGTTCAATCTCACGAATTTTCAGAGGACATAAAAAATCTTAACAAATACAACCGGTTACAATCAAATTCTAAGTTAACATCATTAGCGCCATTTATTGATTCCAAGGGTACATTACGAGTAGGTGGTCGGTTACAAAATCTAAAATGTGCTTATAATATAAAACATCCCATAATACTACCACGGAGACATATAATTGTAACTTTAATTCTAGACTACTTGCATAAAAGGTATTTACATCCTGGGCCATCGCTACTAACAGCACTTTCTCGTCAGAAATTTTGGATATTAGGCGTACGAGAAGCAAGTCGTACCATCAGTCACAAGTGTTTAATCTGTGTTCGTCATTCAAATATTCGATCAACTCAGCAGATGGGTAGCCTACCCGAATCCAGAGTAACTCCAAACCGTCCATTCTCCATAACCGGAATTGACTATGCCGGTCCAATATCATTGTTATCCAGAAAGGGAAGGGGTGGAACACTTATTAAAGGATTTATAGTTATTTTCGTGTGCTTGGTCACGAAAGCATTACACATTGATGTTGCATCAGACTTGACTACGGATGCGTTCTTAGCCGCTCTTGATCGGTTCATAGCACGGAGGGGAGCACCCGCAGAAATATATTCGGATAATGGCTCAAACTTCTTAGGCGCAAAACGAAGACTGTACGAGTATTACAACCTAGTCACGTCCGTTGAATTCAAAACTAAAATCAACAATTATGCTCCTGCACACAACATAAAGTGGCACTTTATTCCACCTATCTCTCCCCATTTTGGTGGTCTATGGGAAAGGGCAGTCAGATCAGTTAAGACGCATCTAATTAAGGTCACTGGAAATTCTCATCTTACGTTTGAAGAGATGATCACCGTTCTCACCAGAATCGAAGGAATATTGAATTCAAGACCGCTCTGCGCTATTAGAAATGAAGATACAAGCAACATAGACGCTTTAACACCAGCTCATTTCCTCACGCTTGGGCCAATCACTGCTTTACCTTGCCCCAATTACGAAGAAGTAAAGTTATCAAGCATTAATAGATGGGAACGACTTCAAAAATTGGTGCAACATTTTTGGCGTCATTATTCCATAAGCTACTTGAATACATTACATCAACGAACAAAGTGGCAACGCGCAGCTCCAAATCTTGAAATCAATGACATTGTATTATTACATGATGCTAAATCATCTCCATGCAATTGGCCTTTAGGTCGAGTAATTGAACTGCATAAAGGAAGCGATGGTACAGTCAGAGTTGTCACGATTCAAACCAAATCGTCGTCATTTAAGCGTCCAATCACAAGATTGTATCGGCTACCGATAGATGATTAAAATATACTAAATATATTTTGAAGGGGAGTATGTTAAGTCACAATAACGTATTACGCGATAAAACCACATTTTCTAAATGAATTGCAATTTTTAATTACAATTTAAAATTCACAGTAAAAACCTACAAAGATCAATTCTGTAAATTTATAAAAGTATGAGTATTTTGTATGTATAACATTTTTTTTGATAGAAAATCTATTACGATTTAATTATGTATGTATAACGTTTAATGCAAAAGCTATTACGATTTAAAATCATTATTAATCTAGTACATTATAAAGTTTGTGTTATATCCAGAAAAAGAAAAAGGCAAATTGAGTTTTAAAACTGGAATATCTTGGTGCATGCTATACAGTTAGTTATAATTTTTACGCAATGAATTACCAAGAAAACTTGAAAATCTCTGGCAAATAAAAAGGGCCCATTGATGTTCATTATATCCTGTATTTTTAATGTTACAATTTTCTGATTTAATTATTTGAGTATTTTCATCAAACCCTTTGTTCAGTAAAACTGTGTTCCATATTACCATTTGATGTTTGTTGTATAACAAGGCTGCTGGCTTTTTACTCCCTCTATAATATAATTCCTGAAAATAAGACAAGACAGATCGACAGAATTGTTAATTTAATAATAACTTAATTACAATTAATTAGGTAGTAATTCTACTATAAAACTACTTGTAAATAAAATAATTAATATTCTACAATCACGCAATTAAAGGTTTCAGTTTTTTGAATATTTTATTAAAAGTGGGTTATTATTTAAAACAAAAACTAGTAATAAAGCTACATGCACAATAAAAAATGTGTAAAATTAATTTAATTATAAATACCATCATCATTAATTAAAAATGATGAGCTATGTAAAACTAGAGTAGCATGTTCGTCAGCCATTTCTCTATTTATGAAAATTAATATAAAATTATAAAATCATATGCACAAATAACTCTCACAAAATAGAGCGATCACTTGTTAATTTAAATTAAAAATATATATAATGCATACATAACTTACATTTAATCACTCAGCTTCACTTTAATTATTTTTCAAAACCACTTTAAAATGTTTTATTTGAAAATCACAAAACGCACGATATTTCTATACAACGTTCACGAGATAATGGGTATTACTTATTTTAGGTAAAAGTTGATCTAACGGTGTGCTCTATAACTATATTTCTCAAATGATTGAATCGTTTTCTTGTTTTAGAAACTATAAAGTATAAATTTAAAACTCCTTTTCTATAATTAACAGTATTCTCTCAGATTGAGATATACATATTGAACCAAGAAATATTATGATGAAGTTTAAAAAATTACCTTTTTGTGATAAGAAAAACTTTTCTCGAAGTAACATAGTAAAATTCTGGTGTTCTGAGTTATAATTCCAAATTTTACAGAATTAAATGAATTTTTTGTGATAACACTGTGTGTACTTAAGTCGACTTTAGCACTTCTTTTGACTTGCCACTACATAATTATGCATTTTTGATTTATATATGTATATAAATTATGTAAAATAGAAAGGTATTTTCCATTATGACTGTGAAATATTTAAATTTAAAAAATATATAAAGTATTTGAAATTTCTAAAAATCTTGATTAAAGAAAACTTAGAATGACTAAAGATTAATTATTTCTTCAATCAAGATAACTTTTTTGAAATTCTAGAATTCATTAGTTTATCAGAAAGAGAATTTTCTTTTCTACTATCAAGAAACGTTTTCAATTTTAAAATGTTGTATTTTAATAAAATTTATGGTTTTGTTTTAAGAAAATTTAAAATTTCTTGATTTAAGAAAATGTAAGATTAAATTAAAAGTATTACTCTTCAAACTAACTTTTTTCTCTTATTATAGAGAATTTATAACAACGATAAATACAAGAAAAATAATTCTCAAGATGGAATTGAATGTTAAATTTTTTGTCAAGAAATAATTCTCTTCGTTAGAAAACTTTTTTTATAACTAGAAAAACTGGTATATTCATAGAAATTTGGGTATTAAAATAAGTAAAAATATTTTTTATGTAATATAGAAAAAGTTTTCTTTAATATAGTAAGCTTATTTTTTTCCGTGTAGCAAAATAATGTAACACCGACGTCATCAACAACGCATTTTTGAATTGTCAAATTATTTTGTTACGTAATGGACCTGGGGTCCGTTGAAGGGCATCTAAACAAAAAAGTAGACTCTTATCCATTTATCCAGGCCAAGCTCTAAATTGCAACACACAGCTACACAACAGCAGACCAACCCGCATTTTGCAGGACAATGGTGCACATTGCATTATAATTAAAAGTATTAAAACTGGGGTAATGTACGGGAGTGATTATACATCTGGTGATGTTAACCAATTTATCTAACCATCTGCTATTGTGTAGCACTTCTCCTGATATTACACAATAAAAATTTTGCTGTCGTATTACCGGACAAAAAATTTTGAATTTAATGAATTTTTGAAACTTATTCTAGTTACCAAAATTATAAACCGTTACGATCAAAAAACCGATTTAAAATCCAATTCGGCAAACAAATTCGATTAAGGCTCGGTTATACAAAACACCGGTGTACATAACTTGAAAAGTCATCAACTGTTAATCACTATCATAAAATCAACGAAATAGTGATTACTTGCACATTATCATGTCTGCATATAAAAAACTTACCAAAATAATTCAGGAGATTAATTCCAAACAAAATGAGTATGTAAATCATCATCCCGCGCAACATTCTTTACAGCCAAACAAATCAAAACTAAATATATTCCAATTAAAAAATAGCAAAGCTAAAAAGTAATAATATTCAAGATTGGCGGCAATTTTATCTGCTATTGCATAACCCAACAACAACACATTACATTTCACTTGAAGCAAAGAAAAACATTTTTTTTCTCAAAGTTATGCATTTCATTTATTTCATACAACCAACATTTATTAAGAAACGACTAACGATATGAGAAAAAAATCTATAACGTCCTACCTTAAGTTCAATCCGCGCATATACCAAACAAAATAGTTTTCAGTTAGAGAAAAAAAAACAACAAAAATCTAACGATCTCATATATGATCGCAAGCATACAGTACAATAACAACAGCAACAAAGTAACTTTGGGTAGGGAGATGCATATTGTGTATTTGATAGTTTTGGGGAGGCTTACAAGATCGAGAGCTTTAAGTTTTGTATAAATAGTGTCGATGACCATTCGAACAGCATCAGTTTGAGTTTATCAGTTCATTTGAATATACAAAATAGTATACTTTAAGAAAATTATTTAAGGATTATTAAATCTTATATTCTATATATTAATAAAATAAAATGAAGGTTAGTGTGTGCCAATTTATTGTGAACCCGCAAGTGTTTAGTGAGTGAAAAATCGATCAAGAGGATTAATATTTGTGATTTTTATGTGATTTCAGTGTATCATTGCGATCGTATTCTGTGTTGCTGTAGCATCAGCGATTCCAATCGAATTAAACTATGCGCATGGACCAGCCTACGTACATGCAGCACCCGCCTATGTTCATGCTCCAATTGCCAAAGCTATTGTTGCTGAACCAGTAGCATATCCAAAATATTCATTCAACTATGGAATTAAAGATCCACATACCGGTGACATTAAATCACAAGCCGAAGAACGTGACGGTGATGTAGTTAAAGGTCAATACTCGCTTGTCGAACCAGACGGTTCAGTACGTACAGTCGATTATACCGCTGACGATCATAATGGTTTCAATGCCGTCGTACACAAATCAGGACCAGCCAAGGCTATCGTTGCCGCTCCAATTGCCCATTACGCTCCAGCTCCAATCCTAAGCCATTACCATTAAAATATTATACCCAAATTATTTATATGTTAATATTACGTATTATAAACTAGCTACCTATGTCTTTCGAATGTGCCGTCAAAAAACCATCCAAACACCCAAATTCATCAAATCGCCCACCACCATTCTCTCCGCGTACACATAATTTCTTCATCACAATGTAATTTTATATTCATTGCATTAATTTTATTCTATAATTTTCTTTTCTTTTTTAACGTTTTCATTTCTTTTTAATTGCACATGGCTTAAATTTTGCTTTTCAAGAAAATTCACTTTCAATACCGTATTGAATTGCACATTAATTGAAAAGCATGTTAAAGCTTTATTGTGGCGACATCTCTTAATAAATAGAGTGCCAAAACTATCAAGTCACTGTACCAATTGAAATTTTTCAAATTGAAAACTAAAAGCATGAAATCTATAGAAAACTTTATTTTAATCTCTTTTTATATCTCTTACTACACCAAAATTTACTTCTAAATAATTTATATAAATTGTGATATAATTATTTTATAAAATTTTTGTTATTTTTATACAAAAATAATGAGCACAAAAACCACAAAAAAAAATCTCTATTTTCTATGTATTCCATGTATTATACTTTTTTGTAAACAACACAACAACACTATCAAATTTGTAAATATATTATAATTTTTTTATTATATATAATACTATAAAATGTATATTATTATACACATAAATATATAAAGAAAAACTAAAAAAAAAATTAAAATAAATAAAAAACTTATTTAAATGAACTTTCGTTGTTTTAGTACACAATTTTCGCCTTGGACATCCCTGAATTCGAAGTAATGAAATGACAGTTGAAATTGTTTCGTACAAATCGTGATGTTTGAATTGTAAAATTATTTCTTATTGTGATCAAATTCTGCTTATTATAGTATTTCTGCTTACATATAGTAAAATGTGAAATTTTATTAAATTATTATTTTAACGGATAATTTATAAAAATTATCTTGTAAATTATTTTTAAATTGGCGTTTCGTTTCGAGAGATGTCAAAGAGGTGTGTTTTTAAAAATATATACATATTATGTTTAATCATATTTACAAGAGTTAATCAATGTGCCACAATTTACTCTTATTTTTAGTGACATAATTAGGAATTCCTACCATATCATCGTAAACATTTAATCATAGACCACATCATCGCAAATAAAATTGTATGGTCATATCATCGTATAAAGACTTAATCGTAAGACGAGTTAATCGTAAAACCAGTTAATCGTATGAGCAATAATCGTAAAATAATTTTATCGTAAGAGATTAAAGACCGTTTAGTTGTAACACCAATTAATCGTAAGAGGAGTAAATCGTTAGAGATATAATCGTAAAAACAGTTATTCGTTAGACAAATAAATCGTAAACCACGCAACCGTATGGAATTTGAGATTAGCTTCGTAAATAACATTACCTATTGTATGTCCATTTAAATAAACACTAATCAACGGGCAGTTAACCGTTCTTCATTTGAACACTTAATCGTATGTGCGGAAGCAGTTTACCAGCAGTTGTTTTTGGAAGAAGCTCTAAGGCCAATTAGGAAGGTACTTAGCAATTTCTTAACCAATTTTTATCAAATTTATTATAGTGATTGGAAATGGGAATATAAAGAGACTTTTAGAAGAATTTCTGGTATTACCGTATTACGACCACCTGAAATTAGGTATATGTTCAATGGAAATATATGATCTAGAATAGGCCTAAGCCATTTCTTAGCGGGCCCTGATAAAATTTTGTGAAAAAGAAATTTTTATTGCAATGAAATTTGTTTTTAGCTTAAAATGGAATCTTTAATACTACAATAATTTAGATGATTGGAAAATGAGGTATTGAATTTTTGACTTATAGATGGACATTTTATAAGAATCACAACAATCAGTTTTCGAACGGATGAGGTTATTGATTTGAAAAAATCAGTTTTCTCATCAGTGGCACTATTCTGGTAATTCCATGGGAATAGGGAATTGGGGAAAGATTTTATATGTAATTTCAGTTCAAATATTTTTTTTCCCGGCCTACTAAGAAGAAAATTACGATGCAAATATTTATAAATTGGGAATAATTTTTCCATATCTAAATTGGCAGGGAAAATTATTCCCAATTTTATTTTGTTTTCAAAAAAATTACCACTAGATTTTTACCTCAGTATGCCAGAAAAAAAAATTTAAAAATAGAAATTACATATAAAAACTTTGCCCAATTCCCTATTCCCAGGGAATTACCAGAATAGTGCCACAGGTCGCTACGACTGTGGTTGTATTATTTACATTGAAATATTGTCTATATAATATACTAGCGGACCCGATAGACCTGCCGAATGTTGGTTTGCCTCCTACGGCGGGTTCAGCAAACGTTTCTTCGATATTCGTATTTTCCATAAACTATATACTAAGTGACATATGACATTGAGTTAGACGAGGTAGTGAGATTTGCTGTTGCCCAAAGTAAAATAAAAAAGACGGGAAAGGTTCGGAGCAGAACTCTATAAGCATTTTTGTTGCCTATAATAGAGTATTATTATTCCATGTGTATGATCTATGCAGTGTGATTTGCGTATTTTAAATATTATACCCACTCACATCCACATCCACCCACACCCACACCCACACCCACACCCGCACCTATATATATTTTTATTCCACATTCACATGCTCTATGAAACCAAAATAGAACAAAAAATAAAAAATAAATCCTATCAATTTTAAGGAGGGAGGTTAACAAAACCGTACATATCTCCGAACACCCTAAACACGGAAATGTTCAAATCAATAGGGCTCTATCCCATGAATTACTTGAACTTTTAGGAACAAAATTAAGTTGATATATTCATACGTTCTCAAGTTATCGTGGACACAGACGGACAGACGGCAAACCGAAACCATATAGCACTTTTTTAACAAAAATGCTTAACAATGAGTGCAATTTTTCATTATTCTGCGCCGTTCAATTCTCGTGTCACGGCCGAACGATATTTGGTGCTTGTCATTGGCACATTTGGCGAAAGATTTGGTACTTTTCGCGAGAATGGTGGTAAGTAAAATAATGTAATTGCAAGTAGTGCATCTGGGAATATCGTGGCTACCATGTTGCAAAAAATGATGATTGGGTGTATTTTGTATTTCCATGAAATGGAATGCCAATGTTAAGCAATTGTTTGGCAACGATAGTACCGATGGATCGTTTTGCAGTTGGACATGCATATTTATGATAAGGTGTAATGTATTCATATTTCACCATAGGTATGATTGTTTCAAACATGCGTTAATTTCGTCCAGACATGTGACGCGTAGAATGACGAGTAATGTCTTTCTGAAATCACCGGACAGTCATGCCGAAATGAAATTTGTGTGAACGATCAATGGCAACTTGAGTGCTGAATGTGCAGTCTTTCCACCATCAAGTAAATGCCAGATGAAGTAATTGCCAACGCAATATGATTTTGTGATCGAATGCGCGCAAGTATCAGTGGCAAGTATTAGATCAGGAATGTTTTGCCAGTGTCGCCTAGTGCGTCCAAAAAACAGAGGCCCGCAGGAGAGTAGGTTAGATTGATTGTCATTGAATACATATGTACATATATAATTGAAATTCATAGAAGATCATATATGGTATTCACTTCAACATTGCACCTTACACATTTTTTTCAATGTAAGTGTTTAAGTACACTTCATTTATGATGTAAAACGTTATTTCAATATGTTTTTTCGATGAAAATGTTGGGGTTATATGTTCTGATATGCAAAAAATCTTAAAAAAAAAACCTAGAACGATCGTAGTGCCACCTACCTGGTCCGATTGTGAATCTTAACATTCAGGGACACACTCAAACACACACAAAATTTCATTAAAATCAGTCCAGCCGTTTAGGGGGAGTTCAGTCACATACACACGTACAGAAGAATTATATATATGTTACGGTCAAAATGTATAATCCGGTCCGGTGATTATATATAATTACCGGTCATAATATATAATCCCCAGTACGTTTGGTAAATTTGTGAAATATCAATTATTTTCCTTTAATTTATCAGAAGAATTGTATAAATTTTGGAAAAGTGGTGGTTTGTGTCTTTATAAATAAAAAAAAATTATTTGTAAAACTTGATTTTTTTATCATTTGTGGCTCGATCAGAAGAAGCGATAAGACCGATAAAACTTTTTGATCTGTGTCTGCAAGGCTGACGAAGCAATTATTATTAATAAAAATAAATAAAATAAAATGTTTTTTAATACAAAATTTCAATTTTAATTTATTCAAAATCGAATTTATCATCAATTTGTTCTTCATCTTCATTTTCATTTGTATTAAGGTTGTGATCCTCGTCAGGAGTTTCATGAAGGTTGCCTGGATATAGCACGCATGTTTCTTGTTTCATGAAAATTGAGTAAACATGATTTTTATAAAAAAAAAATCATATAAGTAAAATTATCGAGGAAATTGAGATAACGTAATTTCTAAAAATTAAAGATACACCATCCTAACGTCAAAAATTAGCATCGTTTAGGAGGAGTTAAATTACAAACACACGTACAGAAATATGTATATAAAGATAGAACAATATCACGTAGTTACAAGGAGATACAATAAAATATAATTTTGTATCTTCGGGGGAACGTGTGGGTCAAGAATACACCTTAACAGAGATGAATGATGTATTAATGAATTTTAAAAAACATCTTATTTGTACACCAAAATGTACGCAGTATGAATGCCAACTTTTATTTTCTTCTATCTCATTTAGATGCTTGTAATATTTTTCCATCGATAATTTTAACGGAAATTTGGATTAATGATGAATCGATTGAAACTATAATACTGATAGTTATAGTTAAATTGCAAACTGTAATAAAAAACCAAAGATCTGCTGGTGTCGCTGTATATTAGCCTGATTTAATTGTTTCAAATTATGAAGTTAGGTTAGGTTTCAGTGGTTGACACTTAGGCCATTATTGGCTCATTGTGATACCACGCATTCACGCCACATCATTAACCCATTCATCTATTGACCTACTCACCACCTGCACATTGCTCCATGTCAGCCTTAACATTGATGTAGACAGTGGGTCTCAATACCTCCCGGTCCAAGTTCCGAAGCTTTAACTACTGCACCACTTGTCCGGTAAATTATGAAATTACATGCCTATCATTTCATTCCGCTGATGCTATTCGTCAAAATTTCTGGAACCAACAACAATATTACTCAATTGTCCGTTTATATCGACTTCACTCGTATACTACTGATTATTTTATCAACGAATTCATTGATTTTGGGGTCACTTATCAATCATGCTTCTATTTTTTTCTCTATAAATAATAATTCTACAATCAATATAAATGCGGAGAGAAGTGATTCTGTCTCCATTTATTATAAACGACTATCGGATTTCCTATCAAATGAAAGCTTGCTTATTGTTTATGATTCGGATTGTGTTGAGAAAGCGTATTACAATTTCACCGCATTACTCAATTCCCACTTTCAAAATTGTCAATATACGATTTCAAAACCCAGAACCAAGAAGCTAAAACCTTGAATATCCAATGAACTAAGCAATGAAATTAAGAAAAAAAAAATAATTTATATAGAAAACACAAAACCCATCCTCAAAATAAAAAATTGGAAACAGCTTATAAATCTAAAAAAAAATATGTTGATAATTTGGTGAAACAAACTCGAACGCCATTTTACGAATATCAGTTCGATTTAAATAGAAATAATATTAAGGGGCAATGGCGTATAATTTATGAAGCAACTGGTAATTACATGAAAAAGAAATATGATCTAGTAATTAAAGATGATGAAGGAACTACTCAAGATGGACCCTATCATAGTTGCTTCTGCTTTTAATAATTTTTTTACATCAGTTCCTCTCAAATTGTGTGCAGAAAACATTGAACAGGATGATATAAGTAATTATGAAAGTAATTCCTTTACACAAAGGAGGAGAAGTTTCAAATATGTCTAATTACAGACCTATTTCACTCCTTTCAGCTTTCTCAAAAAATTTGTAAAAGTTTTAAAAAAAGATTATTGTTTTTTTTTTTAGATAAAACTAGATTTTTTAATAACGCACAATATGGATTTCGAGAACATTTAAATACTGAAGGTGCTTTGATTAGTTTTTTGGACAAAGTATACGGTGGTTTAAATGATAATAAAAAAGTTGCAGGATTGTTTATAGATATTACGAAAGTTTTTGATACTGTCAAGCATTTAATTTTATTTGAAAAGTTATGGAATGCTGGAATTAGCGGAATAGTTTTAGTTTTGTTGGAATCCTATCTTACTGGTAGGTCACAATCGGTAAATCTAAATAAGACTTATTGTGGTCCTCTGCCTGGCGTTTGCTGATGACACAGCCTGTGTTTATTGTAAAAATGACTGGTCTGATATTGCATATGCCATACAGTGTTACCTAGCTCGGTTCAGAAGATGGTTTAATTTACATTATATCATATAATAAAGCCCAAAAATATTTAAAAAATGTAGATGATTTCCCAAATATAATTATTAGCCATGCTTTGAGTTGTTCACTTTCGGACTGTAATTTTAAATGTTTTCAAATAGAAATGGTTTCCAGTTTTACATATTTAGGCATTTTTTGGGCAGCAAATTGAAATTCTCTGAGCATGTTAGCAACATTTGTAAGAAAGTCCGGGTTTCACTTCGTCAATTTTACTTCCTAAGTGAATATGTCCTTGCAGCGCATCCTTAAATCCATTTACTTTGCATTTTCAATTCGGAAATCGAGGGGGTGGTATTTATCTTCATAATTTGAATCCTGTCATAACTTTACAGAAATGTGCCAGCTCAAATTCTACCGTTACGTTCTCGATACGTTTATAAAGTATTGAAAATTTTTACGTAAAAGTAAGATCTATTGATCAGTATGATTTGAGAGTTAAAAATCTATGTGTTATTAATTTTACTCGGAAGGAATATTGTCGTAGATTTTATAGTATTATGGCCCCCTATCAATTTAACTTACTACCCAGGCAAGTAAAGTCAGAAAGTACAATGGCAAAATTTTTAAAAGAATTGAGGTGTTCGCTTTTTCGTTTTCAACACATCAATGATTTAGAAAAGTATTTTTAAATTTTATTTTAATTTTACGTTTTTGTTGTTGTTAGGGATGTTATATTTTTATTCTGTTATGATTTATTGATGTTCGCATAGTTATTTCTGTTTTCGAGTTTCCAAATACATACATATGTACATCTTTGTCATATAATTTTTTCCACATAATCTCTTTTAGCCAAGCTACACACGATTTTAGCTTCTAGTTTCAAACTAAGTCGTAATAGATTTATATTGTAAATTTAAACCCTTATTGTATATTAAAACACCAATTTTTTTGTATAGTTTTATTCTGTTCTCTCGAAAATAAGATTTAAACAAAAATCTACATCTCAAAAATGGCCTTAAAGTTTTTTAATTTCATTTCTCGTTTCTCATTTCGGATGCAATAACAAAAATTTAGTTTGCAACCAGAAGCTAAAATCGTGTGTAGCCTTGGCTCTTTTATCTCGTGCAATTTTTTTATTACTTTTTGTTACATTTTCTTTTATCCTTTTATTTTTAAAGTGAGCACCTCACGCTCTAATTTTTTATAAATTCATTTTTTGTTGGTACAGTTGAAACAACTAGCTTCTGACTGTTCCTATTATTTTTTATTTTGACTTTAACTTAAAATGTTACATGCTTAAATGTAAATTAAGTGGCTACTTCGTAAACTAATTTAAATATCTATAACTTTTCAAATAAAAAAAAATAAAAAAAAAATAAAAATGTAGTACTAGCGAATTATTGTTTAGCCTACAAAATTCGATTATTTAACATTTTTCATCTATATTTCATTCGGGTCCCGGTTGAAATTACATATTTTAAAATGACATTTTTAAAAACGACATTTCTCAAAACTGCATATTTCAAAACGGCATAAGGTACAAAACGGCATAAGGCACGAAAGGACATAGGTACAAAACGCCATTTTTCAAAACGGCATTTCTTGAAACGATATAGGTAGAAAAATTTAGGTGAAGGAGAATATTATATGCATACTAAATCTTCAAACAATTTCTAATTTCCATGAAGGTAAATACGTTTCTTAAAATATACCTCACTAAACCTAAACATGTGAAAGATAACATTTCAAAATTAAGGACAGAGTTTTGTTAATGTATGTCTTCTTTATAATATACCATAACACGACCAGTTCTTGTTTACTTTACCCAAGAATGTAGGTATAGTTTTAGGATTTTGTGGAATTGGTACCCCAAAAATTAGTTTACGCTGGCTTTGCTTTATTTGGATTTGTAATTATTTACAGTCTAAACTTGCTCGAAAGAAATTGTATTTTGTGGATAATATAATAAGGCATAAATAATAGATGCAATACAATTTTTTGAAGGCAGTTATTTCAAAATAGTTCGAATAAGATTTATTTGGTTAGTAAATTCATGAATTCATCTTTTTCCCAGGCTTCAATTCTACGCCATGAAGAGCGCACTAATGATTTATTGCGATTAAGAATATAATTTCAAAATATATTAGAATACGGTTCCAATGACGAGCGCCTAATATTCTTAATGAGTTCAATCAACGCGCGTATCGAAAACATGATTTACGACGTTACCTTTTTAGGCCACCATTAATATTGTTTTTATTTAGCGTTGAGATACACCAATAAAATTTAATTAATTTAATTACTTTTAGAAAGATTTATGGATGAATACACTTAACCAAGTCGATTCGATAAGTGGGCGGCTAAACAATAATTAATCCACATCAAAATGGCAAAATTATTTAAGTGATTGACCGAACGGAGTTAAATCATGTGCTAATATCCTAGGACACTACATCACAACCATTACGGGCACACTAGCCCGCTCAGCTCATAAAAATGCCTACGTCTATGCAATTTATTATAGCAATTAAAAATCTTTGCATCATTTATATCCGCATATGTCTGGGAGGGGTGGGTGTTTGTGTTCAGCTTAAATTTCAGAGTGCACAAAACATTTTAATTAAATCAATCTGTGCAACTCATCTTAATGCCAAATTTTCATATAAATTTATAAACCATACGATTATTGTGGCCATAAAATCGTTTATAATTTGATGAACGTGCAAGTTATTTAAAACTGCAGTTTATAAAAACAAATTGGGATATTAACCGATGTTTATGTCTGCAAAACGAATTTATGCCACCAACATTTTTTACTTAAGACGTTTATATTTTATTGCCACCATAATTTTCAATTTACGAAAAAATCAATTTTTACAAAAATTTGTGAATGAAGTAAAAATTTGGCCACGCACCGTTTGAAGGCGTTAAATTGGTTGATTTTTATCTCGCGGTATTTATTATGCCATACGAATATGTAATTTGCTTTACGGTAATTGTTCGATTTGACAAATTTGTATATTATAGTGATCTGATAGTTTTTAAACTTATCGGCAAATTTTAGTTGAAACAGTTGTAACTGTCTAAAAGATAGTTGATTGAAACATGATAGATTTGTGGTAAACTTTTTAATCGGATTATATCTATCTGTATACTACATACTTGTAAGGTAGGAATGTATACATTAATTCAGCATCCTACACTTTGTTGATCGAGAGCATTCATAAAACGAAAACATTTTATAACCCGATACATCTGATGTCACTTATGGCGTCGTTGTAAGTAATTCTAATTCTATTTAGACGACCCCATAAATAACGTAATCTAAAAGAAAATATGAAATAAAAATATATTTTGTAATAGATTTCCTAATCGCAATTAATTAACCGTAAATGGGCGGTAAATAACAATCATTGAATCATTAAATTCATTCTGTTAATGCAGCATAACATCATTTTTAATGTTTTATGTTATATAATTCTTAAAATTTAAACATTAACTCAAACCATCATTAAAAAACACATAATGTCGCCCATTTGCTGCAAGAGTGACACGATCCAAAAATTTTAATTTTCTAGTAGAGCGATTCGAAAATATCACTCAAAATTGTTTGTAAAAACGGAGTTTTTCAAAAGTAAATTAAAAAACGTTCTGATTAGTAAAATATTTTTTTTCTGTTCCTAAACCCTCAATCGGATCTTAATTTTTATAATTATTTAATATTTTATAAATTTTGTTAGAATATCTTAAAATGTTAATTTCTTTCGCGGATTGAGTGATTTTTTATATGAAATTTTAGCTAATTTGGTAGAAATAACTTAAGAGAGTATATTTTGACACAAAATAACGAAAATATGAACTTAGCTAATCGTTTGATTCGAATATCTTATAAATTAGTTAACTTTGAGTTGTGTCACTGTTGCAGCAAATGTGCGATATGTAGTTAATTTGTATATTTATTACATCTAAATACCTGAGCCTGAGAAAACATGCTTGATAGCCCGTTTCATTACCGTGCCGGTGTACATTGGTATGGTTATATCTCAGATGTAGCTTCTGAGCCTTAAGTCCTCGCCTTTACTAATTTTTAATCCTCGTACAGTGTTGATAATGCCACTTTTCAATCAGACATGACAACTTCGGATTTGTTTAGACCCATTTAATGTCAACAAATCTGCTTAAATTCAAAATATTTCAGTTTACACGATTGCCAAAAATGGACAATATCTTGCATTCGCTACTTAGGAAGGTAGATACTTATTTAAAAATGCCATTCGGATTGGCATCAGACGCAGAAATATGAACAGATTATGAACAAGAATGGAATATCAAACTAGACTATTAGAATAGACGATATTCTGTTTCACACAACAACAAAGGAACGATGCGAATAGATAACGAAACGTTAATGGAAATACTCGTAATTATGAAAAAGTCAATAACATTCTCGCGGCACGAAAGCGGCTTAGAGTTACATGAAACAAAAATATATTTTTTTTTAATTTCTTATACAAAAATTATTAATCATCGTTTAGTAATTTTAATTAATTTGTTGGCTGCTCAAAAATTCATTTTTAGCTCAAAATTGAATCCTCCTAATGTTGTCGTATTAAACGTTTATTTTATAAATTACAAACTTTTCAATTTCTTTAATTTTGAATATAACTTTCAAACAAGGACGTATCCAAAGGAGAATTGTGGCGATCGTCCATGGGTTGAAAATGTATTTTACATTTTGAAATTGAAGACTCTATCTAATTGTAGTTGAGTAAAACTTGAAATCCGCGGGTGGACAACGTTAGCTATCACTCTCAAAATTCAAAATGAAATTCAAATTCTAAACTAAATTTGTAAATCAATTCAGGAAAATGGTCAATATTAACCATGTAGAATTTAACTCGGTCATTTGCTAACCAGTAATGGAACAATTATCCGACGACACCCTATTCCGTAAAGGCCAACAGTACCATTCGATTCCAATTTGCGTTAAACATAGAAAGCAATCAGATACAAAACTTAAGAAAAAAATAAACGAACAAAATTGACACGAATTAAGTGTCCTAATAAATTTGCACGAAATACTGCAGAAAAACGATCATAAAAATATACAACTCCAGAAACAGGAAGCTACAAAATACTTGAGCACAGACTCTGAGTGTGAAAATAATAGTTCCAGTCTGGGTAGGAAAGAGAGTAAAAACGTAAACTTGGATCATCGTTGGTTCTGTCGTTTAGTCGAACAATAAATATTGAAACCTCTGGCTTCCTTAAGTGATTGTGGCCTATCATTCACAATGACGGTTGAGCTCTTTAACAATGTATTGGTATCGTACGGTAGGGCCTCAAATGTTACTTGCTGCTGTTTTGCTGCATCAATTGCGAAACAGCCGTCGATGCAGTTTGCGTTTTCCAAACTTCTAATGACAATTCTTCCATCAAGTTCGTGACCGGCAATTAATCGTGAGATGATGTTTACGTACGTAAAGCTCTTCGTATGTCCACCTATTTATCAACACGTAAATGAAGAGAGTATGTCCACCTATTTGATGGTGAAATTGTAAGTGAGCAAAATGAGTGCGTATCATTGCAAAACGCTAGCCGTGTACACCGGAATGCCTTTCTTCGACCCAAAATTCCAGAAATTTCAACACTTTCTGGCCAAAAGATTGACCAATTATTGTGCCGATTAATTGTTGAAAAATGCCAAGTGAAATCACACCCGGTTGATTCGTAATCCAACTTCACCTGCAAGAAGACATCAGACAGAGTGATTTTGATGATCCCTCTATTGACTCCATATTGGCTCAACTCCGAGAACATTTCTTTCGTAATTGGCATTGGATACTTATTCGGTCCCTCGGTTCATTCAACTCTGTTGAATAATCGACACAAATATGAATATGTTCGGCTTTTGTACTGACGGCGACCAGCGGTGAAGTAAAATCCGAGTAATCAATCGGACTGATTACTCCAAATAATTAAAATCTCTCGAGATCCATTTCGATCGCTTCTCCCTCATTTTCAGTTTGTGCAAAGGATGGGCATTGTTTCTGCCTCCAATGTTAAAAATGCTTTCATTTTGTTGCACAAACCCAGTGATTCAGAAAAGCTTCCATCCAATCAATTCCGAGCATGTTCAAATTTGAATTTGAAACGTAACACGTACCATACCGTCTTCTCGGTCGTGCAACTTCAAACGTGTCGTAAATTTTCCAAGCATATTAATTTGGTCCCCCGAAGCGTTTATTGTTTGTTCTCCTCACGCGGTCAATGCAGGCGATTCTAGCAGCTTCCACCAGCTGTCGGAGATAATCGTCCAGTCAAATCCGAAAGCACCATGTTGATGCAGTTGACTTGAATAACCTGCCGTCTGATGACCTACTTACAATCAAAATATTCTTAAAATGAGCAATCACTGTGGAAATTAATTTTCCCACACTTTCGATACGGAAACTTCACGGTTTGTTCGGTGCTGTTCCACTGTGGTTTTCGGTGCATTGCAGAGTGCAGCATTGCACAACACTTTAGTATTAGAGAGGCCACAAAACAACCGACTTTTCAACTTTAAGGCTGCTTTCGTGTCGTAATGTTAACAACCTGTCGCAATGCCATTTTCCATTTAATTTACAGCATTATTCTTGCTTCTGCTTCATACTGCATTTTTGGGCTGTCCAACTTGTTAAGAAGTTTCTTCAACGTCTGAGCGTCTTACTGCTTGTTTAATCCTTGCACAAAAATCAATATTTTCAAATCATCAGATGTGCAATTTGCAATGTCGAAGTTTCGCAATCAGATTCATTCGTGCTGCATATACTCGGAAAATGTTTAACAGCTTCTTTTCCCATCTTCAAACCCTTATAGCGCATCCAAAGAAATGGTTCTTTCCTGAGTGGCAAAAAATATCGTTTCGTATCAGCTGCGGTACCACAATTCGAACGTTAAATTGTCTTCAGCGCAGTATACAAATTTCAATATGGGGTCTAATAAATTTTTATGCAACGATTTAAGTTGCACCACATTTGCTGGTGGTTGCTGCTTTCCTTGCTGTAGTGCCGATCGTGCCATCAACACTGCGATTGCCCCAAGCATATTCCCAAACATTTTGGTGGGCGATTTTGATTTACCAGTGCCAACGCACCGAGCAGTAGAAACAGAGGTTTGCCAAAACTGGAAACAGAATCCCAGGACGAGTCTTTTTGGGAGGCCAAAAAGTGGGAAGCTATTGGACTATTTCGAACAACACGATAAGGACAGTTAGAAGTTAATTTTACTTTTTTTCGTTATATTTAATTGTTGTTATTTTCACATTGTTGCGATGTTTCAATATGTATGTTGTGAGATGGTAAAGGTGTAGATAAACACAGGATTACAACAGAAAGTTGTTAACTAAACATGGCAAGATGTAATTTGAATTAATAATTAATTATTATTAAAGTATTAATTATAGAAACACAATTTTTAGCATATCGGACTAATGGAAATCAACCTCGCGCAGTTACCTAACCGAAAAGAGCTTCAAATTATTGACAGCGAGCTAAAAACACATTCAACCCACGTTTGCTGAAAGCTTTAGAAAATCCATTTTCTAAGATACAATTCAAGCCAAAGTAATAAATGGTGTAGGATAGACAGACACTGATTAATTTAAAAAAGGATCATCATATTCATGACAAATTGAATAGCATTAAGCTGTCGCTAGAATCGGCGGTCTGCTTGCCGACCTTGAACAGCAGAGGAAAATAACAATAGTTGTATAAGACTGAAATTTATGTCATGAATAAGTAAAGTGTTAACATAATATAAAGGCCAATTGTTTTGTCGGTCAATTTTGTCTTTAAGAACAAACCAATTCACACCAACTCTGGCATAAATCATCATGGATGATGAGTCGCAAAAAATATTTGATTTCAGTTTCAATGCTATACATTCGTCTAAAATTCTAAACTCATTGTTAATGAATGATCTGATCAGTATCTTGCGATTACTAATTGTACGTGAACTCTTCGCTGCCGATCATTATTAAGATGTATAAAAAATAAAATAAAGATCAAACAATGGATTATGCACACAAAATCGTGTGACAAGTTATTTGTCAGTAAGTAAATACCATATGAGGCGCGAAATTTAAACAATCAACAGCTTTATATCAAGATTAA
This sequence comes from Nephrotoma flavescens, assembly GCA_932526605.1. NCBI lineage: Eukaryota > Metazoa > Arthropoda > Insecta > Diptera > Tipulidae > Nephrotoma > Nephrotoma flavescens. Next base: position 272,531,476 of record OW052222.1, on the reverse strand, counting down.
AATAGTTATAGTAAAATGTTCCGTTACAATTTTATTTGATTGGCACACATACGCGCGCTACTCACCACGAAGCCAGGATAGATATTAAACAAATAAGATTGTTGTGTACACGTAATATTATAAAAAATTATTGAAGAATTACTATTTTAGTCAGTAAGTCACCTACAACAATAGATGGTTCTGTTTTAAATTGCATTTATGAGAATTTCTGCGCTAACATAAAATGGGACACCCACGCATGCTTTCTTCTTGATGATATAATATAGGTAGATAGAATATAAACTTTATTGCAATGACCATATTTGTCACAGATCTAGAACGGTTGATACAAATGATGATAGAATATTATTAATGTCTTAATTAATTACGTTGTTTATTTGCGGAAAAAACGTTGTTTGCACAATGGTACAGCGCAGTGTACCGAGATTAAGGATGCAAGGTTTGAATTGCACTAGAGGCTCAACCCAAAAGTTAATTTTCATCACATGATTACGATCGGTGATGGGTGATGATAAAAAACCCAACCATGATTTTGGTGGTACCGTATCATTTTACAGGTTGATTTGCAGCTATGCAATACATCAATTGGTATAAACGGCAATCGCGTGAATAATTTATTAGGTGGTGTGTGAGTGAAAAAAATAAAGATTTGATTGGTCTTCAAAGGATATAAAATTCATTGGTTAATATATACTTTCTATATTTAAATATATAAAAAAAAATTAATTTAAAAACAGGAGATACCAGCAAAGTCCGCGATTGTTGAAGCCCATCGCTGCTGAGGGCCTTCGATTGTTTTATAAATTTGCCATTACCGACCAAATCTAAAACGTACTCATTTTTCTAAAATTCAATTAAAGGAAAGATACGAGTATAAAATATACAAATTCCTTGCCAATGCTGTCTTACTTACTAAGGTAAGATGTGGAAAAGCAACTAGAGCGCGATTTCTTTTAGAGTTAGAGTGTACTGTGAAAAACTGTATTATACGTAGGATTTAGTAAGACGTCAAATAATTTGGTATCCCTTGAAAATACAGTTATTCCAAAAAATTTGACGCGTCAGACAAAGGTTTGGAAACAAATATATTTTACAAAACTTTCTCTCACTGAGAGTTTGGGTAAAAAACATTTTTTTAAAATAATTTATTTTCGGCTTACAGTTCATATGTTACAAACGATACCTTGACAATTGATTGAGATATCTAATCAAATTCGTCAATAAAAGTAAAACTTATTAACGAGTAGGAATTTATTGGTTTGGTATTTATTTTAGATCTAGACACACTGAAAAAAATCCACATATGAAAATCGGGCATAAACCATGTCAATGAAATTATACCTGCATATTATATAAAGCATACATGACTCAGACAAAAATATATCCGAATTGACCAATAGCAATTTTCATTGTGTGAATATCTTTATTCCTATTAATTTATTTTATTTCCTATTTTACATTATATGAAATTTAGAAATATAATGTTTACTACATAGAAATAGTTTTAAGAGATATTTTTGTAACCAAATCATAATTATTGTTTATCGTTTTATAGCATAATATATTTCTATTTCTATATTAAATTAAGTACATTACACTAACTCGAAATAATAAAATGTTCACCGCTTATTAGTAGTATAATATAATTCGCTAAGTCAACTTGTATTTGCTTCATATAGGTACCTGAAGTTTTCATCTTTAGTTTGTAGCTTGTGGTGACCACTGCAATGAGCAGTGTGACGAGGTAATTAAACTTTTTAATTTATGAGATTTCTCAGTCTTGTTCATTTGGACCAAACTACCAAACACTTGGTAACTGGCTATCATCCAGAACAAGCAAGCTCTTATTTTTTTGGAAGGAAGTGCTTTTAAAAATAAGTCAAAATGAAACATGGTGATACAGGCACATGGGTCAATCTGACATAAAAGTCTCCTTATTTAGAAATTACTATAGTCAAATCAGTTGTTCTAACCATTTAAATTATAAATATTTTATTTACAAGTTAGGCATAAAATATTTGGAAATTTCACAAACTAACTATCCATCCTGCGCATAAAATTTTATTAATTCCGAAACATTTTTTTTAGTAGCAGCTTTATTTTATAGCTACATACGAAATTTTTAATGTTAGTTTTGATATTTAATATTTTCATCGTAATTATTAATTATTTGATAAATGGACTTAAAACAGACTAAATAAAACATTTCAAATTGGGATATAAATTGTTGTTGTCGTCTTTTCAAATATATGTATTTTATATTCGAAACATGTATAAACTGTGTCGTTTCTGAACATGAGTTTTCTCAGCGCAGAATATAAACAGCAAAAAGGAGAAGCTCATAAAAAGTACAGTAAGTGGGTGTGTAGGGTGAGTAACGAAAGCTTGGTTTTCAAAATCTCGGTTTTCAAAATCCCGGTTTTGTATAAAAAACACCTGAATTATCGGTTCAGGAAATCTCGGTTTGAATTTTTAAAATTTGGCATGTGGTAAAAAAAGCCCCGGTGGCAAAGTGGTCAACATGCTTGCTCCAGCAACCAGAGGACCCGCGTTAGATTCACGGTCAATAAAAATACATTCTGATTAGTAAAATAATATATTTCTATTCCTACATCCTCAATCGGATCTTATAATTTTTATAATTCTTTGATATTTTATAAATTTTCTTATACTAGTTTCCAATATCTTAAATCACCAAATTTCTTTCGCGAATTGAGTGATTTTTTATATGGAATTTTACCTAATTTACTAGAAATAACTACATAAGAGAGTATGTTTTGAGACAAAATAATAAAAATATGAACTATTATGGGAATCGTTTGATTCAAATATCGTAGACATGAGTGAATTTGAGGTTGTGTCACTATCGCAGCAAATGAGCGATATAAAACGACTACAACTTCTACCAGGTTACATAATATACACAAAATCGCTTTTTTCATCAGCGTCGCAGAATTGTCATTTAATCCAACATTTGCTAAATAAAATTAACCTACGGTACTCAACGGCAGTTTGAAAAGATTATTCATAGAAATAATTAATTTAAAGTGTTAAATGCGTTCGGTGATTTTTATCATCCCTCAAACAAAGTTGAACTCATCATATTTAATTACCTTATATTTGTTATTATAGGTATACTCGTATATTATATTTTATATTATCTCATATTTTATTATCTATTGTTAAAGAATATTCTGCGGAATTTCTATAAAAGGCACATCCATCATTTTATCACAAATTTTGCCTTCGCTGCTGATTTTATTAAATCATCAAAGCCGCAGTTTAGTAACCTTTATAGTTTATAGTGAACACTTTTTATGCAAATATTATTGCTATAGATTTTTATATGTTTTTTTTAATTAAGAGTGACTGTCATAAATATCTATAATTAATAATTCCTCATTAAAATTACTCAGTGGTATTTCTGCCACTTTATGCAACTCCAGTTAATTAACTTACAAAATTTAATCACACATATTACATACCATCTCGAAATCTAATCTCAAATACTGTAAATGAAAAGACATAAGGTGAACAATTCTTGTTAATCTAAGTAAACAAAAATTAACACTTTTATGTAGGTAGACGCTAATCTTTAAGATTCTACATAAAATTTAGAAACGTGAGTATTACGTGTAGCCAGAATTTATATTGAATGTCGGGAATTTGTCTCGAAACTATATGAAGTAGACCGACCTAACAAGCAATTCATCATCATAAGCGTTTATTGTTGTGAACAAACTTAAGAAAACAAATACTTTTGTTGTGTTGCGTCGTCGTGCGTTAAGTCATTTTTACTTATATAGAATAAAGCGAAAAATTTTCTTGCCTCATTTCTTTTTTGCAAAAAAAAAAAAACATAAAACTAAAAAACAAACAAAATGGACAAATTTAAGTTTAAGAATTTTATTGTTTCTATAAAAGCACTTGACTGTAGAATCAGAATCGTTATATAGTGATCAAATATTGAACGACGTGTTTAACATAAGTGGAGGAACGATTGAGGCTGTATTTTCTTAATAAATTATAAAGACTTCTGAATAGAATTTTTTCAAATTAATTTTTTATTATTAATTATTTGTGTTCAAGTGTAAAGTGAGCCATGAAAATTGTAAGTTAATTTTCTGTGATTTTTTAATTAAGTGTTTGTGCGAGTGAATTATGATTACTAACAATTTAGGTTCTGAGTAGAAATTGTTCTAATTTTCTGTTGGTTGAGTTTTGGGTTTGATATTAATTCTCAGTCTTAATTTGTTTAACAAAATACCATATAAGTAGCATTAGGGTGAGTGAAGTGAAATAAAACATTTAACCCTAAAACAACATTGTTTAACTTTGGTCCGTGGAGCGGTAACTAGCTATGGAATATTTTTGTAATTGAGTTAAAACAGAGTTGATATTACTGAAAAATTTTCGCATTGCATACATTTCATAATAGTTTTCAAATTTTAATTATTTCTTTTTATTTGTGCTATTAAAACAAATTATCAGAAATTTAAAATCACGAAGCAGTTAAATTTTAAAGTTGTTGGAGTTAAATTGGTTAATTCTATTAACTAAAAAATTGTTAACTGATTTGAATATTTTATAATTATAACAAATTTCAAATTACCAATGTACGACTTTTCATTAATTAGGCTTGTAGTTTGATTCATTTAAGGATGTGAAAAATTCATAAACAAAAAGTTTGTTAAAATTAATCGGCACAATTCAGTTTCCTTACGTTTTTGGTATTTCACTTTTTTTAAAGATAATTTTTAATTATACAAAAAAAATACAATAAACACTTAATGTAAACAAAGAGTTTCTAAAGAGGAACTGATAACGGAGCGTAGATTATCGGCCTCGGAACTTTCATGTTCTTTAAGAATATTTTTGTTACAAACATCTCGCACGCAATCACTTGAAACTTAATTCAAATTTTCATTTTCTCTGTTTGATCTAAAATTTTTATAATTTAGCTAATAGTTTTTCCGTATCGAAATAGGATAGAAAAAATATTCCCAATTTAATTATGCCTGAAAAAATTATTGCGACAAAAATGATATGTAAATATTTTTCCTAATTCCTTTTTCCTAGGGAAATACAGAATAGTATCACAGGAGTCTCTCATATTTTGAATCGCATTCATTATATGAATGTAGACCGAAGATGCTACGCTATAAAATTTGCTATAACTCCTTGATTCAAAGGCTAAATTAAAGAAGTTGTATTTGGAGGTAAATAATCACTTCCACATGTATGCTTTTTGAAATCCCATATAAATAAATTCTTTGAATGGCCTGGTACATTGTCAATTATTAGAAGAGCTCTGGGTTCCATCTCATATACTCTCGCAATAAACTTTGGATGCCGGACAGAAATAATTCACAAAATAATCTTTACTATTAGACATCCAAATCACGAGTAAATTATGCTTGGAGTATCCCCCGGAAGATTTTCCGAGTGATACAGCAATAACGATTTCAATTTAAAATCGCCTGAAGCGTTTCCACCTAATAAAAGCATAAGCCGATCTTTCGCCGCCATCTCCTGGATGATCGTTTCTCTCTTTAGAAATAAACGTCTTGGAATTCATTCTCTTCCGAAATAACCCTGTGTTCTATTCGTTGAATATTAGTTCGGAGGGATATTTTTTCTCAACTTTCAACGAGTTTAAAAATTTGGTAAATTCTTTCGCAGAAATTACATCGACCTTAATGGCCTCTCCACAAATGTTTATGTTGTGGATATGAGCACGAAACTTAAATTTTTCGAACCATCCTCGGCCTGCTGCAAACTTTTCCATGCACTAGTACAACGTTCTTCAGAGGTTTGTTTGTCTAACTCCTCAAATTAACCTCTAAGTTTTTCCATTTCATTCAATGGCAAATCTCTATTATTTTGGTCTTTTGTCCGATAAGTTACCAATTTTTCCATTTTTTTCGAGAGCCACAGCTGAAAGTGGTGTTGTTGATTGCCTAGATTTTTTAATTTTTTCTGCATTTTACATTACAGTTCTAACAATTGATCCGGGTAAATTTAATTCACGACATATATCTACTTGACGATTGCCATTTGCTACTTTCAATCTTATATCCATAAATAAATCCCTTCTTGAATTTTTTGTCAAATCCTTAACACTTTCGTTTCTTTTCGTTCCGACATTTTTTAATACAAATTTAGTAATTATAATGATTCCAAAAATATGTAGAAACTATTTCAACAAGGAACAATGTCAACTTTTTAATTCTTTGTTTGTACATACAATACCCATAACTTTTGATTTATGTGAATCCCCGAAATATTAACAAAAATGGGCGAAAAAAAAATTGAAATACAGAAACCATTTTTTTGTTTTTTGCTATTCTTTTTTATGATTTTTTCATCTTTAAAAGTTTTAAAGGTTTTAAATAGGAGCGTGATAACGTTGTGAGAAGGCGCGTCGTATGAGGTATTACTGTATTAATTATTGTAGTTTCCTTGCATACTGCGAGCGAAATACTATTTTCTTATGTAAAAAACAAAAACGAATAACCTCAACTGTGAGGTTTAGGAAAATCACTAGCACTTGATCCAAGTAAAGTAAAATGCTTGTGTCAAATCCCTGAGCTCTCATAGCAGAACCATGAGCTTTCTGTTTCTATTATCAAATTTGGCAAACTTACTTGAAATAAGTGCAACGATCCTCCGGTAATAGGAAAATCCGGTAATAGTAAAATTAGTTATATTTGTAACAATTTAACATAACCACTTAAGTCGAGATAACTATATCCTAATCGATAGTATTTCTCGTTCTATCTTTAACTTCAATTTTTCATCAAACGCCGACTATATTTTTGACCAAGATATAAGCAAAAAACAAAACCACTTAGGTTTGTTTAGATGTTTGGTATTTATTGAAAACCACTTAATTGATAATTTTTGATATTGTGATATTTAAAACAATATGTTTATTTGTAAAATCAGAAATAAATTTAGAATAAACACTTATCTTGAAATAAGTTTTTATTTTGAATTTAATTTTGCATTTGATGTTTACTTAAATCGATATAATATGTAAGTGTTCTTTTCTAAATGCTAATTAAAAATTTTGGGAATTTTCGGCGCATGCAACAAGTTCTTGAAGGTGTCAATGAACGCAGTTTAAAAACCTTGATACCATTGATCCAATGATAGTTTAGTTATATCCCATATTTTTTCACAAATTAATTTAAAATTTAAATTTGGTCCCCTGAAAAGTAGCTAAAAAATAGATAAGTGGTTTTGTTGAATTGCCACAGATATTACCGTTAGCCAATTTCGATTTTGATTTTTCAAAGGTTGATGTCGATTTACTAAATTCACAGTTAAAGATAAAAATTAGGAATACAATTAAAAAACATATGCACAAAAAATATTTTAAACACAAATTAGTACTAAAAATATTAAAGTTAAATTACTAAGATTACACATTTAAGTAGTTTCAGTTGATTTTTTAGCTGTTCTTCGTAATCGAATAGAATTTATGTTAATAATGTTGATTGATTTGGACTTTTCAATCGTTTCGTTTACGTTTGTGGTGTTCAATATCCAACAATCGCTGATTACGGGCCAGAGACTATAATGACCAGATAGGCGATGAATGATGTGACGGAAGAGTATTTTAATTGGCTACCATCCTTAACTTTTATTTAAGGGGCCACATAGTATACTTTGAAGATGTTGTCCTCATTCTCTTTCTCCTTTTCTTCTAAAAACTAACTCGTAACTTACTTGGCCGAATTTATGTTATAGCCGAAAATATTTAGTTATTGGATTACCGGTGATTTCCAAAAGGACGCTTCATCGTTCCTTATACTAATTCTTAAGATATTGATAAAATAAAATAAATGTTAAATAACTGAGGGATCGGATGTTAAATTTTCGTAAAAAGGCAGAATGTATCAGTAAAGACTAAATTGAATTATCAGGTGCGCAACTAAATTTCCAGGTTTCACACAAATATGGTGCTACAGCGACTCATGTAGTTGTCATTTATGTCAGAAGTCATGTTTTATTCATAGCGTGGATAGTTGTAAACGATAACTAGTTGTAACACCAGCACATATCGCAACGTAAAAATATTTTTTTTTTACGAACGAAAATGTCGAGTTTTGTGCCAAACGAACAGCATTTGCGGGAACTTTGCTTTTCTGCTTTAACTTGAAAAAAAAATGCAGCTGAAGCACGTCATTTGTTTAAGGAGGCCTACGGCGAACATGCACTATCGAAAACTACCTGTGAAGATTGGTTTAAACGCTTCAGAAGTGGCAATTTCGACATTGATGACAAAAAGCGCTCCGGAAGTCCAAAAACGAAGAAAAATCGAAGAGCCACTTGAGAAATGTTGCCTTCACGGCATGAAAGAAAGAGCTTCCTGTGTCGAATTGTTACGGGAGATGAGAAGTGGATCTTTTTTAAGAATACCAAATGCAAAAAGTTGTGAAATTCACCTGACGATTCATCAACATCGACGGCACGGCCAAATCGCTTCGGAAAGAAAACAGTGCTCTGCGTTTGGTCGGACCGGAAAGAAATCGTGTACTATAAGCTGCTGAAACAGGGCAAAACTGTCAACGGGCTCGGCAACGCTACTGACAACGACTCATAAATCTGAACCATGAATTGCTCGAAAAACGGGCAGAATAGGACACGAGACATGAACGAGTGATATTGCAGCACGACAACGCTCTATGCCATCGCACTCCCATCGCCCAGGACACCATGAAAACGCTCAGATGGGATCTGCTACCGCCTCCGCCTTATTCACCAGATCTGGAATCCCACTCGGATTATCACTTGTTCCGGTCGATGGTGCGTGCTTTGGAAGGGCTACACTTGGCCAGTGCAAAATTAGTTGGATGAATAGTTCCGGTCCAAAAACGCATCGTTTTATCGTCGCGGTTTTCACGAGGGATGGCAAAAATGTGTAGATAGCGAAAAACAATACTTTGAATAAACCATTTTTTATATTTCTATTGAAATTTTTCATTTTTCAAAAAAACCATTATCAAAATCCGTTACAAAACACTATGGAAAATTATAGTGTAATTATAGGCTAAATGAATTCCTCTTAAAAATTGTAGAAGCCATCTGTTCCAGCTAAAACTATGGATTCGAAACATCCGAAGTAAAAATATTTAAAAAAAATCCAATGTTTTGTCAAATACAAATGAAGCCCAACATTTTCTATTCTAGCATTTAATTAGACCTAGGACACTACCTTACGTTTCGCGTTCTAAGCTTTAAGTGGTTGTTCCATTGCTTTTCAAGAACGAGTTGCAAAATTGGCGAATACGGTATTTAATTAAACGGCCTGAAAAAAAGCTAAAAGCCTAAGAGTGGTTTTTCCAGTTAAAAAAGTTCTATGAAAATCTATTAAGATTGTTAACTTATCCAAAGAGCTTTATTTAAAGTTTTTGGAGTAATATCATTATAAACGATTCTTAAACATTTCTATTTTTGATAGAGATGTTTACAAATTCTTAAACATATTTTAGGACTGCTTAGATAATGCAAGCGGTTCAGTAATGGATTTTAATAAATTTTCCAATTTTATTCCGCCTATCACAGAAGGTTCTCGTCCACACAGTTTTAGAAAATTTAAGACTTAGATAATCCAAATGTCCATTTGACATTTCTATAGATGTTCTCGGTGTCCCGTCTAGATGATTGGATATAGTATAGTCGGATTTTCATTGAACTATCACTTATGATCGTGAGGGCTTGTGAACATCTTTATCGGATCGGAGAAATAAAATTTGAATATTCATTCAAAACCATCTAATTTTGAACTTCCGTTCCGTATTTATCATTGAGAAAAAATTAAATAAAAAAGAACTTCTAAATTTTAAAAATCATAATTAATTTCATCATTATGTAACCCATTTTCACTACATTGATCGAAAATAATCTTATCAATGAATTGGATCTCTTACGATTGGTGAAATTTAGTTTGAATATTTATGCAAATTCATAGAACATAAAACCTCTGTGTGGCACTTTGTTGCACCATGTGCCCTTCCAACCATTTCAATAAAAAAGCTTGGTACGGCACAATATCAACAGAATTGAACTCCGTTCTAAACTACACCCAAGAACCTGAAAACATTTCCAGAATTGGCTAAAGAAAAATTCTAAACCCTAAACGGTTTCAAATCAAATACAAGAAGCATGTTAAAACATATTTTGAACAAGCAAAGCAAGCTTTGTTTTGAAGCTAACAATCATAATACTTAGGTCTCACTTATTACCAAAATTTGATTTTGCTTGAGATGTTTGGTTTTATGAGAGACGTGAACATCTCTGGAATCGGCCGTATGCATTTTAAACCATTCTGTAAAAAACCAACCTCGAAACTCAAGAAACCATACTACACTGCATCAGAAAATTCTTTCATGTAAATAATTAGGAAATTTCATGATCTTTAAAAGATAACATCAAGGATCCGTAAGAAAAATCCAGATAAAAAAATATATTACAAATTATATTATTTGCGATTACAAGTCCCTAATCTCGGCTAACAAGCTGATGCCAACGAATCAGAGTCAAGTTGCTCTCATTTTTTAAAAATCGCATCGTCGTTAGTTGTACAGCAACAATCAATTGTTTCGCTGTTCATTGCTAATGCAAATAATAAACATCCTCATGCTTTCAGACGCGCGTCCTTCTTAAAAAACGAATGTCGCCGCGATTGGTGAGTACAAACACCATATATTTATTTCACTAATTTATGAATGACAACCCCAAGCTCGACAGAAGTTGAAGTTTTCATTGGAGGATAATCTTTTTCCCTTACTCTATCTGTGTGAAAATCTTAATGAATTTAACTAACCGTCAATATATTGATACATATTTTTTTTTATAACCCAAAATAATAATTTTTTACATATTGTCCATGTCTCATCTTGGTGTAAAATTACATCTGGTTTCTTTGATTTACTAGATAAGGAAAGAAATATTTAGAGAGATTTTGCGGTCAAAAACATTTTTGTTGTATTTGAGAAGAAAATATATTTTTTCATTCTGTCAAACTGAACTGTCAATAAACTTCGGCGGATTATTACAGGAAACAGTTTGCAACAGACGGGAAGGGTCGATAAGTTTAGCCTGGCTAGTAGGCGTTAGCCAATATGAACTTGTCTTTAACACTGAAAACGTCTGGTTACTGGGGTGATGGTTGAAAGGTATTTTAATTTTATTAAAATGATCCCAATCTTCAACTTCAAATAGGCGTGTTTCAATTTATGAAACTTAGATTTGAACTGCATAAAGAAAAGTAACCAGTTTTATCATCTCTGAGGTTAAGGCAACTTATATCCCTCTGAGGCTCACTATACTTACTATAAGTTTGTAGAAGTTCGATTTTTGCAAAATAGCAGAATTTTGGAAGAATTTTTGTGATTAATCTTTTTTAACTAAGGAACTAGACCTAAACACAGATATTCATCTAGTGGAGTTTGAATAGCTATAGTAAAATTAAAACGATGACTTCAACCTCCAGTCCATATACATAAAATCACTGTTATTTTGAGCATATAGACAATATTGCATCCCATGATTCGAGTTTCAAATCAAACTGTTTATTTCGAGAACAACGACTCTTTTATCTCTTCCGCCCTCAATGATAAATCATTCCATATACGGAAGAAACTTTCATTGCCACAATTAACAAAACCAATAAATTTAAGAGAATTTATACAAAACTAACGTTTTGATAACGCCATGGCGCACTTTCAAAACTATTTTCAATTATGTAAACACGTTGTAGTACAGCACAGCCTCAATCATAAAATGTTAAATTATTTTTGAAATGATTTGAACTTGCGTTTCCAAGACCCGACTATACATTCGAGTAATCCAAAGCTATAAATTTAATTATTTTGTTTTACGATACCACATTTATACGAATGCAGTGGGTTTGCCATAAATATTTTTTGGCAATTTTTACCTAATGACTGAATAATTAATTCATCTCAAATTAATTGCCGTTTGCCACTTCAGATAGTTGTACACGAATAAGAAATGTTTTGGTAATTTTACATTTTTTTACTACAAGGTTAGTTTTATATTAATGGTGGGACATTGACATCTTATTTATGATTGAGGGAGTAGATCACTACTAATTTATGAGAGACATATAGGCCGGACAATGGACAAAATCTGCTAATATGCTGCCATTACTAAAATCTATACGTAATATGTAGATGTACAAATTTTGTTTAGCGCCCACCTGACAAATTTCGTTCAATTTGCAAAAAACAGAATTTAAAACAGATAATCCGACATTAATTGAAACTTGAGATGTATTATTCTAACGGTAAAAATTTGTAATCCCAAAATGGACATTGATTTTGTTGACTTCATAATATATTGTATTAAGTGTTTTGTTCGGTACGGTACATTAGACGTAAGCTTGAGAAACACTGTAATTAATTATAAACAAGTAGCTAAGTTGCAAAACATTAAGATGACAATGAAATATTACAACAGAATCCGAAATATAATAAAGTGTTGCTACCGAAAACAGATTAAAAAACCAATTACTATATTATGGCTTTAACTTGTTAATCATCTTTTGTTCTATTCTGCAAACAGCTTAATCAAAAATGTTTTACGATTCAAAATCAAATAATAAAAATATTTTTATTTCTTTTATTTAACTCGAAATGTTTGAGACTGAATATGAAATGAAAAAGCTCGAAAAAAGTATAAAATGTCTCCTTAATGTTTACTATTTTGTATTTTTAATTCCAGATATCGATATTATTCGTCTCACTGTTGTTCGTCTGCGGAAATGCTCAAAATTCTCTTGAAGCCCGCAAATATCGAAAATCGGGAATGGCACAAGCATTATCTTTAGCTCAATATCCATCATACAATATTATTGAACCAGATGGTAAGCTTTTATTATTCGCCTTAATTTATGTTTTTTGTACACACCAATACTAGATTTCATGATAAATTAATTCAATTTATATTTTTATAACAGGCCCGGGCACTTATGCATATGGATACGAAATTATGGACCCAGCGTCTGGAAATTTACAATTTAAAGATGAAGAACGTCTACGAAATGGAACAGTGAGAGGAGCTTATGGTTTACTGCAGCCTGATGGCTCCATATCCATTACCCGATATGTGGCTGATCATATGGGATATCGACAAACTATGGAAACTAAAAACGATCCAACTTTGATAGGTGAATACCAAAGTAGTAAACGACCTAATACAAACCAACAATCCGCACGTCCACATAATACAGAGCAAGTGACAATATCACCTGAACTGGCAGCACAAATAATTTCGCAGCATGAAGGTTTTCGACCCACAACAATGCAGACAATTAATATTGGAACAACTACACCTACACCACTTTCAAAGGAAAATTATTTACCGCCTCATATGCCAACTACTAATATCCAACAAAACCAAAATGGTGAACCAAGCAGAATTTTTCCTGGATTTCAAAATCAGTTCCCGTTTAAACTCCCTTCATTCGGCCAAAATGCCCAGGGTCAAACTAATTTTTTGCCTACTAATGTGTTTGGTTTTAATCCGAACGAATTCCAAATCCCAAATTTCTTACAGTTTCCGTTTTGGGCACCACAACCTTCACCGCAATCACCGCCGCCGCAATCACCATCACCACCACCATTATCTGATACGCCAAGCCAATCGTCACCATCTTTCCAAAACGATCGCTTTTATTCACCAGTTTTGTATCCGACTCCAAACGATTATTCCAACAATCCTCCTCTACAAAGTGATTACGTCCAAAATATGGCGTATATCCATAATTCCAAACTAAATAACTTTTTCCAAAGTCCTAATTATCCCCAATATACAGCCCAGAGTTTTAACGGCTTAAATGTACATCAAAATATGCGCCAACAGCAGTATCAGCAAAACTTTGTCCCTAACCCATTTACCAAAGAATCTCTTTGGTATAAGGAACATTTACAAAACCAAGGTGTAGCCAATCAAATACCACCCCAATACCCATACTATTAACAACACCGAATCACATCAATGTAATTTATTTATTTATTTAGTTTTTAATCGTGCAGCGCATGTGTGCGCAACTAACGCACCCAAACACCTTTGTTTTGTGTGTGTTTTTTTTTAAATACGTTTAGAATAAAATTATAAAATTAATGAACAAAAATTTGGAGTTCAATCATATTTCGCCCGTAGTCGGACAATAATTTACACTGCTCTTCTGATATAATGAGGGCTGATCCGCTTTTATACAGCATCATATGATCTTGATCGTTTCGAAGCGAGTATAACTTTTTCGAGTGCACCAAATGGCATGTGGTAGGATGTTTAAATTTTTTCGGTCGATTAGGATTTTGATAATCGGACCATACAGTTAGACTGTAATAAACTGGCACCTCACTGACACATAAACCGGTCAGCCAGATCATTAGGAAATGTGAATTTGAGCTCGAATATCTTATGTTACGATCAAATAGCTGCTGTGCATCAACTCGTGTCGACATCACCATAACAGGTAAGTAGTCCTTGTATTTGCTGTTGCCAAGCCCTGTGATTTTATCGGCAATCAAGTAAAACATTTGACATTTATTCACTCCGATTCGATCAATTCGCGGATCAAGAAACATATTCCGCCAGCGACCCGGGGTTATACTCTCGATTAGTATTTTTTGATGGTCGATTTTGATGTGCTTCGAAAAACTCGATATAAATATAAACTGTTCGCACGATGAGATTGGACACTTTACTGGACTACGATCGATATTAATTTCGGCAATTGATTTTGGGTATGTCGATGGTAGATTCTCTTCTCGATTTAAATTAGTTTGAATTGGAATTAATTTCAACGGGGGTCCAAATTTGTAAAAATCGGTTGATCGGAAATACGCACATGCCCGGCAAGCTGTGGATGCTGCAGTCGAAGGTATTGTCGAATCGTAAAGAAAATCGTACTGAGCCGATTCGCGTACGGTCTGGTCAAGAAACTCAACAGTTTCTTCGGTATCGTCATCAGTTTCTTCATTCGCAAGATGTATATTCAGCTCGGATTGACTAGTCGTGTTACTCTGTTGGCCTAATTTTAAACGATGTAGGCTTGCGGTTAGTTTTGTGAACGAATCACTTAACGCTGTATCTGGTACCTTACAATTAACTAAGCAACTGTCATTATCTTCGATGAAACAATTTCCATTTTGTTCGTCGCGATCTTTATTGTTCGTATCCTCCTTAAATATACCATACACTTCGGTTTTTAGCTTCTCACGAATTTCTGTTTTTACTCGTTGAAGTTCTTCGATTCGCTTTTGTTCGCAGCTGCTCGAGAAAAATGAGAATGGATGCATAATTTGAATGCGTGGCTGAATTGATACAGATTTTTGTATGTGACCACTCGAAGATCGTCTACTTCCAGGCGATTCCAAAGGATTATTTCCATCGGACTTAAGCAATGATTTCAGGCTAGATAATGTTGGATTTACCGTGATTGTATCATCGCCAGTACAATTTTCAATGAATGATTCATTATTTGAAGCGACAGTTGAATTATTTTCGAAATTCGAGTAAATTTCTGCTTTTAATTTTTCCCGAATTTCGATTGCTCTTGGATCCACAATTTGAAGTACTACCGGTTTCTTTACTTCTTTTTCTTGACTCGCTATGTGATGAATTCGTTCTGTTTCGGATTCTTCTTTCTCTTCGGAAGATATTATAACTGGGCTTCTCGGACTCCTATCAGAATTATGAATGGTTGACTGAGAAGAATTACTTGACGTGATTATCATGTTCCCGGACGTTTCTGAATAGTTCTTGTAAACCTTAAATTTTTTGGGCGGTCTATATCGCGTTTCTCGACGGAATTCCTTAAGATGTTCAACTATCTTCTGAGAGTGTGGTTTTAGATTGGTACCTCTGTTGATGGTTTCCGATGAGGTTTCATCTAGTATGGATGTGGGTCGCCTATTACCATCGCCTTGGGACATACTAGATTGCACTATAAAATCCCGGAATGCGTTTAACTCAGCCATTGTTTTATAGTAGTGGCTTCTTGCATCAAAACTGTCATCTTCATTTTTGCCACTATAAAATGTTTTTAGAAACAATTCTTTAGGATCTGGTGTAATCGGCGGTGGTTTGTCAAATACCTCTTCATTTTGGGATATTGTTACACTATTATTTGGATTTACTTTTATATTTTCCTCGCTTTTTGTTTTAAATCGGCTTATACTGCGTGATGGTCCAATGCACACCGACGAATGGCTTCCTTTTAACGATGGAGGACTTGGTACCAGTTTTGTGGAACTACGGTCATCTTCATCTTCAGACAGAAAATTTTTTACAGGAGGATGTAAATCAATAACTTCGGGTTTTAAATCCCGATGCTCTAGTCGAAAATTTCTCACATCATTTTCAAAATCCGAACTAAATTGTAATATACTACTCCGATTTTCTATCGTATCATTATCACTATATTCAGGTACTTCTGAAGCCGTTTGCTCAAGTGAGGTACCTTGTTGAGATTCCGAAAGTCCTTGTTGATAGTCGGATTCATTATCACTATCGATCGGGAGAAAATATATTTTCGGTGTCCCATCTACAAACATCTGAAAATTATTTACAAAGTAAATTATTTAAATATTTCAACATAACACTGAGTCACGCACCTTAATTTTTTGTTTAATTTTAGAACCACAAATGGGACATAAATTCCCTTCTAAGCAACCTGTACACAGTAGATGACCTCTCGTGCAAATTATACGATCGAAATTTTTTACATGAATTGAACTCAATTTACATTTTGAACACCACATTTTGTATTTTTCAGAATAAATATAGAAAAAATCATACACGATATATAAGGCAGGGATGGGGTACAGAGATGATAACAAAAATATTTTCTAGCAAATAAATAATTAAAAAATAAAAATTAATTTATTTATATTCATATAAAAAAAAATGAAAATTGACATTTAAAAATAGAAAACGAAATAAAAAAATGAAGATGACCGCACTGCGGAAGTCGCGCGGGTAAAGTGATTGGATAGGGAATTAAAAGAAATCAATTTTATTCCACTATCATGTCCGCGCAATCGAATATCTCAACATAATAAATAATGTTTTTTTTTTGCTGAAACATGGAATAGAATACGTTAGAAGAATTTGCATCTAATTCATTGGAATGAGATAAGAATAATCATTGGAATGAGATAAGAATATATTAACACAAAAAAAAAATCAATTACCTTCCGCGTCAAATAGCCATTCGATTTCTATTTTTGCCCATATAGCGCATGCTAACAAACGTCAATTTAAATTTTTTATTGCGATCGGGTGTATCTTACCTTTTTTTGGTGGTGGCTGCTTTACTTTTTCTACGTTGGAGTATATGAGGTAACTTTCACCCCAATTATGGTTGTCATGTCGATAATGACTCCAACATAAAACTTTAAAAGGGACATGTGGGCTTTTCCGGATTAAACTAGCCGGATTATTTGTTACACGCGGAGGTGAGATTACCAAAAGTTGGGAAGGTAATTGGTTTCGAACTGAAGGAAATTTTCCATAAAATTTATCGCACTTTGAAATAAAGTTAGCTGACATTTATCCTAACAATCACGTAGCATTTATAATTTTTGTTTTGTGAATTGGCATCTCTTCGTCTTCTTCCAAATAAACATATAAGGTGTTTTCGGAAATAGAACCAGGTTAACTTTTGGGCTAATTTTAAATTTGTAAAAAATTATCCAAGTTATCTGGTCTTGTATTTACAATTATTGCTCCTCGGTATTATCCAAGATCATCGCCGCACATGCAACGGGTTTTTTATTTTTCTTTAAGTTATACTTACCGGCATCATCCATGCGTTGAAATCCGATTTCGACTTTCTCCGTCCCCTGACCACTTGTGGCATTATCACTTTCCTCAAGTTTACCATCGTTTTCCGTTACATAAATAATCTCAGCGCCATATATAATAATCTCACTATGAATCGTCGATTCTACATATGGTTGAGCAACCAAAATCTCGAGTAGTTCATCTCAGTCTTCTTGAACTGTGTCAATATCCCGGTTGGTTTGTTCATCATTAAAAAACTAGTTTAGCTCTACTATAGTTGCGGCCGACCAATGGTCCCAATCCATGATATTCATCATCCGGTTCCACATTATAGCCTAAAGCAATTTCTCACAGTTACTCGAATGCTCGACTTCCTGCTTTATATCGTATACGTCAACATATTGTCTTTTGCTAAATAGTTTACCTCTTGATTCGTTCAGGTTTCTGTACGATGTTTTGAATTTTGTTTTGAGTTACGATTACTTTTGGTTCATTTTTTATTTCCAATGTTGTATTATTTGTTGCCTCTCTTCTAGCTGATCAAATTTTTGATCTAAGTTTTGGTTTCGTTGATAAAATCTCCAAGTTAGAATAGCCAATACCTACGCCATATCCATTATTCCAGATGGTTCGAGAACTCACTCATTTCAACAACTTCATGTCTATTCGCCAAATTTTCTTGACTTAAAACTTTTGGGAGTCGATTTTGTTCAAAATTCGACAGAAAAAACATGACGTTTTCGTAAACGTATAAGGGGTATAGTATACGATTTTACATCACAATGTAAGCATCAAAAATTATGAATCGGTGCAAATCGGTTCAGTGTTTTGGTGGGTCGTCTCACTTTTGTGACAACTCACCAAGTATTTGAGTGGAGAGTTAACAAAATTTTTTGGTTTTTTAACACGTTCGCGCAAACATCTTTCATTTTTTAAAGAATAACTCGACATATTTTTCAATTCTCACAATACATCACTTTCCGGAACGAAATATCATGCCAATTATAAAAATTATCAAATGTGTTCCTGAATAGCACACATATTCAGAAAGTGTGCGTCAATGTGTTAAGAAAAAAAATTTAACTACACATAACATATTTTATTTTTATTTTTTTCAATGCGATGTCGAATGGAAGTTTTGTTTTCGCAGAAACACAGAATTAGAAATTATTTTACAATAAAACTAAAATTAAATAATTAAATAAATTTAATTTTATTTAAAGCCTATTTGAATTGCATTTAAAAATGTTAAATTATAAATGGAAATGAATCTAGAAAACACATATCCAAAAAAATTAAATGGCGCACATTCGCACTAACCCCAATCACACATACCACTACTATATACTTGCGGTTATTTAGTCAACTTGTTGAATTTTGAACAAAATTGACCCTCTGATATTCACAATCCCACATCTGTCACCAATTATTACGAATTAAATCTGTCAAATCCGGTTCGTATTACTGAATTGTGAATACCTTTATAAAATTTGACGGTTACAACACCAATTCCCGTAATTTACACCGCTTCCGGAATATTCGCAAAAATACCGGTAATCTCTGAATAATTTCGTAATACAGTAAAACCTGTTTATAACGTACACTTGGTGAATTAAGTACGATTATGATTGGATTAAACGCGCCTCGTTTATACCGTTAATACCGTGTTCTTGAAGTTACCTGTATTAGTGGTTTTACTGAATTTTGTTTTTGCGATTTGTTTCTTAACCTTTGCAGCTTCTTGGCGACTTTACATCCTATGTAGCTTACGAGATGTAGCTTCTTGTAATTGACCGGGCATACTTTGGCCTTACGTTTTCCGGTAAACCGAACGCATTTAGTCGCTTTTTGTCATTTTCTGCGTTCTGATATTAGACTGCGGTTTTTTCAATGGCAACTCGCATGTTAAGTGTTGCCTTGATATTATAGATGCCTTCCACAAAAAGTGAACATAAATAGAGGAACTCTGTTCTGTTTCGAGTTTTTCTTTCTTAATGTATGTAAGCATTTTCTATTTGATGACCCTTTTGTTTGAAATAACTCTAAGAAAGCTGCGAAAGCTGTATAGGTTTTTTTTCTGTTTTCGAGGAAACATTATTTAAAGATACAAGTTTATCGATCAAGTTCATTATCGATTGCATAGTGGAATAATTTGATAGTCCAATAACGTTAATTGGTGAAGGTTTCTTCTCTTTTGTTTAGTTGGTTGTTGTTCTAGAACTAGTTGTGTCTTGTTGACTAATTACGGCTTATAGAAATTAGTTTTCTTGGTACATAATTCAAGTTTGATGGCTACGCGGCTAGCAAAATTTAATTCAAAACAAAAATCGAAAGTAAACTTAAGTGGCTTTGCTTGTATAACGAAGACGAGTCATTTGCAAAACATTATCAAGTGTCTGTTCAAACAACTCATATTATAAATTGATCTCATCATGGATTGACAAAAATTAATCTCGTGGCGCCCAACTTTCATTCAATTTTCATAATTATTCGATACGGCGATGTTTATTCATAATTTGGATGAAAATTTAAATAATTAATTACGGAAAAATGAATTTTAATATTAATATTGGATGGGAAAAAATTAATTGATTTGCACGGAAATTGAAAGCCACATAATATAAAAATCGAAAGTGGCCACAATGTGCATAAATTAGTTTGACAATAATGTATAATTACGAAATTTCTCGAATAAATAATAATTTCGAGTGCATAAAGCAGAATGTTTATTAATTTATTATTACATATCTATCGATACGAGCTTAATCGATTTCCTGTAGTAACTTACCAAAATGATAAGCGTACCACAAAACCAATAAGACAAGTTTCTATTTAAGCAAAATTTTCTCATGTTTAGCGTGCAAAAAATCAAGTTGCAAAGAAATCAAATGAAAGTAAAAAACAAAAAGTTTATTGATAAAGAGGTTTCTTGTTTTTCTCATTCAGCTCAGCTAGATTACGTTACTGGATGCTGCCCGCCGTATTGCAAGCTACATAAACGAACATTAAGCAGTCGACATTCAAGTTTTATTTTATTTGTGGAAATGATTTTTAATGATCGCGAGATACAAAATCGAAATTACCTTGATTACAATGAACTAGACATTTAAAATGAAAATGAATAAAGAAAAAGCATAACGGTGATTACTCATTTCAAATCTCTTTTAATGGTGATAAGAAGTTCAAGTTTTTGATATATTTTTTGTTTTTGTTTGCTTGTGATCTTTGTTAAAAGTTGTTTATCGGCGGGTATAACTGGGTGTAATTCAAGGAATCACCTAATTTCTACAGAAAAACTAACCCTTTTTTTAAAGAGCAGATGAATCTTATCAAGCTGTGTGACAAAACTATTGCTGGGTCAGATTCGACGACATTGTTTTCAGGCAGTATGAAAAAAAAAATACTTGATAATGTAACCTGATTGAGGCGGCCAAATCCCTGTATGGAAAGCAGCATAAAAAGTAATAAATAAAAATAAAAGATTAGTCCGCTCTTTACACGGTTCATAAGAAAAAAATCATTCGACCTTATATCTAGTACCGGTCTGGTGTTATAAAATTTTACATGTGGGGAAATCGACATATTTGAACCTCGGGTTGCCCAATGTCAATTTCATCGAATCTGACACAGAAAAAGTTCATTACACTGCCAGATAAGGTTCGTCCGGCCTCTACAAGGCTTATACATCATCATTTGACTTATACCAGACGATGTTCTGGCGACAGTAAAATCGACCCATCTGAACGCCATACCTTCTGAAGCAAATGTCATCGAATCTGATACAGAAATAATTTATTGCTCATTATTAGTATTCAAAGGTGTTAGAAATATTTAAATCGCATTTGAAACCGTATAGCATCGTATTTTATGGTACCTCAAAAATATTAAGCACAAGAACAAGTATATTTCAATGAATGTTTAATCGATGAATAAATAGTGTTGGTTTTCAACTAACAAAAGTGTGTAAATAATTTGTGTATATTCGGGTTTAAGAACCTTAACGATAGCATAGCGACGTCAGAAGTTAAAATATTGGAGGCGTAGGTTTAATTATAAGCTAAACTGACCTCGTTCGGAGAATTTAACCACCGTATTTGTGTGATTGGTCCATTTAATCGTACCCAAGGCTTGCTGGAGGAGGCAGACTGCTGATGGACGTGGCGTATTGGCGAGCCGAGCGGTTTGGTTGATTTCCCCCCTTCCATTTTTACAATTACTTTTATGTTATTCCCATGCGGTCACCACGTGGATGGTCTAGTTATTGTTGCATTGTTCAGTCCACACAGATTGTCAGTCCACACACGTTTTAGAAATTGCTGGAGTTCTAATAGTTTCCAGTTGACCTTTCTTTTGGTAAAGTTGACGTGAACAGATTTTGTTTCATTAAGTTTTGCTCGCATCTCTTCGTCCAGGTCCTGACAATATTAGTAGCTCTTTGCAATTTGATTGTGGATTCTTCTATGCTACCAGTGACTGCTAACGTTTGCCTTAAATTTCCTGTCTAAAATTTTTACTTAAAATTTCATTTTAATTATGCACGGTGGCAGTGGCAACTGCTTTAAATAGGTTAAGTTTCAGTGGTTGCTATCGCACACTTAGGCCAATTATGGCCCATTGTGATACCACAGGATCCGACATCATAAACTCACTTAAACCCATTTAGTACTATTAATATAGCGTAAAAGATCTTGCACATTACAACTTTCGAGAACACAGAGGCTGTCCATATTGTATTTGCCCAAGTGGTCATGTCTTTTGCCAGCTAGCGCAAGACACGAGCAAAGGAAGTGAGCAAGAGTCTACTCCTCCCCCTCGTCCCTGCAGCTTCTGCAGAAGTCATTTGCATCCAGACCCAGCCTTCCCAGCATCCAGACCCAGCGCATTCTGCACAACTACTTTTATATTTACTTGTAAAGAAGTGCACGAGAAGCGTCCATCATTGACTTATTTCAGAACATTCAATTTCACAATTGATTCTCTCTCTTCGCTGGAGATAGAACAGCATTGTCGAATATAAAAATTTCCTATGGATTTTGACATCTTACAATCTGTTTTAATCGTATAGAATGGACAGATGTGTGACAACTTCATCTAAAATTTATGAAATGGATAAGTTTAGAAATTTGTCCTAAACTAACTTTAGAATCCATTGGAACATTGTACAAGTTGAAAATTCCATATACCGACTTTCAAACAACCATGACTTATGAGTCAGTGGTACAAAACATTTCCAGATTTAAAGATGGGTTTTCATCCGGTCCTGACGGTGTACCATCCTTGTCCTAAAAAACGGCAGTGACATTCATTTTTCCACAATGTGGAAAAAAATGTTTTGATTCCATACTAAATTCCGTACTACAAAATACCAAAGACACAATAAATTCTATTTCGGAGAAAAATAATTGTCTTTCTCTTTCTGTTTCGCGGATACTGTTAAAGTTAGCCGAAAGTTTCCAGCAGAAAGATAATGCAGATAGTGTCTTGAATACAGCAAAAATCAGTTATGAACTCGAATTTAGGAGAATTTAGGATCGGGTTACATCATTCGGGTGAAGGAGAAATTATTTTAGTTTATAGGAATTTAAAAATCGATAGGAGCGAGAGTATAAAGAGAGTTTAAAAATAGTCAAGGCACTATCTGCATTATCTTTCGGCTGGCAACTTTCGGCTAACTTTAATAGGGTGTTTCGCGGTAATTTGTGTTTTATAAGTTTTGTTGGTATCTTGAAACTTTAATATTATTCTCTTCTCAGTTTCATGTAACAAGTCGACGGGTGAATATGCACACGCATGCATGCGTGTGTTTTTGTTTATTTTATTTTCTCGTGTTGTTTTAATTTAATAACTTTTAATTATTATAGTAACATCAATTTTATTTAGTTTAATTATAAAATGGTTGCGATCGGATTGGGCTAAAGAGGTAATAAAAATGAGTTTTGTAATGGCGTCGTAATTTACATATACATAGGTATATGTACGCAGTTTTTGTACGTAAAATGTTTTTGTTTTATTTTTTTAAGATGCTGTGTGAAAATCTAACAGGCGGATTGGATAGCGCGTGAACACGTAAACCAAAACCGTACATAGGAGAATTTTTAAAATTTAAATAAAAAAGGAAATATGTTAATAAAAATTACAACAAATATTTCTTTTTAATCTCAATAGAAAATTATTATTAATCCCAGTTAAAAGTGCTATGGAAATCTGCTCTATTTGCATGCGATAAAGTGTGTTAAATTAGTATGGAAATGTATATGGAATATACCCGAGTTTCCAACGAAATTTCACCTTATTTCTCCCTTTAATTTTTTCTATTTTTAGTCATGATTCACACCAAGGAATTTTTGTGACACTTTTCTTTGGCGAGTAGTATGGATTTCCGTATACTTTACATGGTTCTTTCCATAGGAAGAGTGTAGATTTTGCACACGAATATAAGCGGAATTCCGTTTGCATTGCATGTTGGGTAATTGCTTTCCAATCGTAATTAAATTTTAAGTTTTTGTCTTTGCTAAATTAACTATGTACTCACAACTGTTCCACCTTTTTATTATGAGTAGTTGAAAGCACATATGATAAAACTGTCCACTAAGTGATTGTGTGTAGTATTTTTCTGCCAAAAATATAATTGAATTTCATATGTGAAGCAGTAAAAAAATTCCGGTATTGATATTTTCTTTATTAAGAAGTTAATAATACACTGGACATAATAAATTACCCATTTGTGACATAATAAATTACCTATTTTACTCGCCGTTGCATCTATGCAAAGAAAAAACACATTTTAAGTTATTGTCGAAGCAATTAAAACTTCAAATTGAAGGAACTAAGTGTGAATTTAAGTTATAAAATAATTCTTCAATAGAAGAAATTCGATACACTCTACTTGTAAATCTATGACAGTTGTTAATTTTTACTCGGATGGAGAATTTTTAATTGCTAAAGAGTTTTAGTTGTAGGTGATTCTGTTAGTTACGAGACAATTGCGTATTTGTTAGGTAACAAGTAATTAATTTCAAGTGTGACATATAAATGTGCTAGAAGATTATGAAAGGATATAGCTAGAGTCAAAAAATCAGCGGGATGATTCCCTTCCAAGCATGAGAAATTTTCGAAATCGTGCTACTATAGTTGAAAGTTCTAAATATCATATCTATTTTCCGTTCGGCACTCTAGATACAGCAGTTCCTTTGCAATGGTTCAACCCCCAGTTTTCAATTAAGTAATCAGCATTACCGGAAATAAACTACATAACTCATGTTATGTATTTATCCATTAGTTTAAAAAAACGTTAATAAGAGTTAACGACCGCCTCATTATTATTTTTAAGACAATTTCATTTATGGCTGTTATGTTAAATAAATATTTTAAAATTTATTTATGTTAACTATTTTACATAATCGTAATAAAACTGTACAAATTCATTAAGATAAGTTAACAAAAACATAAACGTTAACGATTCAGACATTGAAAAATGGTTTCTATTTAAATCATTTTAAAAATGTGTCTGTGCTTACTATATTTAGGCACTTAAACATAATTATGCATATTTAAGACAATAACGTTATACTCGAGCTATATGTAGTTGAAAAATTTGCGCAAAGTGAAAATCTTCACTCATTAGAAACATAATCGAGTACCTGCACAAGTGATAAAAAGTCGGTTTAATTGAAATTGTTAAGATTTATTTTGAAACAGAAGGTTTTATTGCCAAATTTCTTTTCTATCTCATTCCACATTAAAATTAAATTTATGACAACTTTAACTTTTAAATAACAAATGTTGTTTTTGTAAACAAAGAGTTATATTTTTTGTTTGTTTTTCAGTGAAATTTGAGAAAAAGTTTATCTCGGTCTCGGTAATAAAAGATGTGCGAAACGGCGAACATTATATTTAGTATGGGGGTGATGCATCATGCATGCTTCTTCTTACCATAAGTGCTTTAATAACATAAACTAAATAATTAAACGATTAGTATTCATTTGATGTACGCTCATGCCGTAAATTTATAAATTATTCATTAGACTTTACATGAAACCGTTACAGATCAATAAATTTTTCATTACAAGATCACTTTAGTGGATTAGAAATGAAAGAAAAAGTTAGTTTTGTATGTATATAGTTTTGCTGTGCTTATGTTGAGCTGCCGACTGATTGTTTTATAGTTTAGCGGTGAATGCATAAATTTGCATGTAGGAAATGTCAAAAATTGAAATAATAAAAAAAAAATTAAAAATTCGAAATAGATTTACTTGCATTGCAAGTGCAGTAATAAAATTACAGGCGAAGATGAAGATGATTTGTTTTATTGTTATTTAATTCACTGTTTATTGAATTCGTAATTAATATTATTTTAATTGTAAAAATTAGATCGTTCGTATCATTTCAGATCGTAATTTTATAGTAATAGTTTACAATAAATTGATTTGAAAGTCATATGTTAATCTGGCGCATTCCACAAATTACTGGAATTTGAATAACTCATATCCCAGTTAAAAGAAACGTTTTTTGTAATTTATAAAATAATGGATTAGTAATTTAATAATAGTCTTGCCATATTCTATACATATATTGAAGTATGCCTCATCTTCCTCAAAAGAGCCGGTGGAGTAAAATCTGTTGGACTAAATTGGGAATTTCGTCTGGCTGTAGGCCAAGTAGTTTGACGCCCACCAGATACGTGATCTAATTTTCCTTCAAGTGCACATTTTTACAGCTTAATGTGTAGCCCTATTAAATGTGTTTGGAGGTGAAGTTCCTTCCTGCGCTAGGAATTCATCTCCAGCGGTTTGAAATAATTAATCGAATCTTTATATAGACTGACCCATAAGGAAGTTGAGTATCCTAAATTGTATAGCCTTTAGGGTGTAGTCATGTTTTAGAGCATATATTTACATCAAAAACTTTTTTCTATAATTTGGATAAATTTGTTCATTCATTCGATAAGGAAATAATTAATTTTTGTTTAAATTCTCTGGCCATGTGTATTTTCCTTATTTTGCAAATTTGTTAGGACCTTTACAGCTCAATTCCCTTAGACGTATCACTTCATGCGACGTGACTATGGATCTTCCTGGTTACTAGATTTTAAAATCAAAATTTAATAAATAATTTTGTGTAAATCTCTCAATGAAAACTTTTTAAATCTTAGTTGACTTCATTAGTTTGAATTTCTTTTTATTTATTTGTCACGTCAAAATTTCAAGTGATAGAAATTGTTATTTGGAGTGATAGCAGTCGATAGGAAATTTTTATGAAGCAGCATGCTAAGATTTAAAAAACAGCCAGAACGACTTTTCTGGACAATTATTTTGTAAATTTCTATTTAATGAGCTAGTAACCAGGAAAATAAGTAGTCACGTCACTTGAAGTGATGCGACTAGGGGAATAGGGGTGTTAATGTAATTGTCAATCAAAAGGGCTATAGTTTATTATTTGAAGTTTGCACTGCGGCGAAGAACTCCCAAAATTTGGTTAATATAAAATAACTACGTTCATTCGTCGATCAAAAGATAAGGAAATTTTTCATTTTTTCGTGCTGAACTCTTCTTAACCGATCTATGAACTAACCCTCTCTGGACTCTGTATAACTGTACCTAACGACAAGGAAAATGCATTTTTGAATCATGCCGTTGTGAACGAATGCCCTGCCAAATATGTATTTGTTACAATTACATCAACTCAATGCTAATTAAACTGTATATAACTGCAACTAGACCATAAACTAGTTAAATTTTGTATGCTCTTAATCACAAAACATTGTAATAAAATAAAACTTGTTGCAAGATTTCGAGGATAATAAATATTTATTGGTGGCAATTTGCCCCTAGATCGGCCCCAAGTTTAATTGTTTTACACGTTTTAAATATAATTTTATCTCGCCCAATGTATGATATTCTAAATGAATCTGGATATTTTAGACAACTGTTCCGAATTTCATAGCAAAATACTACCAAATCTCCAATGCACAGTAGTTTTGTCGTTTTGCCAAAAGTGACCGCATATTTCATAAGAGATTCTGCCTGCTTCTTCCAGTCAGGTTCGCATTTCTTTTTCTTCTTTTCGCATACCAATGGCACGATATTACGATAAATATTTAGGTATCGTGCAATTTCTTCATTGGGAACGACAGCAATTATAACACATGTTGGCCTATGACACGAAAGTTGAATCGCTGACTGGCCGGTTGTCGAAATGGTGATTATGGCTTTGGAATTCATAACATCTGCTGCCAGTGCACTACACTTAGCAAATATATTATTTGTTTTGTCGATTTGGTTTGAGAAGTACACGGCCATGTTCTCATACCGCAAGTCGGTTATGTATTTGATCATTTTTAGTGCCCGATTTATATCTTTTTTGTTGTCAATGGCGAAGCAATCGATATCTGTCAATGAAAATGCGTCTAAATTTGTATTCTTAAACATATCAACTATAATTTTCTGATCTTTCGGCCACTTAATAATATTGAACTTTTCATGACATCGCGCACAGTCGACCAAGATTCTTGTATCAGTCTGATTCTGAATACTGTTAATCCATATTCCATCAAACTGTTTAATTATTGCTCGAACGCACAACATATCTTTTTGTAGGCACACGTCTATACATGCAATTAGTTTGCATCGATTTTGTACCACACTGTATAGTCCTGAGTAATAATCGACAGACGTGACTAATGGGGCCAGTATAAAATCTGCGCCATTTGAAATCGCAAAACTAATATCATCGACTTCATCGGTAGTCGGTTGATTTGTTTCTTTGATATAAAACGGCAATATTACTTCCATGTATGATGCACACCTACAGTTATTTAATATGCAACATGTAACATGTACGCCAAGCACTTTGATCACAATCAGCTGTATTGATTTACCGTTGATAAATATCAAGTCGCCCACTTTCAATTTCGGTATATAACTTTTAAAGTTGTAAATGTAAATTATTTCTTTCATTCCACAAAACTCATAATCTCGCATCGCGGTCAGCACAATCATTTCGCGAGATTTTAAATTTATCTTCTTATCATTACGCAATCGGCCCAAACGCGGCACACGACCCCGTATTTCAAACAAAATACTGATGGGTATATGAAAACACGTGTTCTTCAGGTAGAAATTTCCAATTGCGGTTTGTACATTCAGCAAAATTTTTACGATTTGTTCGCGTTGTGCATTCCACAATATGATGTGGACAATTCGAATACCGTTCCAAAATGAATTCTCAATGTCACGTACGGTGTACTGGGGGAGAATGGTATTGATGATTTTGGTTTTTAACTTTAAATTTGTTAATTTATTCATAATTTTGATTTTTTTTTCCTTTATACTGGAGAATTTTATTTTTAGTAATGACACACGAAAATTTTAGTGGTTGACTTGATTGGAGAGCATTTTTTGGGTGAAAGGTTGATTTTACACAAAATGACGGCATAGTTGAAATGTCAAAACTTTGTCAACGAAGAAATGAAGATTTTTCTTAAAATAAATGAGTTTATTTATTCTGGGTATAAATCCACCCCAAAGAAAAAGCAAAAATTTCTACTTCGATTAATTAAATATCCACAGTGTTCATATCCACTGAGAGTGGATATATTGACTTAGTGGATATATTGGAATGTAATCATTATAACGAGTATATGTCAAAAAGCCCCAAAACATTTCACTACAATAAAAACTTTACAGCAACTAGATTTGAAAATCATACACGTGATAGGCGATATCTTCTTCATCCGATTCATATTCGCCTAAATGTTTTAGGAGCTTGTTCCATACAAACATTTAATATTTTTACTAATCCTAAACTAATCCTTTACGCAATCCTAAATATGTGCAAAAGTAAAATGTTCACGCGAAAATATGTCCATTCTCTCACAGCCTCTCCTAACGAGCCACGCCCACTGTACCGATTCATTAAACCACACCTATTTTAAAAATCAGCCATGTCCCGGCTTTTCTACTACTATTTTACACCATTCTTAAACGCACCCACGAATATTTTATAGAAGCCCAGTGCTGCACAGTATCGCCGTATCAATCTAAATGTCGTCGTGCATTTTCATTATTTTAAATTTGTCTACCATGCACGACCGGCGTAAAGATTTTAATAGTTTAGGTCCTTTAATTATTGTTGATCGTCACCATCCCAACCCGCTCTTGACATTTTGTTAAAAATAGCAAACATTAAACAAACAAGTCTCACGTTTATGATTTTAGAAATTGTAACTATCAGCAAATTAACAATCGATGCATTCGAACGGATATGTGATACGGGAAATGTATTTGTACCGTTGAAAATAAAAAATTTCTCCAACCATAGAATTTAAAAGTTCTGCAAATTTGTGAATTTAGATAACTCCTATGGCCATCCACATCTAATCGTGGGAATTCCCTCTCTCTCTCTCTGGCACTATATCCCATCAAGGGATTTGGCCGCCTCAAATGAGGTTTCATAATCAGATTTTCATTTCGGATAGCAAGCATGCTGACCGCTTTGCCACCGAATTGATTTGTGATGTTTCAATGTGAAGATGTTTTTCCGATTTATGAGAGGACTTTCTAAGATATCTTTACGTTCAAACCAATTATTAAATTGAGTTTGAACGTATAGAAGTTGTCAATGAGAATTTGTTAGAATAGCACAACCGAATGGTCTGTATACTACATAATTATCAGACCATTATACATCTAGTAGAATATGAGCACAAAATGAAATTATTATGATATGAATGCAATCGATGAGGTTTATAAAACCATCTTTCTGAAAACAGAAAAGAGAAAAATTTTGCTAGGAATGTGACAAAGACAAGAACTAAAATTTACATTTACTTTGTAACTCAACACAACATTTTTATTTTACGGTATAAAAAGTTGGGGAAATTTTGACATCAACAAAAACTAACCTAAAAATTATTTAAAAATGTTTGACAATAGTTTTATATCCCAAAAATTACTAACAATTTAATATTATCTTAGCGGTTAAAAATAAAATACCGGTTACTTATTTTGGATAATTTACAAAACAATGTAAAAATTGGTTTGCTATAAATTATGTAAAGGGAATGTTTGACAAGTTCATAATTAACCTAAAAAATTCAAATGTAAATTGACTATTATTCAAGCAGGCGAAAAATAATTGACAAGAGATAATAAAAATGGTGACCTGCCAAATTTTTTAAAGTAAGAAAAATCCTAATAGAAACGACATGTGCGAAGGATATTTTTCTCTATCTAACGAAGAAAAAACCAACCTTATCCAGCAAACATATCAAAGCACGCCTCGAATTCGCAAAATTTCATAAAAATTAGTCTGTTGATGATTGGAAACGGGTGGTTTGTTCCGACGAAACGAAAATACATCAATATCAGTCAGATGGGAAGTACTACTACTGGAAACGGTCACATAAAAAATTAAGTTACGAAAACGATGAAGAATGGTGGCGGATCGGTAATGACCTGAGGATACTTCAGCTGGTGGAACGTTGGTCCACTAGTGATGATCAATGTCATTATGCAAAAGGAAGAATATTTCAATATTCTTAAATAAAAGCTAGTGGGGTTTCTGGAAGAATGTGCTTATCTGGAGGAAGAAATCGTTTTCAGCATGATGGAGACCCCAAACGCACAGCTAAAATAGTGCAAAAATGGTTAAAAGATCAGGAACTCCAAACTATGAAATGGCCTACTTAAAGTCCGGATGTGAATCCCATAGAGCATTAATGGGTCTTCATCAAGCGACGATTAAATGAATATGGTGAGGCACCTAAAAACGTAGACTTTCGTAGCCATGAAAGCTCGCACTTTAATAAAGCACTCATCATAAGACTTGTGCTGGCTTTCGAAAGCGAGAGCTGGACCCTGACCTTTATTTATTGTAGACGGCTATTTACGTTTGAAAGAAAGGTCTTTCGACATATTTTTGGTGAATTTTGGGGGCGAGTTGAAACGGAAAAGAATAAAATTCCATTATGGACTAATATAAAAGCGCTTATCGAGAGTATGCCCCAACGTATAAAACCAGTTATTGACAATAAGGGGCATTGGAAAAAATATTAAATATTTCAAATTTTAAAACGTGCATATATGCGGATAATTCTAACCAATTCTAATTTTGTGTAATATATCTTTATAATTAATGGAATTACAGCAGTCTCGCGATCGCATAACGCCGTAAAACACTTCTCGGTAATTTGAACAATTGGAAAGCACGATAACGTGAATTAAATTTTGTACACTGTCGCATGTCCTGTCGCATGATTCGGGGATTTCCAGTGTTTTTTTTGCATAATTTAAATCAAGTTAAGTTGAAAATGCGACTAGGGGATTCCAAATTTGTCCTTTTTTTATAATTTGAAACGAGTTAACCCCGATATTGAATTTATATGAAATTGAATCCAAAGGAATTTTGCCGTTGGGTGCGTTGTATGACTATCAAGTTTCATAATACATATATGTAGAGGATATTTAATGTTTATTAAAATTAGGACGCAGATCAATCCGATTTTCCGGTCCCTCAGTTTACAACAAATTACAAACAAAATTTAAACAAAATTTATAATACAGATGAAATAGGCTTGCACTGAAAAGTTTTACCAGTGGCACTATTCTGGTAATTCCCTGGGAATAGGGAATTGGGGAAAGATTTTATATGTAATTTCTATTTTAATTTTTTTTTCTGGCATACTGAGGTAAACCTCTAGTGGTAATTTTTTTGAAAACAAAATAAAATTGGGAAGAATTTTCCCTGCCAATTTAGATATGGAAAAAATATTCCCAATTTATAAATATTTGCATCAAACTTTTCTTCTTAGTAGGCCGGAAAAAGAATATTTGAACTGAAATTACATATAAAATCTTTCCCCAATTCCCTATTCCCGGGGAATTACCAGAATAGTGCCACAGGGGGTCGATTTTGTTCAAAATTCGACAGAAAAAATATGACGTTTTCGTATACGTATAAGGAGTATAGTATACAATTTTATATTAGTGTGTGTAATTTTTCTGTGGTTATATTTGTTTGTTTTCTGCGAATGTAACCATAAAAAATTATGAATGGGTTCAGTTTTTTGGTGCAAGTGTCGTTTCGCCGTTTCTCTTTTTTGACATCTCACCAAGTATTTGAATGGTGAGTTAACACGTTCGCGCAAATGACTGCTATACCAGTTATACAACTTTTCCGTTTTTTTATCAAGTTCGCGCAAACAATTTTCATTTTATAAGGAATAACTCGACATGTTTTTCCATTCTCACAACACATTCCTTTTGGCGACGAAATATCATTCATTACAATTACAAAAAATATCAAATGTGTTCCTGAGTAGAACACACATTTTTGAAAGTGTGCGTCAATGTGTTAAGAAAAAAAAAATTAACTACACATATGTTAATTTGTTTTTTCAATGCGATGTCGAATAAATTTTCGCAGAAACACAGAATTAGAAATTATTTTAAAACTAAAATTAAATAATTAAATAAATTTAATTTTATTTAAAGCATATTTGAATTTACAAATTTTAAATGGAAATGATATCTAGAAATGTCATATCCAAAAAATTAAATGGCGCACATTTGCACTAATACAAACACACATACCACTACTATATACTTGCGGTTATTTCGTTAACTTGTCGAATATTGAACAAAACAGACCCCCAGAACAGACTTTTGTTTCGTCATTAGAAAAGAACGCGCCTGGAAGGAAAAACGAAAAACAACGCATGTACTAATGCAAATGGACTCCATAAATTACGACCATTGGAAATTGGAAAAGCTAAAAATCTGTCCTGTGTACTATAAGCATTCAAAAACTACGTGGATACCAGCCGCAATATTTAAGGTTTAAACCTTAATTAAACAAGAGCATAATCTCTTTCATTTATATTATATATCCATTTTGCTGCTCGGTAACGCAATTGTGTGGGTACGGTAAAAGTACCATGTCAAAAATTTATTTTTGTATGTGTTTTGAACCAAATTACACATTTGTGCATTCCTTTCAAACTTATTTTCGTCCAAAAAAAAAAACACTATAACTATACACACAATTGTGTTGGTTGTACTTCAAATCAAGCGAAATTTTTTATCAAAAACGCCTTTGCATACTATGATTTTTTACTCACACCTTTGTGTGGTTATGACTTAAATTGAGCATTTCTTTTTTTTGGTTTAAAAAGGGATATAGTGGTATATTTTAATATAAGGTATGTGTACATTTTGCCATGTGCACATTTTATCAAAACAAAACACTGTAAACTTGTGAAAATCCAAATTTTATATGAAAAAAAGCAACTCCCGTAAACATGAACTTGCTTGGGTTTTATTTTGTGCGTGTTATCGCGAGTCAACTGTATTGTTATTTTTTTAAGTAAATCTTATAAATAATATTACACACTTGTTACCTCAAGTTATTTTTATTGTC
Organism: Nephrotoma flavescens; assembly: GCA_932526605.1. Classification (NCBI taxonomy): domain Eukaryota; kingdom Metazoa; phylum Arthropoda; class Insecta; order Diptera; family Tipulidae; genus Nephrotoma; species Nephrotoma flavescens. The sequence goes on along the minus strand of OW052222.1, from coordinate 272,497,231 downwards.
TAAATGATGATCACTATAGAAATTAAAAAGTTAATTGTTTTTTATTAAGTATCCATTTTTGCTCGCCTTTGTGTTTGTGCTAACTACATATAGCGGTTGTTTTTGGCTAAAAGAGTGAGTTGAATAATGGAAGTTACATCAGTTTGTCAGCTCATAAAGGTCTTCCAGTTTTACAATGAAAATGTAATAATACTATTTTATTTTTATTGGTTGCGAGTCCACAGCTGAAGAAGCTCATCAAAAATTTTTGTTGTCTGTTTTCTAAAGCTCATAATTCTAAAATTTTCCTATTTTCCATCCTGGGGGCCAGATGAACAGGGGTGCTTAAACAAGTCTGTGCGACATGTATCACAGCGCGTGAAACAACCGGTCATTGAATGATGATTTTTATAACTATACATACTAAGATGACTTTGCATTGGAATTTTTTCTCCGCGGTTATGCTAATTACTAGATTATTTAAACAATCCGGAAACGTTTAACGATTATTCGTGTAATCGCAGAAATTATGTGAGAATGTGGTTTAAAATTAGTTACAGAATTAACATTTAATAAACTTCTCGATTCGGTTATTTATACATTAAGTCATGGTTACATCATAATCACCTTAATGCAAGAAATAGTGTCAAGCTTTTATACTACCAAGTTAGAGCCTGGTTTTGGTTAGTTTTTTTTGTGTGGAAGTTTCTAACAAACAAACGAAACGCTTATACTGAAAACCGAAATACATTAAAATTACAATTAACACTGAAGAAAATAAGTACGCGATATCTTTTACTATTTAGGATGCACTGCAGCACGCTGCAAGACTATAGAGAATATTGAAGAATACCTCACGACAGCTCATTGTACGTTTCAAAAAGTAAGGCCGTGCAATGTACTTTGCGATGTAACACCGCCCTTAAGTAAATTGTTTAAAATCTGCTGGAATAGCTAAAAAGATATTTTATAATTTAAATTTTATGTTTAGCTACATTAAATATATATATTTTACAATTAATAACAGTTGTGTAACACCAATAAAAATAAAAAAATGTATAATTCAGTAATTAAGACGAAACTAAGCGGCACGGTAATTTTAAAACTGAAAGTAAGAGCATACGCTTTCAATGTACCACCCATATGCAATGCTAACATATACTTTTACGGTCCTGTGGCCATTTGATTAACACCATTTAACAACATTTTTGTTTTGTTATTAATAATTCATAATTAAATTATATATGGAATCTAAATTAATACAAATTTCACAGCACATAATTTACTTAATTTATGAGTAAATAATTAGGTTGGCGTCTCTAATTATGAACAGAGGATAATTGACGTTTGAAAATTAATTATGCCTTAATTGATCGGCATCTTATTCCTCTATACAGGTTGGTTTCTTATCATATCTGTAAACTTTTTGCAACATACGAGTACATTCACTTCACCACAAGACATAGTGCACTTTCGACTGTATATAGAAAAAAAATGTATAACACCATAACGCTTTATATTACGTATAACGTAATTTTATGTATTTATGTTTTACTTCTTCGTCTTACCATTGTTATTAACAATTTTATTATTGACTTCCTCATACTATAAGTTTTAATTTTTATTTTTTGTTCCTTAACTTATGCTTGTATTATCATTCATAACTACCTAAGATCGCGCGCGCTGTCGGTTCATTGCATTATGGTATATACATAGGTAATTTGTTATCCACATTTATCATTCAATAATTGATTATCACTTTTGTTGTAATGATTAATGATCGTAGATTAACTGTTCGTTTGTTTATTCAAATTCATTATTTGCATATTTCAATTAAAGGGTTTGCTATACACACTTTACACAATTTTTTCATACTTTCATTATTTAAATAATTAAAGTAAAATTGTGCTAAGCAGAAAAACTACTTACAGAGTTCACACATAAGAAATTAATTTCTTTCGATAATAAAATGAAATTAATTTCCCTAAACTTAATCTTTGTGTGCAGCGCCACGTACGTGAAAGTGCAATTTTCATATACAGATACTAAGTAATCTGGTTGGATAGCATTCGTGGGGTGGATGATCTGCATTCTAAGCATTCTGCAGGTATCGTAGCATATTCCTAGGAAAGAAATATCAGTTAGAATTTGCGGACCAATGAAACGATTTATCTTTACTAGAAGAAGACATCCTCGAAATCCAATTTCTCAAGTAGAAACGACTTTAAAAAAAAAATCGAAATGTACGAAAATTTACAAATTAAAACGTTTATGAAATTTTTAGGTTATACCAAAATGTAAAATAATCAAATTTTACTATAAAAATGAAATAAAAAAGATTTCTGTTCGAGTGACAGACTCTTTGAATTTTAAATTTCGCTTGTTTTGCGTTTTGTTATTAAAAAAAATTGCTGTCAGTAATTTTTTTCCATGGAATTAAGGCTTTAGGTTAGGTTTCAGTGGTTGACACTTATGCCATTTTTGGCCCATTGTGATACCACGCATTCACGCCACTTCATTAATCCATTCACCTATTGTATCTTCAGCATTTTAAGATTTTGTATGAACCTCCTCAATACTTGATTTGTTAATGAGGCCGTTGAAGTCCAGTAACGATTTGATATAATCATAGAATTAGATTATATAGAATGAGTGTAAGGAACTGTCAACTGTGACAAATTCGGAGGGTAAAAGAGAGAGAGCATATAAATCAACAGGGCCATATATAGCATTTTTGCGACCGAATGCAATGAAATTAGGAAGTAAAAATTAAAATATTATTACATTTTTATTCCTCTAATATAAATACATTAATAGTTTTTATTTAAATATAGATTTTAAATTACAAAACAACTACGCTTATTTATTTCACATTCCTTTCCTAAGTATGTATAGTCATGGTGTTTATTATTTTTAATTAAAAGCAACGACTTGATTACAACATCACTTAATAAGTTCAACGCATAGATTGGATCTTCTACAACATGAGAAGAAACTTCAAAATTAGTCCCAATAATATGGTCAGCATCATTTATAAAAGTTGGATAAACGTCTTGGGAAACAAATTTAGAATGAGAGTATTCCATCCAACCACGATTTGATTAATATTGGCGCATGCATTTTCAAGATTATTTTCATCAACGGTAAATCCACACGTTGATACGTCAATGAACAAGCTGGGAGTGGCCGAATTTTTGAATCTCCACCTCCTTTGATTCTCTTTTGTTTGCGGCACGAAATAGTGCTTTTCAAAATGTACCGAGCAAACAATTTCATTTCTACTTATTACATCTTGCTCACCCAAGCCAATTGATTTCAACCATTCCTTTTATAATTCTCCATATTTTGGTAAGCTAAAAGCAAATGTTTACATTAAATATTTTGTAAAAATTTGTAGTTATAGTACGTTATTTAAAATAAAAATAAATTATGAAAAGCAAAGGAGGTAGCACAATATGTAATATCCGCCGTTTTACTAAACTAAAATAAAAAAATTTGGTAATAAAAGTTATAAACACAAACCACAGACCAAAATTGTTTTCTTAATGTTCTCGAATTTATAACTTAAATTAAGGATAAATTTTCCACAATTCATTTTTACTTTCTTCTTAAAATAATTTACATTTATTTTATATAAACGCTTTTTAAACTTACTGATGGTTAGATATTCCTTCTGAATTTTCTTAGCCGTAGTTTTGTAACTTTTCACAATACACTTCATGTTACTTAAAAGTTTATAATTTTTATTATCAAATGATGCACTACTACATAAACCACTAACTATTTTACAATGTTTTTTATTTTTTTAATGTATTTTAATTAATAATTTTAAAAGTACAAAATTAAGTCGTCACTTCGTACAAAAACAAAATCTGGTTTGGGGGGTTCTTATTTTCAGATATGAGTAAGCCATATGCATTTTTTATATAACCATCCTGCTCTGACTTGTGACACATGAAATAGAAAATTTTATATGGGTAAAATCTTTACACCCATTCTATAGTATATAACTCTATGGATATAATTATCATGGGACATCACAAAAACCGTATATTTCTTCGTTTCTTTCCCCGTTTACCTATGATACCGATTTAATTGCGACTTAAGCAAGTTTTCGGTGCAACCACACTATCACAAACATAAATTAAATAAAAAAATATTTCAAGGACATTTTTGACTCATTTTATTGTAGTTTAAATTTTATTTTCGAGAGAGGAGAACAAAACAAAATAAAACACAGATACATATATATACATAATCTATTACGACTAGTTGGCCTTGAAAAAATAATCAAAAACCAAAAATCTCGTGTGGGATGGGACAATTAAACGCAGTACCTAGCCGCGCCTTCGAATATTTTGTTAGTTGTATGTATCTACAGTCTGTAACGAAAATGATCATATACACACTGATTTTTGAAAAAAAAAAAAATTCAAAATAAAAGGATTATAAAATTTATTTTGCAGTTTTTTATTAGAATAAATTATTTTACAAATTAACCAAAAATCCGAAATAGAAATTCATTAACTTACCATTTATAATAAAAAAATCAAAGATTTTTTGCGACGAAAATGATCATATAGGTTTTGCACTTCAAATTCACGATTTTACCAATCATATTCAATTTTTATTTATTTCATTTACAACTTTTTACAAGCCAACCTCAATTTTTTACAATTCAACCTCAATTTTTTATACTTTGTCAATGTTATCAAAGCAAATTCGTATTTTTTCAAACTAACTTCAATTAAATGCAGAGCAAATTCAAATATTTTTAACACAAATTCAAGTTTTAATATTTCAAGTTCGTAAATTTTTTTGCAACTTTCTGCAAAACAAATTCAGTGCTCCCAATTCTTTACCGATTATGATGGGATTGCGTGTGCTGGAAGGAAATGGGATTCTTAAAGGATTTTTGGAAGGAATTTTGGAATATGGCCACCTTGGACGGAACTCGATCAATTCTTTACGGATTATGATGGGATTGGGTATGCTGGATGGAAATGGGATTCTTAAATGATTTTTGGAAGAAATTTGAGTTCCGTCCCAGGTGGCCATAATACAGAATTTCTTCCAAAAAGCATTTAAGAATTCCATCATAATCCGTTAAGAATTGGGAGCACTGAATTTGTTTTGCAAAGAGTGGCAAAAAATTTACGAACTTGAAATATTAAAACTTGAATTTGTGTTAAAAATATTTGAATTTGCTCTGCATTTAATTGAAGTTAGTTTGAAAAATACGAATTTGCTTTGCAGAAAATTGAGGTTGATTTAGAAAAAATTGACAATGAAGTATAAAAAATTGAGGTTGAATTGTAAAAATTGAAGTTGACTTGTAAAAAGTTGAGAATGAATATAAACTAAAACAAAACACAATAAAATGAAAAGTTTTTTCCATTATGTTTTTTCCAAGTTGGTGTTCCAGGTGACCCCATAAATAGTCAGTGGGGTTCAGGTCAGGCGATTGGGGTGGCGAATGTAACTGGTTATTGGGACGTTATACAAAATCCATTCCTTCACAACGTGTGCTGTGTGCTTAGGATCGTTGTCTTGCTGGAAGATCCATGATGGTCAGATCCCCAATTTTTCAGCATAGATGGTTTCATATTGTCCTTCAGAATACCTAGGTATTTTCAGCGATCTATATTTCAATTTATTAAAACAAGTTTACCTACCCCACTCGCGAACATTAAAGCCCATACCATAACTGAACCACCGCCATATATAATAGTGTGTGTTAACGATACGAAGTGTTCTGGCTTCAGGGCTGTGGCAAATTTTCTCCAAATTTTATCTCTCTCGTCGGCTCCAAAAAATGTTGAATTTACTTTCATCCGTAAAAACAACCGTCTTCCAGAAAATGATCTTTTGTTTTTAATTGTTCTTCAAATTCAATTTTTTTTGGCTTCTTGTGTGGCGTACGACCATGATGATATCTATGCTTCTACAAAGCCCTTTTAATATTTTTGGGGTGAATATCAAGCATCTTCTCCATTTCTGAAGCTAGTTTTGAAGCATTTGTTTTCGGATTTTCTCCCACAAAACCCAAAATCGTATGCTCGTTCCGATTGGAAAATCATGCTTTTTGCCTGTTCGTTTTCCGTTTTTAACCGATTTTGTGACGTTGAATCTGGATATTATTTGGACCACTGAAGAATGACTTCGCAAGACAAATTTTTCAATTTCGGGGACATATTTTCCAGTACGTTTCATATTAATTGTTATTTCGCGTTCTTCTTTGGTAGTTTCCTCTATAGCACCGGCTGTTTTTAAATAAAATTAGTTTTTATAATGTAAAACCTCCGAAATACTAATGTGTAGAGAGACACTTCTGGAAATTTAATGAACAAGTGAAAAAACTATTCATTTTGTTGTTGTGTATGATCATTTTCGTTGCAAAAAAACTTTAATTTTTTTTTTTGATTTTTTTATTATAAACGATAAATGAATTTCAATTTTGTATGTTTTGATTATTTATATTTTGTATTTTTTTTTCAAAAATCAATGCGTATGATCATTTTTGTTACAGACTGTAGGGCCTAACATCAGGATATGGTACCGATGCTTTCCCGCATGTTTTGTATTTTGCTCCAATGCGTTATTTATTAGTAGCTAGATTTAGTGACATGTTTTTATTCTTTCAAATACATACCTTAATACCACATTTAATCTAATCTTGTAGCCCAATACTTAATGCTTACTCAAAATCCATATTTGGCACGAATTTGATTTTGCGATGGCTTATAGGACTCTACTGATAAAAAAATAGTTCACAAATTCTGTATTTTAGAGCTTAAGTCATTAAAAATTGTCTATTTTTATCTTTTGCTGCTGACTAACAAATTGAGCTTTATTCACAAATAATTTGCTCATGCCAAGGGAATCGGAGATACCTATATAGAAACAATTTATACAACAATTTAATGAAGTTGATCATCTGAGCATTTATAACAGTGTTCAAAACGTTGGAGAACGAAATTGTAATTAGTAAGTCATTGCCCTTCTTCGTTTTATTTGGTCATGAAAATAAACCGTAATACTCGTTTAGATGACAAGATACCACTAATACTTTGTGTAAATGTTAAAACTATTAATACAATCGACAGTAAAATACCCATCATATACGAATACACTTCGGTTTATGCACACGCCATTAATCAATCATTTCACAATTTCAAGTTCACTCGTCTAAGTGAAATTTTCATTTCTTTCATTTGCTTGTTAAAGATACGAACATAATTATAAATTCTATTCATATACAGCAATCGGACGGCATCACACCAGGTGTAAATTCTTTTTATCACTTTTGGCAAGTTAGCCAATTTTATGATCGCGCACGAATTTACACATCACGGAATAAGTAAATACAACTTGGAATTACAATGTGCATGCATGTAAGTAAGATACCTGCTGGGAATTTGTATTACATCAATTTACTTACATATGCATCATCTGATTTATTTCAAACAGCCATGAACAAAAAAAATTATTTCTCAAAAACCATTTAGTATAAAATAATAAATAATAAAGACGAGAAAAGTGAATGGAAATTCTTCTGTTCATGCACAAATATTTAAACGGAAGAAATATTTTTCAATTCTGTGCATCTTAAAGCAATATGCGCACATATTTGTCGATACAATATGCACAAAAACTAATTTGGCAAAATCAATAATTATTGACAGATTTCCTGCTAATCGCAGAAAATATTGGGTGTGACTCCACCATCATTAAGTGTATAGAAGAAGATTATCTCACATAACGGTAACTACAACAAATTAAAATACATTCTCTGTGATTGCGTTAATCCTCCTAACCCAAACCTTGTATTCATATTTATGTTCGTCGAATTTTTTTACGTTATGCTTCTATATTCTGTCTTCATTGACATGTTGATTGACATGATATTCCTGGAGATTCGTTGACGTTTTATGTTCAAATTGTAAATAATCGTGTGTGGTGAAACAGCTATACGTTGAACAAAACTTTCTTTATATATTTTCCGTTTGATTTATCGATTTAACTTGTTGACTTAATTTATTAATTTTATAACAAAATATATTCTACGAGACACGTATGATTTCAGATATTTCAGAATTAAAACAAAAATTAAAATTTTGATTTAACATTTAAAAATTCTTAAGATATTTCTTCAGAAATTTTTGAATTTGCCCTTTGATAAATTAAAGTCAAATACGAGTAGGATTTACCTTGGATTTAACGTTAATAATTGGACTAACCATTATGAGACAAGTAGTGATCTACAAACTACCAAATCGTTTAGTGATAATCTTAGTGATAATCTATTTTTTGAGTACACGCATGCTGCATTGTCATTTAATGCTTCATTCGCAAAATGAGTCAAATTAGCCTTTAACCTTATCTTAACTATTGTTGGAGTCTATTGAGCATATAGTTTACTGCATCAACATTCACGATTGCAAGCTGTACGCCTATCTACGCAACTGTTTTATAGTGTTTTAATACCATAATAATGGCTTAATACATGAGTGGACTACCAGGCCTCAAAAAACAAGTTGGTGTATCAAGTATCGATATTCTTAACTTTATAAAAGTATAATTAATGACGACACAGATATCGAAGATTTTAGAACGCGTTTGGCACAATTTGAGTGACGCTTGATTCTATTCACGGTGATCGAGAAAATCTCTGAAATAATGTAGGTCTCAGATCTCTAATTTTCAGTGTCAACTACTTTTACTGTATATGCTTTTGAGGGCCCTGTTTAGTAAAAACATGTAAAAGTAAAGAACATATTCTAAGAATATTTTTTTCTCTATTATTGACGTTTCTCATTTTTCAATCTGCTTGCACTAAGTAGACCCAACTGACAATATTCTCTTTTTTATTCTTTTGTCGTTCTTTAAAGCTCACCGTTATTCTCAAATTTTCAATAAATTTTTTTCTTCAGCGGCTGGTTGTCCTTTATTTAAACTCTAAGAAATAATAATAACACATAATTTAATAATTAATAATAATTTTTCGTTGGAAATTACATATTATTGTTTTATAACGAACACCTTTCTTATGGTGTTTTGCCCTAAAGGTTGTTATCAACAATTGGGAGTCACCACCTATCTTTTCGTAATCAACACTTAACAACACATAATCAAAGCTTTAAGAAATATTGGATTAAGGTTATTTCAAACAATTTTTAAAAGAAATTTTTTTGGTAATTTTGGTATAATTCTGTTAAATGTCAAACAATGAAACAATTCAGGCAGAGAGAGAAAATGCAATAGCAACACCACTCATAAAAGGAGCAGCATAAAATTAATATTAGAAAAGGAGGGAAACGTGCTTATCCCTCCCTCGGCGTACCATCCCCGCCCCCCAATATAACATATCCCCCTGCATACTCGTTTCTGTAGCCCTGGAACGAGGCTAGGATTCAAGTTAGCAATCACGTATTAATCCGAAACTAACATGGTTATGCAACCTCCTCATGTTTCCAACATTGAGCACCATCATCACTCACCAACCGGCCAAGCGAAAAAATATTATTTTATTTAAATAAATTTTTTAGTCATTAAAACCACACCCATTATCAGAGCTAAATTTTGTCAAAAAATAAAACAACGCGTATGTCCCCCTGAATTGAATGTTAATAGGGTAATTTTTCATTTATGTGTTTACCGCAAAATCACTCCAATAAATGGATAAAACTTCTAATGTCAACTTTTATATGAAAAATCAATTATTTTTGGAATCCAGATTGGGGTAGGATGTAAAATGGTGATGGAAATGAACACAACTATAAACCATCTTCCATGCCAGTACGCCCTCCCTAAATCATTAAAAAAAATAACATGTTTAGATTTTATATTCCATACACGCTACCACATGGCGTATTCGCAATTGAAAAATTGTCCTATAACAAGTAGCTTTACTATCATGAATCCGCTTCGTGAAAGCATCGATTCATGAACAAAACAATTCAAACCAAATACAATTAGTTTAGTTATGTTAACTTTGGTTTGCAGCATCACTTCCTAAACAAGCTCTTATAATTTTCAGAGTATCCATAGATGTATGAGGCTTTGCATTATCTAGGTGAAACTTCATTGCTATTCGATTTACCAATTCTAGCCATATCTGATTGTTTTATTCTGTTTGATCAGTTGTTGAGTGTCAATATCTAAATTGATTGAACACCTCAGTGAATTTACTAGAATATATTATATTCAGCAATACTAATTACTATTGCTGAACATAAACAACGAACAAAAATCGAAGGCGGTCGATTTCCATAGTAGGCCCCCTATTTTTTCGTTACTTGTTAACACTAGATTGCCCAAAGAAATTATTTTGACTGTTTTTTAATTTATTTTAAAATAATTATGTTTATAATGATACAATTTCGTAGGATTTTGTGGACTTTTATTATTAAAATCAGTAAATATCTTATATGGCCAATGCGGCCTTGTATTGAAATAACATTTCTCATTTTTTCGATTTCCGTTACATGATAAATTTTCGATTTGCACATGCACTAGATGAGTTGCAGCTGCTCAGTAACCTAACACTAGTACTTGTTATTCTTTTCTCTATGTAGTGATACTTGTTCTAAAAAGATACAATTACATTTAATAAGCACATTTTATTAAACACTTGTTTTTCTATTTTGCAATAGTCAGATTTTTGAATATTTTAATTAAAAAATTTAAAAATACAATTGTTAATATAACGGAATATATTTTGACAACTGTCTGCTACCAACCCAAAAAAACAAAATTAAATATAAAAAATTTTTTTATTTCCTTGAGAATAAAATAAATCCAAAATACATAAATCCAAATAAAATGTTTATCAAGTAAAGACAACTTTTGATGAAAATATTTTATTATATGAATAATAATTATTGTTTCTACATGGTGATTCATAAAATCTCGTTTCTGTTCACATTTTCTCTTTAATTTTGTTAAAAATGTGATCGTTTAGATTGCTATTAAATCCATCGTTCATCTCGAAAATTCTGATGTGCATGGGACCAGAATTTACTAAAGAAGTATAATTTTTATCAAACTAAGTTTTAAATTGGATGTAAGAGAAATCTGCGGCATCACCCTTTACTAGCTTACTTTACTAACCTATACAGAACTAAACGGAATGCTCAAGTTTATTGACGATTGGAGGATCACGAGTGGCACGTAGCGTAAACTTAACGAGCTACGCCAAAATGACAATTCACAAATAATCCAGCCATGCCGTTTTAAAAATACGCGTGATTTTTGTTATTACGAAATGTCATTGAAGGATGGTTAATTTCATTTTAATTTTTTCCGCTAGCTGGGTTTTCCAACTTTTACAATCGTCAATAGAAAATTAATAAATTCATGCCGCTTTAGTTTTTAATTTAATGATTAAATACTACACTATGACGGCTGATTTTCAAATATGTGATTGTTTTTGTTAAAAATATAAAATTAAATATTTTTAATTTTATATTTTTAACAAAAACAAACACATATTTAATTTTTCTTCATAAATTTATATTCAAAAATTGTGCAATTACCACGGTTTCTTATAGTAACTCAATAAAAGCTTCAGCTCTATTTAAAGCGTACATTTTAATGGCAGAGCTGTCAAGCTATTAATGTACTACAATGCACAACAAAAGCTGTGTTGCTTTCGCAAATCCCGCTTAGCGCCTAAGAAATGTGAAAGCAACATCTTTTGGCTTTAATTTTTTAATGCGTTTTGGTTCATATTTATTAATATTTATTTTAATTTTTTTTTATTTTATGAAATAGAACAAATTAAATTAGGTATTTTGCTAACAGATAACAAATGCCAAACTTTACTACAAGATAAATTTTTCGAAAAAAAATAGAAAAAATTAAACGCCATGCGGATAACGCGAATTGGCTGGCAACGGCGTAAGTTAGGACGAGAGAAGCGAACCGCGAAAGAGGGAATGCTTCAGTACTAGAGCAGAATGCAAAGATATTAAAAAAAACTGAAAATAAAAATAAAGTAAAAAATGTTAAAACACAAAAAGTGTTTGGTATCCTTATACAAGTTCATCGATTAATAATCGTTACAACGTGCTAGTTTGACCGTTTCACCTCGCTGAGTATTTCAGACAATATAACTCCAGTGAACAAAAATAGTAATGATGAATCTCTCGGCCAAATGTAAACGTATTTTTTTGGTTGTAAAATGAAAGTGGATTTATAGTAGGCAAAACGAACTTGGTTGAACAAAGCTTCAACGTGAGGCCGCTATATCTGTATGCCGCCCGTGTTAGATGGAAACAGTATTCGTTTCGAAGATGTAGTTTAGCACAAATACTGCCAAATCAATAATATTTAAAAGCGGTTTAGGTTATAAATAAATAGACGGAAGCCTCAATATTTTACGTTATATATAATTCCAAATTAATACAATTCCGGAAATTCGACGGACGAGCTTTGACAAGGCAATAATTTTAAAATCAACATTGATCCTACAAAGCGAAAATTTCAAATGGGTTGGTGCGAAAGCTTGAATTTTAAAATCCCGAATTCTCAAAATCTCGCTTTAATGAAAGAATCCGCTTTTTCAATACCACGCTTTTTAAAATCTCATTTTTTAAATATTCCGCAATTTCTTGATCGATCATTATCACATCTGGATCATGGGATGTGGTTTTTATTTAACCATGAATTTTTCAAGACTTTTTAAAATTTTGTCATGCACAATGGTACTTGGCTATTCCTCAACCAATAAATGTCAAGTTTGGCTTGCGAAATTGGATTGAGAGTCCAACTTAAATTTTGAGTAAAGTTTTGGAAGGAGACGCTTAATCAGCTTATTAGTTATTATTTGAAGCATGGTTAGGTTTTTTGGAATACCGAATCGTTCCTATAAGAACATACCTATATATACATACTTGTTTATGGTATAGTCATAAATAAATATGTACTGAACTGAAACGGTTAACGTTAACTTACGAAATGTTAACCTTGAACTCAAATGGTTAACATTACATAATCATAGATTTCTTATTTAAATAAAATAAAATAAAATATTCCATTTTATATCCATATGCATGAAAGGTACGCCTTCCTTATTTCCATAGGCGTAAATTTTGTTTATATTTGACGGACAAGTACCAGACAAGTGGTGCAGTGGTTAAAGCTTCGGCACTTGGACCGGGTGGTACTGGTTTCGAATCCCATCAGAGGCTAGATGCAAATCGAATTTTCATCATCGATACAATCGGTGATGTTAATAAACACAACTAAGACCCTCTGATGGAGTGCAGAAGAGTGCAGAATTCAGCGCCGACCAACCGTCCATGTCAATGTACAGGTTGACATGGAGCTTGCAATGTGCAGGTGGTATACTGTAGTTGTGTGAGTAGGTGAATAGGTGAATGGGTTAATGATGTAGCATGAATGCGTGGTATCACAATGGGCCAAAAATGGCCTAAGTGTCAACCACTGAAACCTAACCTAACCTAACCTTGACGGACAAGTATAGTGTATTGGTTAAAGCTTGGGCACTTGGACCGGGAGGTTCTGGGCTCGAATCACACCAGAGGCTTGGATGCAAAAGCGAATTTTCTTCATCGATTACGATCGGTGATGTTAATAAACACAACTAGTAAGACCCTCTGTTGGAGTGCAGAATTCAGCGTCGACCCGCCGTTCAGGACCTGAGCAAGACATGGAGCTTGTTATGTGCAGGTAGTATCCTGTAATGATGTGAATGGCTGGTGTGTGCTTGAATGAAAAGAAAGGTAATTATTGGCCTTCAATTGACATTAAATCCACTGGAAAATTAATATTTTCTTTTACTAAAAAAGAAAAAATTGCAAATCCGGACTTCCCGTAAATTAATCATTTAGTCATTTGATGGTATATACATGGACAAAAACCTTTTTATTTCTTTATCATATACGAGGGTTGTCTGAAAAGTTTCCGACCTAACAAAGATACAAGACATTTTTTCTTAAATTTTTTTCAATGATACTCCCATCTCTTCAACCCATCTAAAACGTATTCAGCGTTTTTCTACCTTAACGTATTTGAGTGCAACTTTTAGCTTAGGGAACAAAAAACAGTCGCTTGGGGCTCCTACTTCCTAGATTTTCGTAAACCACTATCAAATAAAAATATGAATAATAATGTAACCGCAATATTTCGTGAATAACTAGTTGAAACATTTTTATAAAATTTATGCGTCTTTCTGATAAGAACACACATTATTTTTATACCGAGTTCTTGTTAGAATTTGCGTAAGGGTACTGCTCGATAACAGCATTGGACCAGTTTGCTTATATAAAAAGTAAATGAGTAAGAATTGCTGTTGTCTTAGCAAGCACAATGAAAACGATGTTCCTCACGCCACACTTCGGGTTTTCTATTGATATAGGTAAATTGAAGGATATATTTACATACTATTTGTATCTGACTTGTATTCGACTGGCATATAGTGGAGGCGCGTAGCAGACTGATAATGCAACAATTACTTCATCACCAACGTAACAGATACGGGAACATTTACCACGGAAAGCCAGTATGCTTCTTAGATTGTTTCTAAAATATTTGCACCAAACTGATTTCATCAGAAGGGTAGAAAAATACAATTCATACAAAACGCTCTGAAAATATTTTTCGCAATTCTCTATTACCATGAAAAGCCGTAATCGGCACCGTTCGAATAATTATTTAATGATTTAATCTACATTAAAATGACCCAATGAGGAGGCAAAATTTTGGCAAATAATCAATGCATTTGTAATAAAAGCTAGCTATTGTTCATTCTATTTGATAATTATATAAAAATAATAAAACATTACATCGAAATAGACCGGCACCAAATACTAAAGTGTAAGAATCGCTGCCATTACAACATTCGAATGGGTTATCTTTATTTTATAAGCTTTTTATGTTTATTGCTCTAATTTTACTGTTACTGCTGACTTACAAATATGAATATAACATGAAAGAGTGCAACAAGTACAATTTTAGTTAGGAAAAATATTCTATTAACAATTTATGTATATGTACGTGTAATGTATGTACGAGTATGTAACTATGTATGAGCTACAAGACAAGAAAATAAACAAAAAATTCGAAATGAAATTCACGATTTTCTTAAACACCAAAGCGGTTTATAATTATTTTTATTGCTGTTATTATTATTGTTAGGGTTATTACGATCGATTGTGAAATAATGGCCAAGCATAATAAATAACATAACGTATGAATCATTAGGAAGTGTTTAGGATGCTTGGGAATGAATAAACGATAAAAAAACTGTACGGGTGGGTAATACTACAAGAATATCCCGCCAAGATTTTAGAAGATCGTGGTAAATACTTATATGTGTTTCTCGAAAAAAATTATGAAATAACGAAATAAAAGTTAAATGCATATACTATATATAAGATCACGACAATGAATGGATAGTTTTGTCTTGTATATAAGCACACATTTTCCCAGCAATATCCGAAGCAACGCAAGACATGAAAAGTAAAATGACAAGAAAATGATTATGAAAATCATGACATCAAAATAATTAGTGTAGGCATAATTTGTGTATTATATAAATGAAAGTGCATACATGAATTTCACATGTCACATATGTGAGTGGGTCGGCTTCAAAAAATACTTATTGCATAAGTCAGTTATAATCAAAATACAATGACAAGATTGTATACATAAATCGATTCAAATCAGTCTAAAAAGATTTAATACTTATAGGTTTGAGCTCTAATTTCAAATAACTCATTTCCTTATATACTTAAACCTATATGTAATCGTTATGTAAAATCAATTGAAGCAAATTTTATATAATGCCGGTATGTTATCCCACGAGAGGGACTCGGAAAAATATAGTGGTACATTGCGTATAATTTTCGTTTTTTATTCTTCCGCTTCACGGCACACAAATTCATAACCACACATGAGAGTAAATGTCACCATCACACTTTACACATAAACCCAAACAATACACCGTGCACACAAAGTGTAATGCGTAATCCAATTATAGTTGATAGACACAATAAAATTTGTTTGTGGTCTGATTCATTTCTTGGAGACGCGACTTTAAATTATTATTTATTAAATTGCTAATTTTATATGCGGTTACTAACTCGACAAACCCTTTAGAAATGCGCTAATATTTGTTGTAATTTTTTGAGCTTTATAATTTAGGTATAGCAATTTTTCGATTATTTTAATTTAATTGGATAATATTTTCACTTTTAAGTTGCTGTGGTTTTGTGATTTTCTGTAAACTTGGGATTAAATTCAATTAAATAAGGTAATTGGTGAACAATATGGATGATATACACTTAAATATTTCAGCTTAGATCGATGATGACTTGTCTCTTCAAGCAACAATTAAATAAAATCGTGCAGTTAATCGAAAATTTAACGTTTCTTTCGATGAAGGTCTAGAGTTGCTGGAAGTAGTTTTATGATACAAATTAAATTTGCTCTACATTTAAAGGCACATTAAGCTTAAATTGAATTATTGCATCTAATATTGAAACAGTATAATGAAACACCGTCAATTTTTCGTTTCTTGACATGCTAAAACTCACAAATATAAATATACACACGTGACATAATTAATGCTATAAATATTGTGTAAGCCATAAAAAATTATAATTATGTTGACCCAGATGATCAACTTCCTAATGATATAATCGAAGTTCAAAAAATTCTAACTAATTTATTACCCAACTCACGATCTATCAATTTTATAATTCATGCAAAAAAAAGCATTGCCCTCATCAATTATCCAATAATTTTGTATTGTCTGCCAATCGATAATTACATTCTTCGGAAAATAAAAATATTTCGTAAACTGTGCAATCCCGTGAACCGCGATAAATCGCCTTTCCAAAACCGAAAGCAGAATTTTAATGTGATAATTCCGTGTGCCCTGCAAAACAAACTGCGATCATCCCCATATTTGTAAAATGGTTTTTAACTTCCTAACCTCTTTGTTAATGCATGTAACCCAAAGACAATAATAATGTAATGTATAAAATCCAATTTAATTAAAAAAAAAATTGTTTATGTTTTATTATTGTTACTATTTTTTATGTTATATTTTTTTCTAATCCAGTTCCAGATTTCGCTTTCTTTTGGTTTACCAACGAACGAATAATATATAAAGAGGTAAACTTTTTACTCAAAATCATCATTCAATATTTGAAAGTTGTTGGATTCACTACTGTAGTGTTAAATAAAAAAAATATTAATTAATAAAATGGCATTTAAGGTAAAATTGAGTGGAAAAATTATTTGAGTGAAATTATTATTAACTTTGAGTGATTTAGTTTCTGTTTTGTGAAAATTGTGAAAAATTTGATTTAAGGATTACACTCACATAGGACTACATAGAACTACGGAATATTTGATTTTCAGTGTCGATGTCGCATTGCGTACCTTTAAATAGTATTTAAGGGCAAAGTAACCGTTACCACTCTCTCGGTGTTCTACTTTAACGATATCAACGATGTTGTACTCACATTTTCAAATATTGCATGTTCAATTATTATCAATTTTCTTCTCTAATTTATTCCAAACGTAAACACATAGTTGAAAATAGAAAGTAATCCCAATTGGCGTGCATCTTCATTTCATTGAAGAATGCACACAAGAAAATCAAAACTAAAACCGAAAACTATATATTTTCACTTTGAATGAAAATCGAAAGTTAAATAACGCGACTCTTTTGTCATCCACTGTTATTTAGGTTTTACTCATCGCATCAGCTGTCTGTATGACACTCGCCTACCCTGGATACGAACAATACCAATCCGGCCACGAATTAAGCGGTGGATCAGAGCAGGGATATGAAGTAGCATACGATGGCGGTCACCAGCAAGACTATGGGCATCAGGTGGCACGAATTTCTTTAGGCGGCGGTGACGGACACGAATACCAACATGGACATGGTGGACATGATGAGGAACACATTGATTATTATGCACCACCAAAGTACGCTTTCAAATATGGAGTAAATGATTATCACACGGGAGATGTGAAATCTCAACACGAAACCCGTGATGGTGATGTTGTCAAAGGACAATACTCACTCGTCGAGCCAGATGGTTCAGTGCGTACAGTCGATTATACAGCAGATAAACACAATGGTTTCAACGCCGTTGTACACAAAACCGCTCCAGTACATTCGGGCCATTCCGAATCGAGCGGATCAGGCCACTACTAAATTTAACAAATCATGATCCTAAACAAATTGTATTTTTATTTTTTTTATCGTTATCAATTTTAATTTAAATATCTTCAGTATTTTATTGTTTTTATAGCAAATCGATTCCATTATACTTTACGTTAGTGTTTAAGCTTATAATGTTGCTTGAGACCAAAAAATTCCAAACGAGATGAGAAAGATGAAAAATATTGTAAGAAATTCTGACAGATTATAACATCACTGTGATAACAAAATAAAACAAAAGAGGCGGATAAAATTGTCTTCTTGTCAAAATGTAGGTATATAGATTTGTAAAATCATCTTAGAAATATCTGTTATATAAAAGACGCGCGCACAATACATACATAAAACAAACATAATTAAGTATTATCTTATTGTAATTATAATTAATAATTAAATTTTTTTTTTATAAAAAATAATAAATTATATATTTTTAAAAAACAAAGTATAAATTGTTAATTTTATTTACTATCGATAATTTTTGTAAGCAAATAAAAGTGAAAATTAACAGGAAAAACTACTTTGAGCTTGAAGAAAGAAAACAAAAATTTCACTTTCAAACTGCACCGTTTGATAATGATTTGAAGTGTTTTTGTTCGCTTTATTATCTATTTAGAAATATTTCTTAGTACAACAAACTTTGTCTTACTCTCAATTATTATCTTACATTATATTATGACGATGACGACGATTACTTTGAGAAAACTTGTTACGTTATTTTGTGTGATGTTATATCAGGAAAATTGTATAAAATATAATTATAGAAATTATTTGATTATGAGGTGTCTCTAATTGTTTCTCACTTCAGGTATAAAAATATGGAAAGTAGATTTAGGATATTCTATGTGGATTCGTCAACGCAATAATGCTCGCTTAATTGACATTTCACGTC
Source organism: Nephrotoma flavescens (assembly GCA_932526605.1). Taxonomy (NCBI): domain Eukaryota; kingdom Metazoa; phylum Arthropoda; class Insecta; order Diptera; family Tipulidae; genus Nephrotoma; species Nephrotoma flavescens. Next base: position 272,478,155 of record OW052222.1, on the reverse strand, counting down.
AATATTTGATTATATAAGGAAATTGAAAAATTGTTAGGCGAAGAATGTTAAGCCAAGGTTAAGTCGTTTACCGATGTATGTCTTAATATTAAGTAACACAGACTGACTTGAAGAACGATATTTGGTCACACGGTAAAGAACGGTGATGCTTGATTATAATTTGATTTGAGATATGTCAAAGTTTAACAGCGTTCTTCATACTAAAATAGAATAAAATTGATTGCCGAGTCTAGCCGAGCTTAATTTCGCTTTGTTTCATTTTTGATAAAAGTCAAAAGATGTTTGGACGTCCAGAACTCATTTACGATTCTTTTTGTTTTCGAATAGTAATTCATCTGAAGTTGCTGTGAAATAACATTGCAATTTACCAAAGAGCTTCTTACAAATCGACTGTAACTCTGTGGATTAAAGCGGTTAAGTTGTAATGAATAACCAAGCTCCATATTATCAGAACTATTTAGAACTTACTTTATTCGCCGAAGTGTGACGATTGTTGTTGCTAGTTGATTTTTTATCTCCAAACTTCTTATGTAATGGCGGCAATACTTACCATCTGCGATCGGTAGTTTACCTAATTCTATAATTTTCCTTCATCCAAAATAAATAAATTTGTACTGCAAAACTTACCATCAATAATGCGGTATTTGTTTATTAAATATACTAAGGTCAATTGAACGCCACCGTCTAACATGCTATGATGAAGATCCACGGAATTTCCCACCATCATTATAGATTTGAAATCTGTTGCCGAACATTCACTCGTAATATTCCAAGAGTTACGTAAAACTAGATTGAAAGGTGGGTCTGTTTTTTGATATCATTACCTTAAAGATTTGATGCAGTGGATTTCGTTATAGATGTTTTCTTCATAGATGATTTTGAAAATTGTGATTTCTGCATGTTGAACTTCGCATTAAACGTAAAAAAATGATACCTCGCAAGAGATAGCCATTTTCTGTTATACACATTCGTGCACATTTTCCATAACTGTTCTCAAAATTTCAGGTATCATGGCCAGGATTGCATTTCGAATATTCACCCCAATTATGATTGTCGCGTCGATCATCAATCGACACGACTCAGTGTTGTCGTCTCGTTGCTCATTTAGTATTATGTAACAATAGGCGTATCCAGCACGTTGAGATCTACTTGTTACATATACTAAAATGTAGAATAGTCTCACTTGTATACTTTCTACAGGTGCTGGATGAGAAATATACATTTAAAGTTGAGTTTGTGTCTTAAATAATCTGTCATTTAATTTTTTTAAGTGATAGTTTGAAAATCGAGAGACATATAACCATCACACATATAACTCTCGTGTATCCATTTTAAGTTAATTTCGATTTTCTTTTATCGCTGACAAATACAAACTTTAATGTTCTTCTCACAAAAACAAATTATGTTGTGTCAAAACATAGCAAAGATTCAATCCAAAAAAAATCTACTCACAAAAACAGTGAGATCTGTCTACATTTTTAGTAAGGAACTTTGTATCCAGCACGCATGAGATCTGGGAGGTCTACATTTTTCTAGTGAGATCTCAACGTGCTGGATACGCCCAATGACGAAATGACAATTTAGTATTGCCACAGGTACCTGAAAATAAAATACGTAAGTGTGTATTTATTAGCCAAAATGAAGAATTGTGAATTTTATTCATGTGTAAAATAATTGTCAGTTTTTATATGTTTTGATATCGACAATCAATCATAAATTCACATAATTAAAATATAAATAGATTTTAAACGATGATTTCGAGTGAGCATTTTTTTGTGAGAATGAAAGTTATTGGGCAAAAGTTGAAGTTTCAAGAAATAGAAATAGATTGAGGTATCATTCTAATCCGTTGGAGTTAGACAGTTTTCAGTACGTATAGTTTAATATACTCTATGGTTTGAGGATAAATATGTTAATCTTCATTTATTTTTAAGTTGTTTGAAGTTGTTTAGGCTCTCTAAAGATGCCTTTAAGGATTTATTAGAAGAAGTGTATCCTAAAATGAAAGTAATGAAACGTTTATCGTCAGAATCAAATATTTTAAAGTTGACTGCTACCTTGAGATTCTGTGCTGAAGGAGGATATCAGATGTGAACAGGAAATGATTATAATATAAGTTTAGAAAAGCTAATCTAAATAATTCTCAAAGAAGTGGAATACCAGGGGTCATTGGTTGAGTGGATGGATGTCACATCAGTATAATAAAACCACGGAAGGACTTACAACATTTGTAGTATAACAGAACAGGTTTTCATAGCCTAAATGCAATGATAGTAGGTGCAATAATTAAACGAGTAAATTCAATTTTTATTTAAATAATTTTATTTAAACAGGTTTGCGACAATGAAATGAAAATCAGATACCTCAATGGAAAATATGCTGGCTATTTACACGTTTCCATGATATGGAATCTTTCCGGGGTAAAAGAAAATCTTCAACAAAGGTATGAGCATGGAGAAAACTCCCGGTTACTCGGTAAATTAAATGTAATCCAAATATTTATATTTTTTATGTATTTCTGAAATAGGTGACGTAGGATATCCAATGCAAGCGTATTTATAAACGCCTTGCCGTGGTCCAGACACAATTATTGCCGAAAACAGGTATAACATAAACTATTCTAAAGGGCGTAATATCATCAATAGGACAATACGTATGTTAAAAAGTCGATTTAGGTGCCTTATAGGTGCTCGACAACTACATTATAGCCTAGAAAAGGCAACACAAATCAATCATTCACTATAAAGTATCATTTGTAGAAGAAGAACCTGCGAGTCGGATTTTTCGGAAATATATTTTTGTAATTTATTATGTACCAGTTCAATTTGATTTTTAAAAAAATAAAAGAAATATGTATAATTTAATTCATCACATGTTTAATCACAGTATATTCTGTATTTCAAAATCACAACATAAAATGTTTATCATAACATTCTAATTTTAAATGAAATTCAATTAAGGTTAATCTTATTTTAAGGTGTTCCTTATACAATTCTAACTTTTCTTTTTCAATGGATTTTATAAAATCAAGTTTTTCTTTTTTAAAGAAATATGTCTTTTTAACATAATTTAGCATATTTTTCATGTGAGTTTGACATTTATTTGCCGCCGATTTTACCTCCGACCACATTTCAGAATGAACTGATTTTAACGTGTTGCTCCAAGATAGGTATACTATGGTTTCTTCGATTTGGAAGAGTAGCTCAATGATTCGATGTAGTTTCGTTCTCCAAATCTGAAATATTTAAATTTTCCGTTTCGTTTTCATTGATAGGTTGGGTGGGTGTATTGCAGGAAGGTCTTTCTCTGTTTATATTTCGTGTTGACATATTAGTCGGATTGCAATTTTCTAATGATTGTCTAGGTATCTGACTAGTCCCTACATATATATCATATATGTAGGGACTAGTCGGATACTTAGACAATCATTAGACATATATAGCAGTTTTGTATTTTTTCCCCTATAAGCTTATTCTAGTGTGTCTTATGGAATTTTTTTGCTTTCCTATTTATCGCAGTTTTGACGTTAATCTTTCCGCCCCTACTTTGGGTACGGAAAGATATTCTTTTACAACACATGCAATATTCTTTTAATATAATTCTTTTAATTTTTAATTAGTCAAAAAAAATGTATAATTACATACATTTAATGTATGTTTGACATTTCTTAACCGCTTACAGAGCATGGTTTTCAATATTCAACTTAATCAAGAATTTGGGAAAAAATTATTCCTATGTGTACCAAAATAAACCATAGGAAAAATTTTTTAGGAAAAAACTGCTATCAAAATTTTTTCCTAAATAGAAAAAAAAATCCTATTTCCTAAAGCCGCCAGAATCGCCCCACTGGTGGCTTAAAGGCGGGCTTAATTTGAAGCAAATCTATAACTCTTTCCTCCAACGTAGTAAATGACAGCAACTTATTAGAGCCACCTCGCATTGCCTTAAATTCCGTTTTATTATGTAACATTTTTTTACGAAATTTAAATTTCATGTCTCTCCATACCTAAAACATGTAAATAAATTAGATCAGTAATTTAAATTGAAATATGTAGCGTAACTATAACCTTAATCCATTTATCCGTGTTTCTCGTGGGAGACTCAAAGAATTAAGGTCTTCTGGGATTTTATCCCATCGATCATTTAATTCGGTTTTGGAATCACTTCCCGATGGATCATAAAATTAACCAAACATTCGAATTGCTGTTTGTTGGTAATTTTTAATTATGAAAATAAATATTAATTTATTATTTGTTATATTTATTTATTACCTATATATTATCCCAAAATTTAAACTTACCTTTTATAATATACAATTTCAATGACTAATTTATTTATTTATTAATTTATTTTCTACAACAGCACGGACAATTTGGTAAATCGCACACCACGTACTGACCATGAAAGCTCATTTCTAATGTTGTGCAGCTCAATTAATTCAAAACATGATATTGCCTTCATTGTTGCCATTTTGGTAATTTATGAAGATGTTCTGTCCTATACAGAGATGACGGTTTTTGACCATCGCTCATTTTTAGTCTATAATGTTTGCTCGTAACTACAGCGTGACAATTACAGCTGCTTTTAGTGTAAGACACTTAAAATTTGATGTACATCTGATGCCTCACATTAGCATCACCTCTTGCTGTCTAAAAAAATTAAACGATAGAAAATGGCATTTTTACGACTATGAATGATTCACAATCGACATTCATAGTACCAATTGTTACCGTCGAATCAACGCAACAACGACAGTCATAATTGGGGTGGTTGTTTTTATTTCTGCTATGGTGTCTAGTTTATTGACGTACACACTCTCTTTCAAATTTCAGCCCAAAGAAAATAGTCGGGAGCGATTAAATCTGCCAGTTTGATGTTAGTCTATAGATGGTCGAGGAGAAAAAAAACACATTACTGGTATTATGATGAGCTGCAACTGCTGGACGATTTGATTATTATGCTGTCAGAATTCTTTGATGAATTCGGTTTCGGTTTGAGAATTCTTCAGGTATCTGTTGGGTTATTCCGAGTACGAGCTCACCAGATGACGAACCAATACCTTCTATGACTCTTAATCCCAATAAAGTTGTTGGCTAAAGTTTCACTAAACTCAAACTGTCTGCCGTGAACACTTGACATTTTATCTGGACACGATTCCTAGCAGGCCCCCCGATTTGTTCAGTCCCGGTTGTGCCAAATTATGTAATTTCCTTGCGATTATTTGAAGTATCGCATTAAACTTGTGGAGCTGAACGCGGTATTGCAACTAAACTGAGTGAGATGTTGATTCCTGTTGCTGTTCCATCAATAATAGATTTAATTTCAGCATCGATAGTTTACGATTTTACAATACATTCAAAATCGAATTCACTTTCATCAATCACATTGATCTGGATAAAAAATTCGCGACACTGTTCTCTATCCCAACAATATAACGTACATCCTTTTTGGAAAATGCGGATATTAGCGGTATGCGTGATTCGTGCATAAATGCCAAATTGTCTACCTTCCAGCATTTGTGCTGAAAGCGGCTCTGGCTCGCTGATGCGTGTACTACTAGGTGAATTTCACTATTTCTTACTGGATGTGCCACGATGCGACTGTAGGATTGGGTAGGGTATTACCCATTTTTAAGATTGCTAAATTTTTGTGGAAAATATGCTGCTTAGTTAGTCAGTACATGGTGCCATTTATAACGGGTTAACTAAGGCCAGGTATGGGTTGTTTTGTTGATAAAAAAATACTGCCATTGGCTGCCTACACTCCAATAATCAGATCAGTACAATGTGAATCCGTTTAAACATATAATTACAAATCAAAGTTTCCTATAAGCAATTCAAAGCTACTCGATTGTTAATGAAAAAAAAATTTCCTTTTCCTTTTCGTAATTTCTCCGAACGCGAATTTACCCCCTATTTGGATCTTGATCACTATGGTGCAATGACCAGGTTTATAAAATATAAATGGAATCGGTCACCAAAATCATCATGTCAGTGTATTTCTTGATGTATGGTTTTAAGTGATGTTACTTAAGCTTTCTGAGCGTAAAAAGATGGCACACAAGGACAAATCCACACAAACTTTATAAAAATTATATCCAAACACAAAACCGGCGACATAAAGCTCGAAAATATTCAAGATACTGTATTTCCTTCTACAGTTGTATTAAAAGAAAGTGAAACAAAATATATTAAAATAAAATTTTAATTATTTTTATCACAATACTTTTTACACTTTTGCCCTAGGCACTTAGCGAAACACACTTACATTTAATAAAGACATTTTACTAAACACTTGTTCTTTATTTCGCAACAATTTAATTTTTTTTAACTATTTCTCTAAAAAGTTTAAAAAGTCACTCGATCGATTTCGACTTGTTAGGTCAGCATCTACTCCTGATTGCGAAATTGTTGCGAAATAAAAAACAAGTGTTTAGTAAAATGTGTTTATTAAGTTTAGAACAATATTTGCAACCAACATTTAAATTAAAAGTAAATTATAAAATTTCAGCTTAAGATATTTTTAACACAATTTCTTCATTTTCTTTTAGAAGAACTCAATTTTGACTAACCTTGATTTAGAAGGTTAGTCAAAATTGAGTTCTTCTATTTCCTAATTGGCACAAGTAGATCCATGGCAAATTTTACACAAACTGTAAATTTTAAATCAGACTGGAGGTCTCATGTATTATCACTCAACTGCACATTCACATTAAAATAAATTTCCATAGGATTCGCTTATTGGAATCCTGACAAAAATGACTAACATATGTTCAAACTCCTTTTTTTCGATGTTATGGAGGTCCCTGATTTAGAAAAGGTAAAACTTTTGTCGTAATTGTATTGGAGAAAGTTTTAAACACATCCGTGAAATATTAAAGAGAAATCTTTTAGTAGAGCTGCAACACCAGATGGCTCGAGAACATCAAACTAACCCAAAATATAGAATAGATGAATATCCTGTAGAATATAAGACAAAATAGCCCTGTAGAATATAAGATAAATTCAATTTTATAGTTACCGACCAAATGGCACAGTGGTTAAAGCTTTGCGGTTTGGATCGGGAGGTACCGCGTTCAAATCCCGATAGGGGCAGGATGCAAAGTGAAATTTCATCAACAGATTACGATCTATGGTGAAATGTAACACATCTATAATCGCCAGTCCGCGTGCAAAACTTATGGGCCGACTCATCGTACATGCCAGTATAGGCTGTCATGGAGCTATTCAATGTGCAGATGGTCTTAAATCTGTCCTATAACCATACGTCCTCGATTTGGCCGACGGGCGTAAAATAAGGACGGAAAAAGCAAAAACCGCGAAAGAGTAGGGAGAGCCTAGTGCCCCAAAACAGATTGCATTGAATAAAAAAAAAAATCTATAGTTACGTAAACTGTTCAGAGGTAGCAAACCGAGTTACAAACAGGAGGTAATCTATAATTTAGCTACAACGAAATTTAAATCATTCCGAACACCATACATGAAATGTATACATAAATCTCTAATGCATATCCAAAAATACAAAGATAGGTTTTAATAATGCGGATTGTCTATGTCGATTTTTTAGGTGCATTTACAAAGTTCAATATAAATCCAAACCGGTCAATATTTGCTTATAAAAGCTGTGTTTCTTGACGCTTGATCTGATCCAGTTCAGTTCATGTTTCATGAAACAACACAAAGGCGCATGCTAGATTTAAAATCAAAATTTGTGATCTAAAACAAAATTTGAATCATGTTTTCCATATAAAATTTGAACTGACCCGGATCAATGAGCGTCAAGAAACACGGCAAAAGTAAATTTGTTGTATTTTGACAGAGTATAGAATTTTGCCTAGCAGCCGGTTGTATTTAAGTGGTACCTGAGCGCCATTATTTTTGACGTAATTATTTTCATCGAAGCTTATACCGTAGACAGACACATACTAGATAACTTCGTTTTCTAGATTATTAAGTTATTTCTGCCTGTCTGTCTGTACACGATTTTTTTAAAACAGAATTATTAAGTTTTCATAACTTGATAAATGCAATCTATCCTGATAAATTAGGCACACTCGCAAAAATCGGGTTACTGTCTGTCACCACAATTTGTTTATCACGATTTTTATAATTTTATTTTCAATCTAGATAACTGAAAATCGCGATAAATTTTGTGTCTGTCTACGGTATTACTGCGAGTTCATACGACGGATAAAAATCTCGGATTTTACTATCCCATCGTTTTAACCAATTACATCACGTAAATTATACAACGGGCACGCCTCTTTTCATATAAAAAAGTTGAAAATATTGAAAAAAAAATTTGGGATAGAAAAATCCGAGATTTTTATCCGTTGTATGAACTCGCAGTTAGAGTCTAGGATATAACATGAAATTAAACTTGAAATATGAAAAAAATTGGTTGGTAACTTTCGGCTGGAATTATACCAATATCAATACCAACATCCCAGTCTGTTTTATCTTTTGACTGATATAGTAAAGACACTATCTGCATTATCGATATGGTATTTAATATCTGCGGGGAGCTTTCCTAATTTATCGAATAATCTGTTCATATGTTTGACGATATAGACCATTTAGCATCTTCTTAATGCTTAATTGATCACTTTACACCAAGAACTAAACAACAGCACATTATTAATCACATAAGATATCAAAAGGCAAACATAATTTTAATATTTTTCTCAAAAGCCTTACAAAAGTACCAAAACCTGTTATTTATATTTCATTATTAAAATTGGAAACTGGCCTGATTTATAATTAACTTTGTATTAAATTCTTATCTAAAACCTTACAACAGCGTTTATTAGCATACTTTTAGGCGCATTAATAAAATATGAGCTTTTTTTATTAATTTTAAAATGTAATGTAGGCGAACTATTATATGACGATTTAATTAAACCACAATGGTATTTGCAAATATAAAAATATGCAAAAATGTTATCATCTTCTGTGTCATAATTAAATATTTTAAAAAGAATTTATTTAGAGTAAAATTTGTAATTTCTGCAACCGATTAAATTCTATTTTAGCATACAGGCGTAACCTGTTTTGAATATTGTATCAGTTAGTCTGACTTACAGATGAACCTATAGGAAGACTAAAATATGTGGTTTTCCTCAAAATTGATTCATTCTATTCAACCGAATCACGTACGGAAGGCAAGTGGGGGCCGTTCTTTTACTAACATAAATAAAACCAAAACATTAACGTTTCTAGATGTTCTGTTGTGAATCTTACACATTCTAGCTAACTTTTAGTTACATTTTGCCCATTAACATTTATGGTGTTTTAATAAAAAATTCTCAAGTGATAGAATTAGACCCCCGTCTTTGGTCGGTGGGGACCAGAAACTTATGCAACTCGCAAAAGGGGTTACTTATTCCATATTTTCATATTGCACATTAGCATTTCCGCATTACATTGAATGATTTGCTGAAGTAGATTAACGCCGACTTGCATACAATAAACTGTACAAGACACCAACCGTATATTTTTAAGATCAATTATTAAGACAACAGTTAATAAATTGTTTGTTCGTACATATATATAGCAATATATATTTCTGTGTACAAAACATTATTTAATCCGGTTCAAAGAACTTGAGAATTATCAATTTTCTTATACATTTTATAGTGCCTCGTTGCTCTATTCATGTATGTATTTGGTAATTGTTGTTTATACTACACCACACACACTCACGCATTAATTGATTAATACGAAAACCTTTTAATCGTAAAGAAATATGCGTATATACGAATGACTCAGACAGATTTTCTTCGTACGATGGCAATGAAATACTTTTCTTGTTTTTTACTTCATGTTTTTGTACCACGTTAATTATGACCTTAAAATGAAAACGAAACCAATTTTCTTTCTTTGTGGTATGACGCGCGGACTAAATAGTCATGCGGATTAAATAATGATTATTTCTCGTTTGATTGACCATATCGATGACAACGACGAAGATAATTAGAAACAAAGTGAATTAATTGGTGCTCGTAATTTATAATTATAATGTACCGTATAAGATCTTTGGTGACATTTTGTCCACCAATTTAATTGGTGGTCGGATTTTATGTATTGTACGTTAATCATTTTTTGTGTATGGCGCTAATTATTTCCGACCTTGCATATCTCTGTTGACTGGCCGTCAGCCACTAGAATATGTTGTTAAAAATATAACACATTACAGATTGAATGATTGATAAGCATATAACAAGCACAAGACATTTTGAAATCGTACACGAGTTTTATTGTTGGTAAGCGGTGTATTAGTTAATTAAAATAATTATATGCAAATTAGGCAATTACGGAAATAAATTGGGAAATAAATTGTAATAAGGGACAAATTTATAGTGATTATTAACTTTGAATCGGTTCTTTACGATTGACGGTTTTAGACACACAAAGGTTTTAGATTAAACTGACTGAATTGAAATGTTCACCAAAAAATTCAACGGCAATGCCATAACCAATAAAACCATACGAATTGAAATGTTGACACAAGTTTCAAAACCAAGTTACTTAAAATCTAAAATAGTAAACGAACAAGCAGACCAATTAAAATACATTCTTGGATTATACGGTTGCCTGTACGAACGGAAAAATAAAATTTTACATTTTTCAATGTTGAGGATATAAATGAGGTTCACACAACACTTCTAATCATAGTTAGATTATACTTAAACAGCCTAACAAGCTGGCTAGAAAAATCGGAACAAAATCTTATCTAAGCTGATTCTGCTTTGATAAACACCGCTAACCCACAACTCTGAATGTGGTGAAGTTTTGAAAATAGGCCCCACTTCTGTGAAAATTTTCTATGATTGATGGATTTCTGATTAATTAAATCAGATGTTAGAAAATATCGACAAGACTGCAGGACTACCACTAGGATAACAAAATTTTCTAAAACCTTACCAAGATAACTAAATTGCTTTACGCTCAATAACCAATACCGTATAGTACGTGTTGTAAATGTGGAATATAACGGTAAGAAAGGAAAATTCTCGTAATATAGACGTTTCAATCTCAATGTATGTTGTGTATTATAACGTGAAGCAACTAAAACTGCAACTATATTTAGGCAACATTTTATTTCGTAGGTTTCCATTGTTCTTAATTCTAGAACAATGGAAACCTACGAAATAAAATGTTGCCTAAATATAGTTGCAGTTTTAGTTGCTTCACGTCATAATACACAACATACATTGAGATTGAAACCTCTATATTACGAGAATTTTCCTTTTAAAAAAGATTGAGGGTATATACGACACAAGGGTATAAACCGAGAGTGATTCTAGGACCAGGACAATGAAGCACCACTCCTTATATTTGTTTTTGGTAAGACGGCGCCAAATACGTAAAACGGGGCGGAAAAAATGAGATCGAAGAAATTACAACAAATGTAATAAATGGACAATTTCGTCATGATACAACCAAAACCAGGAGTATTAACTTTTCCATGATTTAATATTTTTAATTTGATGGCCTTTGAATGAATAAGTCTACGGTTAGGAGATCCAAAAGCTTCTTGAAAGCAGCAGTAGGGAAGATTTTAACTGCTCAGACAAATTATCTTCTGTAAAGCGGTCTACGAAATGATATATGCCTTATAATGTTTTGAAATAGCCATAGTGGTATTTGTGAATTGATTGCCTAGGTAAAGTAAGCTCGATTTTTATGCTATAGTTTCGTGCCGGAAGCTAAATATCTGGATCTTATGTATGATTAAAAACAGACATGGAATAGGTCTATCTCGTGACCTATAACACAACGTCGCCGTTCCATTTTACAACTGTTGTAATGAATACAATACTAAGTATCATATTGTTATAGAAAAATACTAACAAATCCTACTGAATTATAAATAGCTCTTAGGCGGTCACTTGGTGGCTGTTTAAGAGATGATTCAGCCGTGCAAGGTCACATAAATGAAATCAAATTTAAATAATAAAACTATGGTAATGACAGTGATAGATATCTAGATTTTACCAAAAATGGTTAGATCTGTATGTATAATTGAAAAGGAGAATCAAGGTAATGAGAAACAAAATCTGATACTAATGTATAATTCTGACCGAGGGGAGATAAAAACAGGTAATAAGGAAAATTCTACATCACAATAATCGGAAACTAATCTATAAAGTAAAGCGTAGTAAACGGTTAAAAAATAAAAAAAAACCTAAAGCAATATGACAAATGCAGGGTGGGCCAAAAGTCACCATGGGGGTTAAAAATTTAATAGATTTTTCGCTTTCATATTTTTTTATTTCTTTCTTTTTTCAGATTATATAAATACCACATGGAGAATAAATAATGGAGAGATTCACAACTGAATAATGAACCGGAATAATCAAACAGTTGGCCAGAAATGAAATCAATTTTATTGAAAATCTGATTATGAGTGATGAACCTCATTTTGAATGGCTTTGTTAATAAGCAGAACTGCAGGTTCTGGGGTTCTGAAAATCTAAAAGTCATTTATCAACGCCAATTGCACCCCATTAGGTGTACAGTATGGTGTGGCATTATAACTGAAAATATCATTGGGCCTTACTTCTTCGAAAATAAAAATGGAAGTGCTGTAACCGTAAATGGAAGGCGGTATCGGTTTATGATAGAACATCTTTTACGTCCTTCTTTTGAGAACAGACCTGAGATGTGGTTTGAGCAGGATTCGGAGCCACTGCCCACACTGCCCGAGACACAATGGCACTTTTAAGACAAATTAAACTATTTTCTTGGGGTTGTTTGAATGAGTGAGTATATATAGTATGAACAAGCTCAAGACAATCCTTGAAATCAAGGCCAACATTGTTGCAGAAATTCGAACGCTACAGCCACAAGTTTTGAAAGATGTTATGGAAAATGCTCTAAAATGAGCCCATCATTGCGAAGCTGAAAATGGGGGTCATTTAAGTGACATAATTTTAAAAACATACTTGTGTGTAAAAAATTTCCATTTTGTATATTTTAGCTGTGTTGCTTTCGCGAAATTACAGCAACAATTGCATTGTATAAAGCCGAATTGGCTTTAATGTAACCCAAAAAATTTTTAGGTGTAGAAGAATGTCTAAAACGGAAAACCCTGTAGAATAATGTCTAAAAGGGAAACAAAAGAAAAATATCTTCCCATTCTTGCAGCAACTACTTCGGTCTCACAATCTAAAAGTCAAAAGTTAAAACATTTCAAAGGAAAGATTCATGCCAAAACAAAAATTAAAAATTATACCAAAAATTAATTTTTTCGTTATAATTAGATATAATGATGTTTTATATTTCAGATCATGAATAAAAAAAAATATAAAGAACATGTAATTTTCATAAGACAAAATTATTCGTTACGAGAAAAAAAATCGCAAGACTAAGAATATATTTATATACAAATATAAATGTTAAAAAAATAACTGATTGAGTTTTTAAAAAAATCACTTTCTTTTATTGTGGCACTGTTTTTTATTTATAAAAATAAATACCACAACCACTAGTTTCGTGCCCTACTGCTCTTCTTCCGGTTCTGAATTAAAAAAAAAAAACTCGATTTTACGCATGTCATTATATAGTTTATGCGATTCTTCTAGAGCACTAAATGGTCATAATACTTGTTCTTAAAACTGAAATAACCCGTTTATTCACCAAACACCAAGACCACTTCATAATTTAAAATGAAATTTTGGTCACTATGAAGAAAAATTAAAAAGCTCATCCACTTTGAGCCCATGGAACACGATTTTAAAATTAACAATTTTAATAAATTTTTGTTTTATATTTTGTTTTCAAACTTAATTTTTATATTGCAATATTTGGGAACCAAAACATTTATAGGATTGCACTGTTTTGTTCATAATGAATTTTTGGGGCCATTTTTAGATAAACACTTGCATGCTACGATTTTAATTAGTTCTAACTCAAACATCAAACGAGATCCCCACGCGGTTTTTTTTAAATCTGAATTTTTTATTATTTTCTTTACACAGGGAACTCACACACAAGTTTTAAAATTGTACTGCACCAAATCTGTCAGGCGAAACAAAAGAGACCGGGATTTTTTTCGCAAAAGGAAATGTTCGCAAATAAAATCAAAGCTGTCGTTACACGGTTTAATATTTAGGGTCTATTTTTTAATTAAACCCGAGCAAGCAAGCTTGCCCTAGGTATTATACACCGAGCACAGGTTGTGCAGTGCTAAATGAACCAGTGTGCTTAGAGTAATAACTTATTTTTTACTTTGCATGCTCTTCGTACACTGGTATTCATTTCAGAGTAAAATTTGAAGAACCGAGTATGCCCGGTGTAAGCACAGTTCACAAATAAAAACACAGTGTGCAGGGTAAAATTACTCAGGTTGAATAAAAAAACACAGAGTATTTTTTGACAGCGCACTGCTTGCTCGGGTTTAATTAAAAAATAGGCCCTAAATATTACTCTACAAGTCTATTAATATAAATAAACCCCAAACCAGCAGGAACAGGTCTTTCGCAAAGCGAAATTTTGTAATGAGAGTATTTTTTAATCTGACAAGTAACTAGTTCATTAGTAGCTGCAGCACAGAAAAGCTGAAGGAACTCTCCTTAGAGGGCAGCTTCTACTCGCTGCGATAGTAATGGTTTTGTTCATGGAGAAGGGCTGAATTTCCAAGCTCTCAAAATGTTAACAGTCCATCCAAGTATGAAAGACCAACGTGGTCTGAGTGACTGAATGTTTGTGTCTGAATTACTTCGAATTGGTGTAATCAAAAAAGCTTTGAACATCCATAAAAGCACGCAACAACATTTCTTTTTTCCGAAGTGTATCTTAGATTTCTGTTATTAGATCGTGTAGGGAGAGGGGTATAGTTGATCAATCTTAGTGAATTTTTATGATCTAACGGGAGGTTATTTTGTTCTATTTTGTTTTATTTTGAGATCATAATTAGGAAACATACCTAAGGTTCCTGACGCGAATCTGGGGAAAAGTTGTGTGGTAGACGTCTAGTACTACCTCGATGAGATTATTTGCACTTTATCTGTTTAGGAAGTCTTAACAAAAAAAGTATACTATTTGAGGACCGTTCATCCTGGAGATGTTCACGAGATCTGGCCTATTTTCCGATAGCGAATATGGGTCAATTATAAAGAGCTTTACAATGATTTTGGGAATTTTGGAAATCCGTGATTAAAAAAATATATTTAACCGATTTGAATCATTTTATTTAATTAACTGAAAAATTGGGGATGTTGTAGGTAGTCTGACCACTTTTTTGGAATTTATAGGTAAATTCTAATCAAATTGGTGAAGATGCGGGTGGAGCTCTGATGGGTTTGGCAATTTTTACAGAATTTAGAAATATCCTTTTATTTTGATATTTTCTATAGAAATATTAAAAATACTCCTTGACAGCGCTCAATTTCGATCTAAATGAAGAACTCTCTTATCATCCGTTTAAGTCACTTATTTGCCAAAATCTGGGTGAGAACGTACGGGCATCTCTAGGATTGCGAAGTAAAAGTGCGAAGTAAAAAATTACGAATAATTACAGTTTATGCCTCTAATAAAATTATTATTTTTTCCATATTGAATCGAGAGACTTCAATTTAGATTCAACAGTGTTTATGAATCAATTTTTGAGTAAGCGACGAACCCGAAAGTTTCCAATTTTTATTAACATTTGATGCGGTTTCAGATATAATTCAATTAATTGAAGGCTTCGATGTTTCATAAAAAATCCTTCAAATCGGTAGAAATTTCGATGCGTGCGCTCAAAATACGATTAACACGAAAATCTGAACCAGATCATTTTCAAGGTTTCAAACTGTAAAGTTCGTGATCAAGAGTAATTAGAAATTAGTTTCAAGGTAAATTTGGTAATATCTTGATTATTTCCCGGTCTAACAAAGAAATTAACGTTTATTCGAGACATGAAGTACATGTTCATAATGATACGCTGTAATTTTTTGTTAAACAAAATATGTTAACTGCGTGCATGTTCCAAACCATCGGATTTACAGTGTGATGTGTAGGATGAAAATAAAAATTTCCGATTTCTGAGATAAAAATTAATTTATTTAAAGACACGATGTGCGCGCGACGAGTTTCTTTATTTGGAGGTGTGTACTTTGAATTAATTATAATACACGCCGTCTTATTTCGGGATCTTTAACAAAAATCGAATGCAAAACTTAAGTTGTGCGCAGGTTTAATTATACGATAATTGGAATACCTTCGTACGGCCGCGCAATTAAAACAATCAGATTTTGTTGTATATGGTGTAATTGTTACGGGCGTGCACGTGATCTTTCAACAAATGAATGTTTGAGTTATATTAACTTTTTTACAATGACGTGTGAATAAGATATCATTGTGATAGAGATTAGTAATATGTAATGTTGTAATGTAAACCCTAGGGGCAAATATATATTTCATTCAATATAGCAATTGCATTTTGGTTTCTAAAATTATAAGTGAATGGAAAATATTGATTTTCGATAAATAATTTGTGATTTACAGATTTTTTGAATCTCACTTCAATACATAGTTCCTGACATGCATTGTGTTATATTTCTTAGAAAATCAAGCTAACATTTATTAACCATTGATTAAAAAAGTATATTATATACTGATATAAAATTGTAATTTATTTATAAAATAATTGATAGTTGTATATTATTTAATTACTGTAATGCATATACGGTTCTCACGAGTATTATTATACACGGATAAAGATATGCAGTCGGCCTTAATAAAATTAGAATGATCTGGTAAGTGAGTAATAGATGATATATAGTACAATAATTATTACTTAATTAAACCAATCTCTCAAAAAACAAAATCGATTAACTCTAAAAAAGCACACAGAGCTGTATATAGAAGATTAATTTGGTTTATTGAAAGGTCTTATGTATATTATACCACAATGTATGCTTTAAAAATCAACGCTATATAAGAAAGGAAGGACAACATATTTAATTTCGATGTATCAAAAATTACTAACGATTTGCAACTTCTTAGAATTAGCTTGACCTGTAATACACCTTAAATGTCAAACTTAATCTTATAAAACCGTCATGCATTTCCCATGCAGCACAAATTGTTCCCACACATAATTTCATAGACAATCAATCAAAATTAGCGTCCACATTACGGTGGTGACAAGACAAGTTCACGATCGTGAAATATAAATATGGTCGAGTGTATATTAAACGAAACTATATGTAGACTGGATTTGCCAACACTCGCCCAAATTAAACAAAACAATTCAAACTTTAAATACCAAATGGTGAAAATTCTAATTTCGATTTCAATCAGCACAAAAAAATTACACAACAACACAAAAAATAATGAAACAACCTTGATACGTAGGAGTGGCCATTTCGCAGGAGGTTAACATTATTTTGTATATCAAATTGTAAACATGTTAAACAAATTATTGCCTGAGGCGTACTTATTATTTATGTTGTGTAACTGAAACTCAGCTACACACAATAATTGATCCACCTTTTAAATCTTTGACGTGCGCCAAGACGGTAGTGAAGTTACAGAGAATGATGAATGATATTTTGTGGCTGATACACGCTGATTGATTACATGAGCGGATTATCATTATATACGAAGTATACAGAGTTGAATAATTTTCTATTGTTGTCGTTTAGGTAAACAGTAGTAATGTCAAGCGTACGTGGTAATTAATGATTTTAAAATTGCGGAAATATTTTTAAAATAAAACTCGAAAATTATAAAATAAAATATTTTTGCCTAAATGAATGGTGATCACCACCTTTGTAGAAAGGTGATCGAACATTGAAGAGCAACAAAAATGTTCGAACAATGTCGATTACCTTCGGCACATATAATAATTTGTAGTAGATCTTCAACGTATTTATTTTATTAAGCAGAAAATCACTTAAAGGATCACTTACGTCATCTCATATTTTCATTTGATGCACTAGTGTTCACTATCACTTTGTTATGGAGTAAACTATAATATCTATACTTAGGTGAGTAAATGTTGTACGCGTAAATGAAAAAAGAGAGAAATACAAATATTTCATTGATATATACATGCTAGTCAAAGTTTTTCGGTTTATGCAAGATCAGCGAAAAGTAAAACGACTGCAAAAAATAATCAATATTTTAACTAAAATCGTTGCTCAATAAAGACTAGTAGTAACTGCAATTAAATTATAGAAAGATTAATTCTCATATGTAAAATTAATTTTATTTTAATCCACCTAAATCGGTGCGGTGGCAACCCGAAAACTATTTGACAAATGGAAAATCAAAACTATGCCTTTTTTGTCATGTATTCGTTTGTAATACAACTACGGACAACTACTTTTGGTTAACCAAACTTCAAACGTTCTTTAAAAAAAATCATTTCGTAAACTTGATGGTTTTGGTCAACAAGGATGTCTTATAGAGAGCCTGGAATTCGCAAAATTGTTGAGCGTTTTGAAGAAACTCGATCAGTTACAGGTCGTAGAGCATATGAACACCATCAGCAACGTTGTCGTTTAGTTGATTGGATGTTCTAATAAAATGAGCGTTTTTCAATCCCATTTTCAGATGAAGCTCATTTTTACCTCAACGGATATGTTAATAAACAAAACTGTTGCATTTGGAGAACTGAAAATCCTCATGTTTTTCATAAACAGCCAATTGATCAAAAAAAAAAGTTGCTGGTTGGTGTGGATTGTGAACTGGTGGCATGATCATTGGACAATATTTTTTGCGAAAATGAACGTCTGATGCGAGCGCTATCGTGGCATCTTAACTGGGTTTTTGTGGCCAAAGTTGGATAAAAATGATTGAGATTATCTTTGGTTTAACAAGACGGTGCCACATCTCAAACAACTGGCAAAACACTCAGTAGCATTGGGTCATTGTACTGCATTTATTATAAAAAATCATTAATAATTTTGATGTTCGGATGGAGGCCTGTGCCAGGGGCCGTGGTGGTCACATGAACGATGTTGTATTCCAAACATGCATAAAATCAACTTTCATTTTCAATAAAAAATTTCGAAATTCCAACATACATCCCGTGTTTTTTAAATATAAAAAAAACTAACGGATGGGATAGTCTCATCACCTATGCAAAAATCAAAAACAACTAACGAAAAATCAACTCGGTTTATACTGTTACGAATTTTCCTTGTCAAACTCGGTTTGTAGCACTGGATCATAAATACATTTTCGAAAAACTGATTAGAAACAAAATATTGTAAATTAGATTTCAAACCAAATTAGTTCTGATCATTTTTTAAATTTTACCGGAAATCAAGAGTTTTGATAAACAAAACTTTGTCTCGGAATAAAACTTCATAATAGAAATTACCCGAGGAAGCAGCTTCTATGGAAGCTTTTAAAATTTTTACACAAATATTGAACAGTTGAGCATTTACAAAAAAAGACAAAAAATTAAAAGATTTAAAAAAATTTAAAGGTTAAATTCTCGGTCAACAAGGGTTTACATTGCTCCTTTCCTGCTTTCTTGTTTCTATGTGTACATTCGTGGTAAAAGAAAGTCAGGTGTGGGCCAAAACACATTCACCTCTCCATTTTTTCGTATAAATTCTAAATATGTGTGTTTAACCCACCTAAATAATAATTTTTGGAATTGTTGGAGACGTTCCAAATAAAATTGCCGTGAGTTGATTCTGAAAATTTAACGTTAACGTTGACATTTTTCAAGTCAGCATCACATATCTAGAAACAATATTGTACAATTAAAAATATTTATTAAACTCTCACTGAATTTCTTAGAAGTTAAACGTTGACCGAATGGAAACCGTTTTGGTTAATATGGGTATCCTTCAGAAATTCTGTATTAATTTTATTTGGTACCGCAACATGAGTACAATCTATACATCCAATAACTGATGGCAAAAAACGTAATACTAGTAAATCTTTAAAATTATAAGGAATATTTCAATAAGAGGAAATTAATTTAATTAATTATTCCGACATTTTGCCTTTGCATTCAATAAATCCAAATTTCTGTTAAAATGCACTTTTTCGTCGAATACAGCCAGCGTCTTGCTGATAACCATATTTATATTAAAAAAAATTATATAAACGAGAAAAACAATAACAAAAATAAATCTTAAAATAATACCAAGTAATGGGGTGTGTAACGAACTTCCGGTTTTCAAAA
The DNA here is from genome assembly GCA_932526605.1 of Nephrotoma flavescens. Taxonomy (NCBI): domain Eukaryota; kingdom Metazoa; phylum Arthropoda; class Insecta; order Diptera; family Tipulidae; genus Nephrotoma; species Nephrotoma flavescens. Next base: position 272,458,019 of record OW052222.1, on the reverse strand, counting down.
TCCCGGTTTTCAAAATCCCGAATTCATTTTGTATAAAAAAAACCCCAATTTTAGGAAATCCCGGTATGAATTTTTAATATTTGACATGTGGGAAAATGAGACTCTTAAATGATTTTTGCCAAAATTCAAAAATGAGTTTGAGAAAATATCAATTAATGATGGCCCGAATTAATATCAAAATGAAGACTTTAGAAGTAGAAGAAAAGAAAACCGGGATTTTGAAAACCGGGATTTCGAAAACCGGATTTTAAAAACCTGGATTTTGAAACCAGGATTTTGAAAAACGGGATTTTAAAACCGGGATTTCATAGTACACCACTACTAATGACTATCTATGAAGAATTTCGAATTAGTTATTGATTCAATGTCATTTTTATTTCTCGAACGGATGGAATGGAGGGAATGGATGGAATGGATGGAATGGATGGAATGGATGGAATGGATGGAATGGATGGAATGGATGGAATGGATGGAATGGATGGAATGGATGGAATGGATGGAATGGATGGAATGGATGGAATGGATGGAATGGATGGAATGGATGGAATGGATGGAATGGATGGAATGGATGGAATGGATGGAATGGATGGAATGGATGGAATGGATGGAATGGATGGAATGGATGGAATGGATGGAATGGATGGAATGGATGGAATGGATGGAATGGATGGAATGGATGGAATGGATGGAATGGATGGAATGGATGGAATGGATGGAATGGATGGAATGGATGGAATGGATGGAATGGATGGAATGGATGGAATGGATGGAATGGATGGAATGGATGGAATGGATGGAATGGATGGAATGGATGGAATGGATGGAATGGATGGAATGGATGGAATGGATGGAATGGATGGAATGGATGGAATGGATGGAATGGATGGAATGGATGGAATGGATGGAATGGATGGAATGGATGGAATGGATGGAATGGATGGAATGGATGGAATGGATGGAATGGATGGAATGGATGGAATGGATGGAATGGATGGAATGGATGGAATGGATGGAATGGATGGAATGGATGGAATGGATGGAATGGATGGAATGGATGGAATGGATGGAATGGATGGAATGGATGGAATGGATGGAATGGATGGAATGGATGGAATGGATGGAATGGATGGAATGGATGGAATGGATGGAATGGATGGAATGGATGGAATGGATGGAATGGATGGAATGGATGGAATGGATGGAATGGATGGAATGGATGGAATGGATGGAATGGATGGAATGGATGGAATGGATGGAATGGATGGAATGGATGGAATGGATGGAATGGATGGAATGGATGGAATGGATGGAATGGATGGAATGGATGGAATGGATGGAATGGATGGAATGGATGGAATGGATGGAATGGATGGAATGGATGGAATGGATGGAATGGATGGAATGGATGGAATGGATGGAATGGATGGAATGGATGGAATGGATGGAATGGATGGAATGGATGGAATGGATGGAATGGATGGAATGGATGGAATGGATGGAATGGATGGAATGGATGGAATGGATGGAATGGATGGAATGGATGGAATGGATGGAATGGATGGAATGGATGGAATGGATGGAATGGATGGAATGGATGGAATGGATGGAATGGATGGAATGGATGGAATGGATGGAATGGATGGAATGGATGGAATGGATGGAATGGATGGAATGGATGGAATGGATGGAATGGATGGAATGGATGGAATGGATGGAATGGATGGAATGGATGGAATGGATGGAATGGATGGAATGGATGGAATGGATGGAATGGATGGAATGGATGGAATGGATGGAATGGATGGAATGGATGGAATGGACGAATTCGGAGTTAAATAGGTTCAATGGGTATATTCTGGTATGAGTGTACGTAAATGTCAAGCCAAATGACGGAAGTGTCATCGTCAGACATTCCCATACGTAAACAAGGTAAGAAATTTTTATTTATTCAATTCAAATTTACCTAAATTCTAAACTAATAATTATTATTTTTTATAGATAATTATCCTGCCTATTGTGATTATTACAGATAAGTATTTTGTATCTAGATAATTAATAAATTTTAATATTTAATTTCTATTCTAGGAACATAAAAATTGAAATCAAAATAATATGGATAACAGCAATAAAACTTTGTGTACTAAAATTAGTGTTGGTAATAATAAAGATTTTGTATATTCAAAATAGTGTTTTACTGCAGCATTGTGTGTTGTTTTGTGTTGTGTTATTTTCACGTTGAATATTTTAGGTTGTGTAAAATATTGCCCATGTTGGGCAACAACAGAATGTGTGGAATGGAAGGAATGGACTGAATGGATTGCTTTGTAAAAAATCCCAAATATTTCAAAAATACTATTTTATTGGTACGCTTGGAAAATTTAGGAACTTTTGACAGATGTCCACTACACAGGGGAAAATTCGATTCTCGGTGGTGAACACAAAAAGTTACTTAATTGGGTAGAGTTATCAGTGGATTTCCTAAATATTTTAATTGTACTTTGACTTTTAACACACCATATTGGTTCTTTAAGGCCCTAAGATGGACCCCTGAGGAACACCGGAAGATGGAGATTTTGTATGGGACTTCATATCATTTATGATCACATATTGTGTTCTGTTTTTTAAATAAGAACTTATACATTTTAACATCAGTTCATCAACACCAGATCGTCTTAACTTTTTAATTAATATGTCATGATTGACTTTATCGAATGCTTTTTGGAAATCTGTATAAATAACATATAACAAACCAAAAGGTATCAACATGAAACAGAACGTAACCATAAAAACCATGACCTAACGCTACAGCATTAATCATCTCGCAACTGGTCGGTCATCTGTTATAAAAGTTGGTTGATAAATAAGCCGAGCAGAACATAAACAATAAACAATTTATTTATGCCACAACCTTAAAGAAAACTTTGTATATAGATCAATTTTAAATATTTGGTTATTCTTGTATTGCCTTGTTTAAATCCTTTAGAAAATTTAAGGTAGTTGTTGAAAATTGAATCCAACCTCTAGTATCATCTATTAACAAGCCATTAGCGTTTGGTTAATCATTCTGAATTTTACCTTCTCAACAAAGAACTCTATTAAGTATATTAGGCCCTCTTAACATAGCTAATTTTATTCATTACCCGATACTCGCTGTATATTTATCCCATAGATAAATCATGTTTTAGTCACTACAGAGCAAAAAACCGAGACAACACCCACTTTCTTGAAACCATATACAAGTTCCTATAAAACAACAAAATCTATTAACATTAAGGTGTTACGTTAACTTTGACTTTTAAAATTGATTTAAACAATTTTAATTCACTTTTAATAACTGTAAATTAAAAGTTATCGGCTTCACCGAATTAGCAAGATAAGAATACGGGTTTGCTCTTAAAAAAAATCCATTGATGAACTCGCGCGCTTTGATACGAAAACATGAATGTGATTGTGTACAAACTGTTGTAGGTTATGAAATTAATTTGAAGACCGTAACAACCGTAGAACAATGCACGACCTTCGCAAACTCGACTCTATCTTCCCACCCAATCGTGTACATATATAATATACAAACGATACGTCACGTAATAAAATTAATTAGAACACCATCCATTGAAATCAATCAAAATTTGTATAAAACATGAAAATATTTTATTTATATTTCGCGGTTAACAGACACACCACAATCCGAAGGTCTTACAAAATTCATGTACAAATTACGACACCACAATCTATACACTCTAAGAATAAACCGAAATTCTAATCATAGTTCATAAAACCGATTTTATGTACAAGATTTGACCAAAAGAAACATGAATTCTTGAATTAATGCATCATTAATCATGTAAGTCGCGATTTAAATTGTCCAAACAAGTAAAATTTATCGTTTTGTGATTGAAAGCGAAATCCTTTTGGGGATTTATGTGAGTGTCTACTTCGGTTGGGAGACCAAAATATCGGTTGTGAAATTGTATCAATCGAGAGATTTGATTTACTAAAGAATTTAAAAATTTTGCAAAATTATTTTGATTAATGACCTAAACTATGAACTACATAGATAATTTATTAGAGATAAATAAACATTTCTTAATTGTTTTGTATGTGCGCCAACACAAAAAGATTTATAATAATTTTAAATTTGTTGCTTAATAGTATACGATTGTTTTCGCGGATATAAGAACGTAATGTAAGTGGATTGGTATACAGGGATGTGACTTAAAATTTTGGGAGCGGTTAATTTGACGTTATAGCTTAAACCATTTAGGAAACCAACAAATGTTTATTCATAACTTTTGCTTTGCTCCAAATTTCAAAATAACGGCCAATAAAAAGGTTTATACGAGTATTGTAAGGTCTGATGTATTTCTTAACAATTAAAAAAAGGTTGTAATATTTACTTCTTCATAAGTCTAATTTTAAAATTTAATGAAATCATTCGAGTGCACAGTAAGTCGCTTATGTGGTATAAAAATGTTATGAAATTATTTTATTTCTGTACAAATTTTAGTTTACTGTTGCATAGATGAAAGATCAAATGTTACCATCTAACGCGATGTGAGCGTATACATAACATATACAGATATGCGAGAATTCATAAAAGCACAGAGCATATTATTATATGTAATAAGATCATGATGTGATGGAATTGAAACATAAAATATTTGAGGTAAGTGGCATTTCGATGGAATTTCATTTGTCTTGTCATTTTCGTTTATAAATACATAATGTCAGGTGACTGTAAATTCAATTGCCCATCTAGTAAGTCGAAAATTAAGCTGAAAACAGATTCAGGTTAGTTTATTTATATACGATTGGGGTTAAGCACTCCAGACTAGTTTATAGGAATCCCCCCTAAGTTCAACAAAAAATGAAAATATAATAAGAGTAGTATTTTTTACCTTTATTCATTCCAAGTATCCGTTCCTTTACGATCTTTGTATACTGAAATGCATGATTGAAAACGGGAATTTGTGTTCTTATTTAATTAGAGGAAATATATAAGCTTTGAGATGCATATAATGTTATAAAATTATAATCACTGGTTTGAGAGATAACAGTTTACTCTATACAGACTATTTGTGCAAAGGCCTTTCTTTAAACGCAGCTGTTTGCGCTAGTCAGTTGTCCAACACTTTACGTGGGTTATAACCCAAAAATCTAAACATAATCCTTAATTTCATTGAATCTCACATTTGTTGAATGATTGTTCAAATGTTTATCATAAGTAACTGGAAACGATTAATTTTTAGTAAACAATATTGGAAACACTTGTTAACAACAGCAAACCGTAATAAGTACGTACCAGAATTTCGGTGGCACGTCAATTCTGAGAAAAATCAATTCACAGAAAACGACCATTCCGAGATCTTAGTGATCGTTTAAAACGAGTGGTATTGTCGTTTTATAGATTAGATCATCGTTACGAAGAGTATCACATAATTTGCATTTTATGGTAGACCAAACAGTAGAAGACAATTATATATTGCATTATTTTATATTACATATTTTTTAATTTTGAAAACATAATTGGGAGAAAACAATATTCGTTGAAATTATATTCTTAATATTTTGTTTTCTTCGAATCGTATTTTCTATTAATTGTGTTTTCTCTGAATTGATTTTTCTCGGAATTGTGTTTATCCCCTTATTATTGTCGTTTTCTCGAAATTTTGTTTTCTGCTTTCTCTGAATAGTTTTTGTGAATTGTCGTTTATAGGAATTGTTTTTTCCTTAATTGTCGTGAAACAAAAGTATTTGTGATCATTGATCAACATCTCGTCCGGAATATACGGTTTATTATTTTAAAGTGTTGGTACTTTAAAATAATAAACTGTTAAGTTCTAACGTGTTAAGGTCTAACTCATCAATATAGACCTACAAGAGAAAACGAACATTCTCTCTCATTGATGAACTTAACTTGACTTGTTTTGTGGATAAGGGAGATTTGCATTAAGTGAATTTCGTTCATACTATAAAACAGGACATAATTTTAAATATTACGTAATAGTGAATAATAAAATACCTCGGAATGGAAACAACTATTCATTCACAATAATACAATTACAGAGCGTATAATTGGTTCGAAGGTTTGAATAAAGCATTTCAAAAAATGCTGACTGCCGCATATTTATTTGTATGTTTTTCGATGTTGCCCGTTGTTTTTGTTATTGAATCTCAAAAATATGCATATCTCTCAAAAACGGGTCAACTAGGTTTTCGTTTTTTAAGCATTAAATTCCTCAACGGTTGGACATTTCATTCGAAAATGTACACCTATTCAGATACCATATTTGATGATCGGTAAACTCGCTTTCTCTTCCATACAATATTTTGTTTCAATGATTGCTTGTGAATTCGATTTCATTGAAAATTTCTACTATCATTGCTTTTTAAAAATCTTAGGACGGGACGTTAGGACTATTTAACGCTATTTAACGCCTAATGGAGAAATTAAAATCTTTGCGAGATGTCGTTGTTCCAACAAATCGTACAAATTTTCAACTAAATCGAATTCACAAGCAAACATTGAGACACTATATTTTATGAAAGAGTATGAAAGAGCAAGCGACTTTACCGATCATCAAATATGGTACTTGAATATTTTTGAACGAAATGTTAAACATCGTCATATGAGAAACAAACAGAAAGGCTAAGGCTCCAACCGACCCTAGTGCGTCCATGGAAAATATTAATCAATGAGGAATTTAATGCCTACTTCTTCTAAATGAGATGCTGCATTATTTTTAATCCGGTGGTGGAGGCAGCAATTCATCTATTCAGCCGGTGCTTCTTTGTACTTTTCGAAATAAAAGCTAAACCAAAAGTTACCCTCTTGTGAGAATGTTCTTACGATCGGTATTTGGCTTCATTAAAATCGCTAAGGTACTATAAAGAATTCGCATGATTTTCGAAATAAAACAATCCCTCGTGATTGATGATTGAAATCCATTTTTTAGCCTTTCTGTTAACTTATTACTTTGGTAAAAACACTTGTAAAAATTTCCTTATAGTGGCAATATTTATTTTGTTTTCAGGAATATCGATTTCGAAAAATATTTCTTTTTCAGTTCCTTTTACAACTAATACGAACTCCTCGTAGTCTGTGACATTATCAGTTTCATGACATCTACCCGTAAAGATAGTTAGCTCACTTTCAAAGAACCCCAACTGTATTTTATTAAATGAAACTAACTTTGAACCTCGGAATAAACTATAAGTCCGGTTTGGGTCCGTTACCTATAGTGATTCTTTGCTTCATTCTATGGATAAAATTGAATGGGAGGGAAGGCTCCAGTTTTGATACCTTCAGTGTTACAGAATGTTAAAACGGAAAAAAGAGCATGCAATTATTAAACTAACTTTCGAAACAGTATACATAGAGCAACGACTAAAACTTCGTTCACTTGCAATTTTTCCACCTTTATCACCGATTTATGAGCAGGGCGCCTCCAATAGACTGGACAAAACAATAGCACATGCTTCATCATAATATTCGTTAGTGATGCTCACAGACTTGAGCAACACTGGGTCTTCAATTAAATTCGCCTTTAGGTAGTGTAACTTCTGCGAGATAGTCAGCTGTTTGTGGTTGTAGACGAGGACAATGAATATTCAATGAATATATTCGTTGAAAACTGGAAACTTGATTCGAGGCAGCTTTGTGTCGAGCGACTGCTGTGCTTGGGCTGGCCGATAATTGTATATCATTGAGGTTTTGAAGTTCGAGATTACAATCAATTTTCCCTCGAGATCCTCATCACCGCACACGGCCTAAATCTAGTGTTGCACGTCACAAAGTTCGTCGTATAACGGGACGATCTGTGTCTGAACGAATCAGTCATTTGCTTTTGGCGTGTTACGTGTGAGTTCCTTGCTCTTTCGCTTCCCTTGCAGGACCCGCTCTTGCGACGCTTGCTTTACGCAAGTTGTCATTATGTTAACTCTGATTAGAACTGTTTAGTTATTTATTTCTAAAGAAATCTATTCTGTGAGTACATGTATATTATTTCAGATTACACCCGAACGCAGTCAGTTTAAAACAAAAATTATATTAAAAACAAAAAATTTAAAAAAGGTTAAACCAAAACAAACTAAACAAAACTAATAGAAATCAAATTTAAATTTAATTTAACATTTAAAAATTTTAAAAATGATAAATTAAAGTCAAATAGGTCATCATTGATGTTGAATGATTTAGACAACCTATTAATGGGGTTGTTTTCTCCATAGTTTGTAGAATGGTGTTCAAGTGCTAAACACTCGTGGTTTCAAAATGTTCTGCATGTCACATGGATTGATATGTTTCCCAAGATGTAAGCTGAATCAACGAACCCAATAAAAATTGCGCCCATGAGAAATCGTCTATTTCCAAGCGTGCATATTTTGTTGTTTTTTTACGGTTTACACACTATAGAATCATTATTTTCGCTGAACAAGACACGTGACATTTGATTGGTTGTTTTTAATGAACTGTCTGTGTTGCTCAAATGGAGGTTATAGAAGAAAAAACGCTATTTAACATGGTTGTTTAATGGTGTTGTCCGATGTTGGTGTTTTATTTAGGGCTGCCCGACATTTGATTATGGGGTGCACACTGATTGGTGCCATCTCTGTCTTTCGTGGAGACGTTTGGTGTCGTTTCCAACAATATACGTATGCCCGTCTTTGTGCTCTGCCGCCTTAAAAAGAGGATAGATATTTCTTGTTAACCGTTACATGATCGATTTGGTTTTTGATTTTTTAATCTAACATAACCTATAATATTTATTTATTGGAATCGTTCCGGTGTTATTGTTTCCAATTTTGACGTTAGAATTCCCTTGCAAGTTGTCCTTGGAGTCAATTCGCGTTCCATGAAATAATTAAAAAGAAATGTTTTTTTTTCATTTGCAATCTAGTAGTTTGAACTATTTGCACGTAATTTTAAATTCCACTGTGTGAAATCATAATTTCTTATGGGCAATTCAAACCTACTAGGTTGCAAATGAAAAAATTTTCATTTTCATTATTTCGTGGAACGCGAACTGACATTAATACTGATTAATGTTATTTTTGACATTGAGTAGTGTGCCTTAAACATAATTTGATGTCATGTTTCTCAGTTTCAAAATGAAAAAAATAGAACCATGAACGCGAACAATGAACGAACATGCAACAGTGAACGAATTCTACATAATCCGCAGTCACGTCCACGATAGGTGTAAAAGAGACGTTTAGGTCTGGGCTTTACATTTGTTGTTTTTCACAGATTTGGTTTTTTGGACGGCATCTGGAAAATACAAAAACATAGCTAAACATAGTCAAAAATCACACTAAAATATACATTACAGCGGTACATTGCTAACGTTCAAGCTGAAGTCTTTTTCATTTGAACCAAAGGATTTCTTCGAACAACCCGACTTTGTTTTATATGTAAAGCAGCAGAACCCAAATCGAAAATCGAACCAAAACCGAAATTAGAACGCACAACAAAATCAATCGTCATACAAATAGTTTAGGCTCATTATGGCCTGATCAAATGCCCCACTAAAATATTTTAGACTCCACTCATTCCAATAGATCAAGTTTTGCGTTCTAATTTCGGTTTTGATTTGGTTTTCTAGTTTAGTTCTGCTAGCTTTAAATTAAATTACCAGAAATTTGGTTAAGAATGAGGGGAGTCCAAAAATGTTTAATGAGGCATTTGATTAGGCCATAATGAGCCTAAAAATATTTTTATGTCAATTGATTTTGATATGCTTTCTAATTTCGTTTTTGGTCCGATTTTCTATTTGAGTTCTGCTAGCTTTTAATTAAATGACCTTAAGCCAAGAATCAGTGGAGTCCAATATTTTTTACCTGGGAATTTAAATAAGCCATAACACGCCTACATCTATTGGTATGTTAACAGATCTTGGTTTGCGTTATAATTTCGGTTTTGGTTCGATTTTTGATTTGGTTTCTGCTAGCTTTGAAGTGATAAAGCCTAATGCTGTTTCTAGGACATTTAATTAGCTCAACATTAACCGTAATTTTCCAATTGTTTTTAAACCACTTTTGATATGGGTTCTGATAACTTTTTCTCAAGCTACCAGAACCCACCTACCTTTTTAGCCTATAACTATCTATACTATTTTGTAATGTTCTGTTATATGGGTTCTGCTACAATATCTTTATGGTATTATTACACTGGCTTAAAAAAAGTACAATAAAAAAAGTAAACCGGGACTAGGACAGAAATAACAAAACAGAAAGGGACAACACAATTTTTTAAATGTCATGTATATTTTGTTGGTAATGGCATTTTGACACTGGCTAATTTTCAGCGTCTGAAAAATCTAAATGAAGTGTGAAAAATAATATGTATACAAATTATTAATAAGCATCAGTGCAGCATATAATATATCAAAAATTTTCTACCAAAATTGAGCAGATTAGAATTATAACTTTTTGTTTGACATCTTCGACTTTTTTTTTATAATTTACAGGCAAAACGAATTTTTTTAAGTGAATTCAATAAAAATCTTTTATTGTAAAAGTATTTGAAGTGATTTGATAACGGTATAAACAATTTTTAACGTTTTTATTGGTACATAAAACGTTTGTTTTTCAACAAAATGTACATGACATTTGAAAATTTGTGTTGTCGCTTTCTATTTTGTTGTTCCTGTCCTAATCACGTAATTTTAAAAAAAAAATCAGATGTCAAACCAAAAGTTATAATTCTAATCTGCTCAACTGACTATTTTTGCTCAATTTTGGTACAAAATTTCTAATATATTGTATGCACTCACTCTTATTAATATTTTGTTATATTTTTTTGCTAGCTCCATTTGGATTTCACGCACGTTCATGATAATTTGTTTTCATAGTTTACTTATGGCGTTTTCTTTTTACAAAAAACCGGCAAAAAATTTTGATGTACATCAAAATTTTTTGATGTAAATCACATTTTCGCATTCTTTTAGGGGAAAAAATAGCAAAAAAATTTGATGTACATCAAAAAATTGAAATGTAAATTTTTTCTTCCATTTTGACTACCACATACACATATTTATATACATATAATATGCCAATCGTAAATATTGTCGAATACGTCAAACGCGATTTGAAAATTTTTCAAAATGCTCTGTTATTGTTTTCGGCATCCCTTTCGCGTTTACGCACACTACGATAAAAACACATCAAATTTTTTTCGTATTCTTTTTAACTGTCGGAAATTTGATTTACATCAAAAACGTAAAAGAATTCGCTATTAGATTAACAGCTCAATTCCGTTAGACGTATCACTTCATGCGACGTGACTATGGATCTTCCTGGTTACTGGATTTTAAAATCAAAATTTACTAAATAATTTTGTGCAAAGCTCTCAATGAAAATTTTTTAAATCTTAGTTGGCTTCATAAGTTTGAAATTTTTTTCATTTATTTGTCACGTCAAAATTTCAAGTGATAGAAATTGTCATTTGGAGTGACAGAAGTCGCAAGGAAATATTAATAAAGCAGCATACTAAGATTTAAAAAACAGCAAAACTACTTTTATTGAACAATTATTTTGTATGTTTCGATTTAATGATCTAGTAACCAGGAATATGAGTAGTCACGTCACTTGAAGCGATGCGACTAAGGGAATAGGGGTGTAAATAATTTTTTAAAAATAACAAAATTTTGAAAAATCTGAATGAAGTTAGTCAAATAATGGGGTTGATTCCGGGATCTTAAATTGTATGTTATGTTATGGTATTTTTGTTTTTTCAATAAAAATTCCATTAGGAAGCGCATTTTTATGCCGCGAGAATCGGGCCAACAATCGAGGCAACAACACAAAACTGCATTTTTGATTCAAAATTTATTTATAAAAATTAATTGCCAAGTTACTTCCCAGATCACATCTTATCCAAAGTTCAATTTACCTCAAAATTAAAGATTAGGTATCAATTTTGTATTATTAATATTGAAATGCATCTCTGAATGATTATAGTGATCTGTAGTTTAAGTATTAAAATGTCTTGCAAAAGGAATAAAAGACTACCGTCTGTATAGCATGTATCATACATTACAATTCAAACTAATATTGTACCATAGTGTGAAACTACTACTCCTGTAAACAAGCCACCCAAATACATAATATGCTAATAAACCATTATATTCCCAATAAAATCGCACTGCGATACGCCCAATGTACGGCATAAACCAACCTAATTTAATTTATTTCAAAACATTAAATTGTTCGAACGAACATTTTTTACCGGATGTACGTTCTTACATATATGAACATTTTTACCTTAGTCACTATTAAAATCTTGTTCTTAGTGGGATTTTTCTTATTTTAAATTTGTTGATACAAAACTCGTATGTGTTTGTACATCGTGGTTGTATTTATGTAATATTCAATAAAACCATGAACAACATAACACTTTGGTTTTACTTTCAATTTGCTTAGTTATCAAATAGCGCCGCGATCCAAATTTTTTCCCTTGAATTAGCAATAAAAAAAACCATATAAAGTGGATTGGTATAAAGTTAGTTACCTACTTATACGATAAAGATTAGATTATGTATCTGCGCTATACATTAGAAATAAAAAGGTATATGGGCGAGGGGCATGTGGCTGGCAGATACGGTAATCGTATATGAGAACAACCTTATGAACTAATTAGGTTTTTTTATAAATTGAAAATGAACAATGAAAACACCCAATAATATTATTCGTATCGTATTTAAACAACTTTATGGTTCGTTGAGGTTTTCCATTTCATTTTCACAGTACTCATAGCGACTTGAATGAGCAATCGGAATTTAATTTTTTGCTGTATGCTGTTTGTTGAATACCTGTTTATGATCTTATATGTTTAACAATTTGACATTGACTTTCAATCAATTCATTCAAAACTGAACTTTTTTTCTATTTTTCAACCTTTCTAGGTCGCTAAAATAATCGTACGAGCAGAGCAACAGAGGTATAGAGACAGAGTCTATGATTTTTTGCACGGTTGATTAAAATCGGGTGTATGCGCGTGCTGGGTTTAATAATCTTATGTTTAGTGAAGTGAATCTGTTAAGTATTAAGCAGATTTTGCAAGGTTGTATGTACACATACATATAATAACATCCTCATACATATAATAACATGCAATCATACATCCTCATAAAATAACGCGGAAGTAACCCGTAATATTTGCGGTTAATGTGATTCAACCAAATTATCAAAACTATTTTAATTATAAAACGTATTTTTAAATTATGGTCAATGTCAGAATACAGGGTGTCTCATTTGTGCGAGTCCGAAACGAGTAGAGCGTGTAGTTGGGTCAATGTCTTGAAGAAAAGTCTACTACGCTATGCCCGGAAATGAACCGTTACCCACTTAAATTGCGTTTCAAATTTTTTGACACGGTAGATTACCTACCCTCTCGTGAATGATCCATAGTGCTTTCCATGAAGAAAACATTGCTCGAATTAAAAAAAAGTTTTCAAAAAATCACTGACGATTTACTAAAAAATTGTTACTCCGTTTTTTACCTAATCACGCATAGTTTTTGAGATATTAACAATTCAATGTACGTACTTGTTGAAAAAAAATTATTCTAAGTTCTTATACTAAGTAAAAAATTTATTGTACGATTTGCTAAGTTTTAAACTTCACAAACTAGTTTCGAAATGATTTGAGCTTTCTTCTAATGGCAGCAACTATGATGAAAATTCCTAAAATACCTTCTATATTTCGTTGGCGGCATTATTGATTCGAGCAACCAACTGCTCCCTAGTCTGAAAGTTTGATCCGTAGACCTATCCTTTCAAATATTAACATACATAAAAATCTAGTGGTGTCAAATCTAGAGATCTAGGCCACCCACCTCTACGTCCTAAATCACAAATTAGTGTTGCACAGTTTGCATGAGCTCCATCTTGTTGATACGAGAAAGTATTTCTCATGATGAGTGGAATTGAATCTAGCACAATGAGACCTGTTTCATTCTAAAGTTGGAGATAGTTCTTCAATCTTTCAGATAATAAAATTGTCCCGACAACATTATTTCCAATTATACCACACCATATATTTAACAGTATACCGCCTTTGAAATGATGATTCTTGCTTAACATGTGCGGATTTTCTCCTTGTCACTCATGAATATTGTGGCAATTTGTAACCCCACCCCTCGTAAATTTCGATTCTTCGGCCCATAAAATGGATGACAAACATGAAAGACTCTTTTCCTCTTGACATGATGATTCTATGATCTGGTATTCGCCTATTTAGACAACGGTTTGCGAATCCACGCCCTGCAGCTCGTCCATTTCCAGCACACAAACCATAAATAAAATGGATATCGGTGAGTTGTTCGAATGTGTAGCGTGGCATTTTATTATGTATTTCAAATTACAAACGCGCAAACAAATTATTTTAAAAATGTTAACAACGGTTTTAGCACCACATTTACTAACGATTAAAAAGTATAAACAAATGCAAGTCAATTGCTAAATTGTGATTTTTAAATACGTTGAAAAACGATTGCTTTGATTTTTCATAATTTTCAACAAGTACATTTATTTATAAAATAAATAAAGAACAAAATGAAATGGGTAACGGTGATTTCCGGGCGTATGCGTACTATAGCCTTTTCTTCAAGACATTAACCCAACTACATGCCCTACTCGTTTGGACTCGTCCCAATCGGACATTCTGTATATGTAGCTAACGACTAACTCAAAGACCGGCCCATTCCCTTTATTTTAATTAAAAATTAATGATTCATTCTTATTTAGCTCACGTACATTCAATTAACCGCCAACTTTCAATTTTTACAATTAATTATTAAAATATTTTACTTATAGGTAGGTAATCGAAATACGTAAATAATTCCGGAACTCACGAATTGGTTTTTTGATCTATAACTGAGACTTGTTTACAAGAATGTACTACAACTGGAATAAGTGCCACGCGACCGATGTTAACAAATCGTTATATTTGTTAATTGAATATAGTTTTTTACAGGTTTAGTAATTTTGTGATTAAAATTGAGTATGCTTGTATTTATAGTTAATATTTTTATGTAATTTCCTGCGTTAAATAACGTTGAAATTCATGTTTAATAGTTTCGTTTGAACTCTGGTTTAGTAAGGTATAGTAGGCGTTCACCTCTGATTAGACGTTCAACTTTTTGAATTTGGTATTTAAAAATACGATATTCGCCCTTTGACGATTTTAATGCAAACAAAAATATATAATTATGTTTCAAGGACGTATTAAAACTTAACAAAAGTATTTTATATTTATATAATTGGTTAATATGCCTTGATAATGCTTGTTTAAGCACGTTCGTTCTTGTTAATTCCTATTCGTATTAAGGACGTCTTTTTACTTGTGTTGGAATTGTTAAAGTGTTGTCTTCAGTTATTTCAAGTAGGGCATTGTAAACTCCACTAATTTGAAATCGAAGCGCCCGAACGGCATCTAATCTACTTTCCCAACGAGTGGCACTTAACGGCTTTACAGTAATATTGCGTACGTGCTTTAATAATACACTCCAACGGTGCGTTGACGCTGAGCAAAAGTTATAAATGCATTGAATTAAATCAAAGAATGCGACAGTCTGCATACAACTATAATTAGCTGCATCGTTCAATACCAAGTTGAGAGAGTGGGCACTGTACAAGGTACGAAAAAAGCTTGGGAGTTTTGACGAATTTCCGAGATAGGTGATGTGAATTTCACTTTTTGTTATTCGTCGAAGATGTTTACTCATAAAAGGATCATAGTTTCCTAAGAATTCAATAAGTTTCAAAAAAATTCCGTTATTTGGCTCGTAAAACTATTCACTGGTTCCTCTTAATGCTAGATTTTGTCCAACAAGTGTCCTAATTAATGTTAATTCTTTCAATAACTTTTTGCCGTTACAGAATGAATTATTTCCTGATTAATGTCATCAATGGTAGTGTACCTGATTTAAGTCTTACCTCCAGCTCTCTCCAATTTAACTATGCAGTAGTGTGGGCACTTGTTGTTTCATGTCGTTTAATAATAACGCAGAAAGGTTTTTCCAATCTCGGCATCCGTCGTTCGATGACAATTAGAATTTATTTGGACTGAATATTTTACAGCAAATGCAAAATACAGTGTCTTTTGTACTGCAGTATACAAGCCAAGTGCGTTTAATTTTATCTCCGTGCGTTCAATTTTTCTACTTTCTTCATCCTCGGGAAATGATACCGGAATTTTCTGAATCGGGCCATACTTTACCAGCAACGCTTTAAATTTACCGTCTACTATAGGCCAGTTTGCTTTTGCATTGTAATTTTTACTGTTTTTTGGCATTGATCACTTTGATCTTCATTATTTTCCTTTTGTCCTTTATCATCGACGTTCTGTGCAACAACTTCACTTAAATTGGAAATAACTTCTACTTCATCGAAATTTCCTGGTTCTTTAGCAGTATTTTCGTAGTCAGAATCTGAATCGCTATCTTCAATTTCATTCTCCTCACTTTGGTTTGAAGCTACTATAGGTGCCTGTGCTGTACTGCTTGACGAACTTCGCAAAAACTGCAACAAAGAGTTATTTTGTTTCACAGAATTTGACTCACGTTGAAGCCTAATTTTTTTGTTTAGGACAAGCCTTGTCTCGTATTCCGGTCCATTATATTGTATCGGTTTAATTTAAACTTAAACAAAAAATATAAGCATTTCATTTATATCCAATTATTTATATTTAATGCCGGAAATTAGAAAATTCCGCCCTCGAAAAGTGCGAAAAATTCCGCCGTTGGTCGGTGGTCACCGACGTCGCCTATGCTTAAAACCGGGCCTGTAATATGTTTTTCGCGTGTCCTATTAAAATTTTGTTCCGTGATGAAATCTATTATATCGATTCTGTTTTCGACGTAAAGTTCCATAAACTCTTCTTTGTGTCGATGATAATTTTGCGGACCTTTTTTGCTTGTCATAGCTCTGTTCGCGGTATCTGTAACCAATTATATCCTTTCGTTTGTCTGTTTGTTGAACCGAAATTGCTCATTGTTTCCCTCTTTTAGATCGTTTGCAGTTTTTTGTAGCATTCTCAAATCTATTACGTCTGGGCTAACCCGCCAACCAATTATAATTCTAATTTACCTTCCTTATCATGTAGTATGTTAGTAGTAAATTGATTAATCGTTCGTTTTTACAGTTATTTCTAAATTTGTTGAATTAATACGGTGGACAATTTTTACATTTCCAATTTGAATTTTAATATGCCTAATTTTGATATTAAACACATTTTCTTTATTTATAAAAATTTACTTATTTATTTATTTATTTTGGAAGGGAGAACTTATTCTAAATTATGAGTTAAAAGAAATTCGAAATGGTAAAAAATTAATTTTGATTAATTATTTCTTTTAATGCTATTAATTTTATTCTTATTCCTTTTTACTTTTCTGATTGTTTTTTGTGATTTTATGGTCGTTTTGCTGTTGCCACAGAGTCTGAAAATAAGTTATGGTTCCTATAATTCGTAGGTCTAACCACGAAATCAATAAAGAAGTATCTGAATTTACTGTACTGAATGTACTTCATCTGAATATGCTCGAGTGTCCCTTCAGTTTCAAGCGAATTGTTATCGAAGTTCGTTGAAGTTGAAGTTCATGAAGTTTGTTGTTTTTAACTCATTTGGTTCGTTTAAGTTGAGGATAAGTTCCTGCTTAAAGCATTTGACACAACGTATGCTTTCCCTTCTTTATATTGGACTTCATAGTTATAATTATCCAGCTCGAGCCTCCATCTAAGAATTTTTGAGTTTTTCTCTGAAATGTTAGTGGCTTGTGGTCGACCAACGAGAACTTGCTACCGTATAGTAAGGTTTGTAGTGGAGGTTCGTGAAGCGAATGCGATCAGTTTCTCAACATGGTTTTGGATTTGGGAAAGGATTGCACAAAGTGCAAAATCTGAAACATCCGTCGTTAAAATGAACGGTTTTGTAAAATCACGTTTAGATCTATGAAAAATTTTGATACGCAGTCTCACTACGATGGACTGTTCGAATTAACCTTTTTATATCTTGCTCCTGTATTATGGTTTCGAAATTATAAATTTTGAACTTGAGTTTTGGAAATTCTTTTTTTGGTGTTGGCTCACTAGTTAAAATTCTAATTGTTATTTTGAGATTATTGACCTTGTAAATGCCCGGTTTAAGACCCAGTTAGCGCTCATTTTAGCTGTTGATTCGGATCCTGTAAGTTTGGGGTGGTAAATATTTACCAATAAAGGTTGTGACTGCCTAAAATATTTTCCATTGAGGTTTTTTGTAATTTAATGAGATAATTATAGAATATTATGGTTTTATTGTGCTTTTATTGGCACCTGTGTTTGAAATTTCCGCACTATTTTTATTTTCAAGAATTTTATAAATGTTATAGGTAAATTTCCGGCTACCTGAGAATCTACTTCTAGAGCTAGACGACGGATCTAATTCCATAATACTAAAGTACTTTCTTTTAACATGCGAAAATCTACAAGGTCACGTGGTGATCGAATGATAGAAAAACCAAAAACTAAAATGATCATGATCATGTCGCCTCAAAGAGGCCTCCCACCGCTGCATAACTGACGTTAGATCGGCGCCGACATGGAAGTGATCAGATACTTGTCCTGTTACAAACACAAGTGCAGATTATCATCCACATTTAACAGACAAGCAAAGAAAAGCGTGCGCTGAAATATCGATGCACTAAAAAATGAAAACTCTGCAAAGTTACCAATCAGCTATCACTGAGCATCTAAATCGGCACAATGTAAAATTAAAAACTCAGCAGAAAATAGTATTGAAAGAATACCACTCACTCAGAGACAACTCACTCAGAGTAACTCTGTAGAGGAAGTATTAGAATATTAAAAAATTAAAAGGCACCCGGTCTTGATGGAATCCACTTAGGATTATTTAAACACGGAGGTGCTACTCTTCGCGCGACGGTATCTATACTCTATATGAACCCTGAGGAATGGAATACCGGATGCGATCATCTTAAATGTGAAAATTACTGGAACTCACTTAAATGTGAGAATTACAGAACTACTGTAAAACCTCGCCTACAAAGTGGCTGCTAATGTTGTACTTGGCCGAATCAACCTCCTCACCGAAAATATAATCGACGACTATATATCAATGTCTTTTTCGCTATAACCGATCAACCACTGACCAGTTTTTCACTTTGAGGCTGATCCTGCCGAAAAATTTTGAACATACAGCATAACCTGTCACCAGCTCTATATAGACTTTCAACAGGCATATGACAGCATCAACCATCCTTTGGACCACGCTCGTATATTCTGGAATTCCAGAAAAGCTTGTTAGGGACTGTGTTGGATGTCGTCGAGATAGCGTCATGTGTGCGACCGACTGTGCTTTTTAATCAAGCGCTCGAGCATGTGGTAAGAAAAAGCTGTACGGAATCTTCGCGCTATATATTGTATAGACTAGGCCAAATTCTTGGATATGCAAATGATATCGTGCTCCTTGGCCAGTGACCTAAAGATAACAAGGATGATTTATTTTAATATAATTTTTATTAATAAATCACGAGCATGAAGTTTCCGGCAATTTTCTGCAGAATCTTATAAATGTAAATAAATCCTGACAAATGCAAATTGACTCATGATACAATCTTATATTTAAATTCAATTTATAGAAGTTCTGTAGACCACATTCTGAGTTGAATTGTAAATAAAAATAATCTATTAATCCGAACTACCAACAACTTTAATAAAATTATAACGTTAAGGTAAAAATAAGATGATTGATTATATCATTAAACAACGAATTAATAATGCCATTTAGGAAAGTTTACACAAACAGCCACCGTATACAAATTAACCATAAGGGTCTCAGCGTTTCCCAAAGTCTGCTCCGTGGAGCAAAGCGGGAGTCATTACTGAACCACTGGGGTTCCGTGTAAATTATTATGTTTGCCCAGCGGTTCTCAAACATTTTGAGCTGCTGAGCAAACAACAAAATACTTTAGGTATAAAAAATATAAATAAACTAGTGGACCCGACAAACGTTGTTCTGTCCGAACGTTGGAGGGAATTCAATGTTTTTATCTATAACCATCTTTCTGGCAATTTATGGATTCCATCGAAAAAAAATTGTTTCTCTTTTGATCGATTCGTCGAGCCATTTTTTGATTTTTTCGTGGGTTCTGAGGTGCTAGTCTTGAAGATTCCTTTGCATTGTCCTGAACAAATAGTAATCTGATGGGGGACAAACTGGTGAATAGGGAGCATGCGGTAGAGTTCCCCATTTAAGCACTTCCAGTGTATTTTTTACTTGTTTTGCAACATGTGGTCGAGCATTGACGTGCAGCAAATTCACTTTATGCTGTTTGTTGGCTTGAATCGGCCGATTTTCGTTCAATGATTCAATGATTTTCTCGTTCATACACCACTCCTTTCTGATCCCACCAAATGCACAACATAACCTTACTTCTATGAATGTTTCGTCTTGTTGTTGATGTGGATCCATTTTTCATCGCCAGTCACAATTTGAGACAAAAAATGCCATCTTCGGTGTCTTGTAAGCAAAAAATTGCAAACCATTAAATGATTTTCAATGTTGGCTTCAGTCAGTTCATGTGGTACCCATTTTCCTCCTTGTTGAATCATTTTTATGGCATTAAACGTTTGCTTATTGCTGCTTGAGTGGCATTTAACTGTTCTGCAAGTTCTTTTTCTGTTTGAGCTGAGTTTTCCTTCAATTTTCCTTGACCAGTACGTTCTTTGTCACTGTCATCAAAATCACCACATTTGAATCATTTAAACCAGTTTTCGCAAGTTTGTTGAGTTGGTGCATATTCACCATAAGTTTCTTGAAGCAAACGAAAACTTTCAGCAGTTTTTTCCTTTTGATTAAAGCAAAATAATAATGCTTCCAGCAAATGCTGTTTTGTTGGTACGAAATTTGACATGTTTAATCGGATTTAAAAAATATGTTCTTTACGCTTTCACGAATAATGACAAACTAAATTTTAATGTGGAATGTCAACACTTTAAAACGCCATAGGTGTCGCTGTAAAAGAATGTTTAGTACTAAAGTTACGCCATCTCTTAACTGAACTCAGTACTGCATCTGTAAGTGTGAAGTTTCAAAGGTTGTCATCTTCCAGCAAATGCAAGTACAAAATAACATGGACTGTTCGCAAGTATTGGAAGAAAATCAGTCCGGGAACGTTAAGCAACAACAAACGCGAAAAGAACATTCTCGTTGCTTAGAATGGGCGGCGTATAATCGGCCTAATGTATTTTCCATGAATATGCCGTCGTATCGTTGGACTGGAGCGCTTCACTCTCGTGGATAAAGCTCGCATTTTTGACTGTTTGTTCCACGTGAAAAATCGAGCCACATCAGTTACATTAATGTCTTTGCGATTTGGGTCTCTGTCGTTTATAGAAAAACTCAAAATGAGCCAAAGTACTTCATTGCTGCCAATGAATAGGCCAATTTGATAAAGTGTTATTTCGTCGTTATCATTTAAATTTTGAACAGCAAATACAGCCATATCGCTACCCTTATTAACGTATTCAAATACAAAAAAAAATTAAATCGTCAAAAAACAAAAGCCACGAGGCCGCCCCCTTCTCGATATATCCAAAACCTCAATTGTTTTTGGTTTGCCTAGACCCTATGGTTAATTTGTATATGGTGGCTGTTTGTTGTAAACTTTCCTAAATGGCATTAATTCGTTGTTTAATGATATAATCAATCATCATATTTTTACCTTAACGTTATAATTTTTAAGCGATATTGATATTAAAGTTGTTGGTAGTTTCGATTAATTATATTATTTTTATTTACAATTCAACTCAGAATATGGTCTACAGAACTTCTGTAAATTGAATTTAAATATTAGATTGCATCATGAGTCAATTTGCATTTGTCAGGATTTATTTACATTTATAACGTTTGTTAGAAGTTTAATAGGATTTATAAGGTTTGACAGAAAGTTGCCAGAAACTTCATGCTCGTCGAAATAAATCATGTCTAGGCAGTTGCCCGCCGGACATCAAATCTTCATCTACGAGCAGTCGAGGTTGTTGCGATCAAAATATCTCTCGCAGTCGTGTAAGCTCGCACTTTACAAAGCACTGCTAACCTGTGCTAACTTTTGAAAGAGTCATTTGAACCTTGACACTAATGATTGTAGAATATTTTTTACATTTGAAAATAATCAAATCATATTTTGAATGAATTTCGAAAGGAAAGGTCTCCTTGAAGATTGTGACATTATCTGATTCATTAAATCCAACCGAGTTATATGGCTCGGCCATGATAAGAAAAATGTCTCATCAACAACCACGTGGAACAAAATCGGCGGACAATAGGATATCGAAACTGGAGGGAGCGTGAGATGAACCGAAATAGTACGAAGACCATCGTGTATACGGCAAAATCACTTCTTGGGATATGAAAGCTAGAGGTAGAGATGGAAAAATGGCTTCAGATTGAATTTTATTATGTGCTGAACAATCGTGATGTGCTTTATTATATAAGTTGAGTAATCAGTTTTGGATCAAAAATTTCTTTCAAAATGTGTTTCGTAGATTACAGAGCGAACTTGTTAGGTGACTTATTACGCTGTTGGAAAAACTTAATATAGCACAGGACTAAATATTTCCAACAATCGAATTGGGTTACCGTCCTTCACAATAGTCTATTGAACTCAAAAGCGCAAAAATTAAAAGATTGATTTATTTTGAATAATTAATACCTAGTTAAAGTTATACTCTTTACGCTATTTGCCGTAGGCACTTGGCGAAACACACTTATACTTAATAAACACATTTTTATTAATCACTTGTTTTTGTTTCGCAGAATATTTTTCAAAAAGTTTAAAAAATCACTCGATCGATTTCGACTTGTTAGGTCATCATCAGGAGTATCTACTGAGTAGATACTCCTGATGATGACCTAACAAGTCGAAATCGATCGAGTGATTTTTTAAACTTTTTGAAAAATATTCTGCGAAACAAAAACACTGAGTAGATACTCCTGATGATGACCTAACAAGTCGAAATCGATCGAGTGATTTTTTAAACTTTTTGAAAAATATTCTGCGAAACAAAAACAAGTGATTAATAAAAATGTGTTTATTAAGTATAGTTAAAGTTATCTGCACTTTTAACGATGAAACGGCGGTCTTAGAAGTATTGCATACATTTTAACTGCACCCAAAGTGAAACGTCTCATAAAACTAAAAGTAAACCATCAAATTAATTAATCGATAAGACTCAATTCTTATATTTTAAATGAACATTGAATTTACATACTTATAGTTATACTAATATCAATTATATATTATTGAGTCATGTATACTTAGAACACGTCTAACGGCTTTTTTTATACCGGCAACAAACCCACTTTCCTTGACAACAATAAAATTTCTCAGATGGTGATATTAATGTCTTATCCGAGATCACAATAATTACGGACAAATACATTTGAAGTAGATGTCCATTAATCTTGTGAATTAAAACACTACATCCTTGATCTTATACACGTATCACATATACACAAAACTATATAGAATTTCTTTCATTCCGTTAACAAATCGAACATAAAACAAAAATCTTAAACGAGGTATGACTCGCGTCTTTGTATCCGATTATGATTACAATTGTAACAAAATTTTTAGATATACACATAAAGCAATAAAATAATATACGAGCATGTTCATTTAATAATGAGAGTCCAATTACGAATGTATTTTATATTCAAATTCCAACCTTGACTATGTTACGTTTTAACAAAATATGCAATCTCTTTAAGAAAACAACCCGCAACCACAGGCAACTCCCAATAAAACTAAAATCGTTACGTATTTAGATAAATCTTTGGAGAATATGTCCATATCCAATCGCTCGCCAAGAGAAGGAAATCACATAAAGCAAGTAACTATTTTGTCGTTTTTCTTCTTAACTTCTTAGCAGTTATAACAGTATGTACATACAAAGTAGTAAACAACAAACCAATTGAGAGTACAAATAACAATAATAATTGTAACAATTACAATTACCATACACAGTTGAGAGTAATTTTCGTCGCTAGCTGTTTAGGAAACTTCGGGTGGAGACTAGTATATAAGGACCGATAATGTTATTCAAAATTATCAGTTACTTGTAAGCTTTTGAAGTGTTTTATACTTAACAGTCAAACAATTTCTTTAAACCATTAAAATGGCATTCATTAAAGTAAGCTGCGATAAATAGAAGTGAAAATAGTTTTGTGCGTTTTGATTAATTTTTAATTTTGTTTTTTTTTTATAATTAGGCTTTCTCATGCCTCGCCATTCTTGGCCTTGCCTCAGCATCAGTTGTTCCACTATCACACACTGTTTATGCTGCTGGACATGGTGCCCATGATGAAGGACTTGACTATTATGTAAGTTAATTAAAAAGTGTGCCGAATGATCAAAAGCGGATGCCTAATTTGGCGTGATTTAATCACGATCGGTACACACGCCTGTGATCATTTCGTAATTACATAAATGAATAAAAATAATCTAAACAATTTACGATGATTGATCAAATGACTTATCACGACGATGCAATTTTTTTGTATTTCAAATTATATCGACCATAAATCAATCAATCGGATATAATTGATCATAAAAATTATGAGCGTATAACCTTGCCAAGGTTATTTATTGATCGAAAAACTAATTGATCTTACATTTTATCCGTATAATTACAGTCACACCCACAGTACTCATACAACTATGGAGTTGCTGATAGTATTACTGGAGATGTGAAATCACAACACGAAGTACGCGATGGGGATGTTGTTAAAGGGCAATACTCACTCGTCGAACCAGACGGTTCAGTCCGCACAGTCGATTATACCGCTGATGACCACAATGGATTCAACGCAGTCGTCTCAAAATCCGGACCAACAGTACATGCTAAAGCCCTTGTTGCTGCCCCAGCCGTAGTCGCTCATGCCGCACCAGCTGTTGTTGCTCACTCAGCCCCAACTTTAATCGCCCACTCAGCACCAGCTGTAGTTGCCCACTCAGCACCAGCCGTATATGCTGCTCATGCTGCTCCAGCTGTATACGCTTCACATGCTGCCCCAGCTGTATATGCATCACATGCCGCCCCAGCTGTTTACGCACATGCTGCCCCCGCTGCATACTCACACAATATACCAGCTGCCGTCAATGTATACAGTGCACCAGCTCCTCACGCCTCATACCACCAATACGCTCCAGCTGTACATGCAGTAGCCGCACCAGTTCATGGTTACGGATATGCCAGCCACGGTGCCCATTGGTAATGCGCCCCTATATTTATACGACATAGTTTAAAATATATATTGTAAACTCGCCAATCGATCTAAACTATTTACACACAATTCACCACCAAAACCTTTCAAAAATTCCTTCGTCCTCTCATCAATCTATTTTATAATTACTCTTCGTTTTTCCTATTTATAAAAAAAAACGGTTTTCATGGCTCGTGATATGAAAATTGGAAATACTCATTATGTAAATAATAATTAAATAATAAAAAAAAAGAAAATTATTTTTTTTTATAATAAAATTTCATATTTAAAATTAAAAATAACTTTGTTTTGTTACTTGTTCGTATGTATCGACATAGAATTACATCCTCCAAAGCACAGTAACTAATTTGACAAGAATCTGTTCAACTTACTACGGCGGCTACAACTAAGTATAGATTAACCGTTATTTACATATAAATACACACCGATTCAGTAAATAAGAAGAAGCAACAACACTTTTTATCCACCGTAGCAAAATAAATTGTTGATCTTGACCTTTCTTAACAAAATCGTAAAATGATGAGAAAACGAAGATCATCGCATGCATCTTTTATAAAATTTATCGCCGCCACATTGTCTGGATCGTATATTTTTTATTACTTAATCTTATTTCATAACACAGCAAGTTATTCTTCTTTTTCATCATCATCATCATCATCAAGATCATCATCATTTGTGTGTATAATAAGAATACATTGTTAAATAAATTCAAAAGCACATAACATAACTTGCTTATAAACGCATTAAGACGTACGTAATAAAACGCGTTCATTCTTTAAAATCGGTGGCGTCAAATGAAAGTAAAATGCGGAGTGTAACCAAATCAATGAAATAGTAAATTGTAACACAGGGTGGCTTAAATTGTATAACCTTGAGCTGAAACAGTTTAATATTCCAGCTATGTACCGCCTTTGACCAATTGCACTTGATATTATCACAAATTCTATAATTAATGACAATTACGCCACCACAATGAAAGTGTGAACTGGATAAAGAATTACATAAATTTGAAATGAAAAAATGTGTTACAAAACAACAACATTCCAATAATTTTCTCGAGATTTATGCTTTTCGATAAACTAATTAATGTACGGTACATTTTTCGCTTACATCGTTGAATCTTATTTAATTACATTACTTAATATTACGATCACCTCATATTTTCAACGTACATGGACCCGATAGAGCACTTCAATAATTTCTGTGCAAGTATTCGTAATTGACACTAAATACCGTCGCACTACCGAGTATCGTTTTACACTTTTATCCATTAAGATTACGTAATCTCATGAGGCATATTTCTAATTGTGATATAATCGTTTATTGTTGTTATAATTTGGTAATTCGATCGCTCATTCGTTTATGTTTTAAGCTGAATATTGCGGAATTTATCTTACAAGCACTATAAAACCTGTCAAATCCACATTGTCTCATGATAATTTTTGATTTTGACAAAATAAGACCCTTTTCCATGTTGCGCATTTCTTGCCAATAATTGGTCAAATTATATCGAATGGCCAGAGTCCATTTGGTCGCCAATAATTCTACCTTTGCGATGTTATCAAAGTATATTCCTGAATTGGCCCATTCCTTGATTATCACCTATGATTGAGGTTGTGTGGCATACCATTCCCTTCCGAATCTCAGTACGTGCCGTCTTGCATCTTCTCAGTACGTGCCTCACTGATCGGTTGTTAGATAGGCAACAGCGACACCTTTGTTATTGGTCTCTTGGTGTTGGGATGATCAGTGGTTTTCACAGTTACGACCCGGTTTTGTCCATCCCTGTCGGGATGTAACTCCAGAACTCGGCCTAATTTCCATCTGGTTGGGTGTAACAGTTCATCTCGTAATAGGACAATGTCCCCTTTGTCGATGGTTTTTGATACCTTTCGCCATTTGGGCCGCTGCTGTAGACGATGTAAGTAATCCGTTGTTCACTTATTCCAAAACTGCAACCGCATGTTCTGCACCACTCTCCATCGACATGAGAAATTTTTTGGAGCGTGTGGATGTTTTTTTTCTGGAGGAGCTGTGAGTGCATTTTCAATCAAGACATGCCCTGGTGTTACCTCTAAGGATTCTGGATCTCCAGCCAATGGGCAAAGTGGGCTGGAGTTTGGACACGCTTCCGTTTAGTAAAGTTGTCAATTCCTCGAATATTTACCTCGGTATCGCCTATACATTTTTTAAGACGAGTTTTGATGGATTTTACTCCTGCTTCCCACAGTCCCCCGAAGTGTGGTGCTGAAGGGAAGATATAATGCCAAGTTATGGGCTGCATTAGTTTACTAGCTCCTACAAAGTTGGTTCTATTGTCGCTGTAAATATGAGCTACGTTGCCTCGACGAGCAGTGTATCGCCTAAAGGCGCTTACGAATCCTTCCGTGGTTAAATGCGATGTGAATTGCTTTGGTACTAAGGCATATGAAGATGCAGATATACCCCTTGTAGGATTTATTTCCACGGCCTATGCTCGTCCGTATGTTAATGGGTCCTGCATAATCCACTCCAGTATAAGTGAATGGTCGAGTTACAGTGACTCGCGGAGCAGGCAAGTTTTCCATGTGCTGTTCGTAGGTTTGAGGTTTTAACCTTGAATCGATGGCATCGGATGCAAAGGTGTGTTGTGTTTAACTGCTTGAAACCCTCTGATGATCCGCTGAATCTTGTACTCAGGTTTGGTTGCCCCTGAAGTTACTGGTTTGTTTAATCCGGAGGCTTCCAACGCTTGAAACCTTCTCAATAAGAACTCTAAGCAGTTCTGTAACCGTGGCACTTCGCATAGGCAGGCGAGGCTCTTTACAAAACGCTCCAAAGTGTACCAATTTTCGTATTTGCCGTGAAACATGGGTATTTCCACTTTTTGTAATTTCACGGGCGATGTTGAGGTAAATGTTTTAGTTAACTCCAGTAGAAATCCTCGGTGAAGTATTTGTATTCACTTTCCTCGTTTATTTCCATGAGCATACTTCGATGCAGCCGATCAATTTCCTTCATCTTGGAGTTGAGTTGATAAATTTTTAATTTGAGGTACTCGTCTGAAAACTCGTTTGATGTTAGTTTTGGCAAGCGTGCATTTTGCGATACATTAAACGCATTCCGATATTTTGTTGACGGGGTAGTATTTGTACCGGGGTTGGACCTTCCTCTGTTGATCTATTATCACTTGAACCATGATGTTTGAGCTGCTTCAATGGTTCAGTGAGTTTCTTTTGTGCCGTGTCGAACCTTGGATGTCATGTTTCTTCATGCAAAGGATGCAGTTGGTCTCTTTCAATTGATGAATAGTAGATAAATCTTTTGTATATGCCTCGTTATAGCCACTATAGCCTGTGGTAGGCTCTCAAACAGTTTAATTGCTTTATGTGACAATCGGAAATAAATCACATTTACTAATCCGTGGCCTTGTGTACGCGTTGGATTGTTTCTAACACTGGTTTAGGTTGATACAACGGCGACGAAATGGTTATGTATTTGGAATAGTAGATAATTGTGCATACCAACACGGTTTCTTTAATCCAGGAATTATTTCCGGCTCTAGGACACTGTTATGGAATGACTGAAAAAACAACTTCTTTTGACTCCAATCAAATATCTTGACACACAGTCCTGCCGCCCAAATACTAGACATAATTAAAGGTGCTTTGAAATAACTAATTGATTTTATGTGATACTTAATCATATTTCAATCCGAAGTCTGTTTTCGGCACCATGCGTTGGGCAAATTGATCATCAGTATATTCACGATCTTTGTCAGTGTTTGCGGAATTGTTCGTCCGGTACTGAATTGTGTATAATGGACCACTATATAGTTGGATTGTATTCACTGAATTTGGTGTTTTGGTTGAGATGGAGGCTTCGGACATGGATCTTGTGACCTGACGTTCTTCTGACGGAACAGAAGAGTGGGACAAGGCATTCAAACCACTATTGTTAGTGTCTCTTCTAATTTCTCCATTCCTTTGAGAACATTATCGATTTTCGCCTCCTCCGATTTTTCTATTTTTTGTGCGATTCATCGATTTTAGATAGGATGTTATTTAATCCATTATCACATTAGGTAATTACAGAACCACTCCAGACCAGGTAACGATGAACGATGATTCATCATTAGTGAATATTTTTCCTTAGGTAATTTGGAAATTTTTTATGACCGACCAAACCGTTTCAAATCGGTTTTCGACTACGCCATTAACCCATTAGAAAATTTACCAAAAATAATTAAAGGGTAGGCAAAACGTGGTCAAATTCATAAAATAATTAATTTCTTTAAATTTACATTTGAATGAGATGGTGACTTAAGTTTCATTATTTTTTTTCATAGTTTTATTGGAAGAAGGTAAACTTATTAATTTGTAGATAAAACTGTACAAAATGTGAACAAAATTATGACGTAAATCTTTCTCACTAGAAAGGCGGACTTAAATTTCACTCATTGTATTTTGTAGCCAAATTCTATAAATTCATATTTTTGGTTGCCACAAGGGTCTATGCTTATAATCCAGCCAAAATTACAAACCACAATCGAGTTTCAAGCCAATAAAAAAATATACGAATTTCGCAACGAGATGGTATTTTGCCACCCAACCGTGCGTAATATATTTCTTTGTCGTCCACGTAAACAAATTCATGATTTAGTAATTATGGTACGGAAAATAAGTAAACCAATGGCCTCTATAAGCTTCGATACAATTACTTTACATTGTGTGCCTCCTTTGTACAGAATTCATAATATTATAACCACTTTTAATTATCTCGCTCAACCTGACATAAACTGAAAAAGTTTGCTTAAAAATAGTTGACAAAAAAAAATCTTGTGTCGTGACAGTCTTATTTAATTTATGGCATCAATTTTTTTTTAATTTTACAAATTACGAAAAACCCAAAAAACTAATGGTTTTGGTTGATAGTTATGAATCACCTGTATTTATTTATCCTGTTTAAGTAATGATATATTACATACCATACTACTTTACTTATTCGTAAATAAAATGTCAACTCTCCTCCTTAGTCATATCTTGTCATATATTTTCAGGTAATTGGGGAATTTTACTGAAAACAAGAATATTTTGAAAATGTTCCAGTCCAACCAATAATAGTTGATGAAATTGTCACGATTAGCAAATTTGTGTGAATATTTCAAAATAATTGCCTTTGTCCCCTATTTTTCTAAAATTTATCGAAAACTTGAGATTACAACATGTCAGTTATGGTGTTCTAAGTCAAATTGGAAAAAATAAATCGAGTATGTAAATAAATTTTGTTTTTAGTCGATTTTACGAAATTTTACATGTTCCATCGCATGTTTTATATTTTTGCATTAATTTATCGATTCTATTGCGACATGACGATTTTATTCGTGACAAACGAGACGAAAACATAAAAATAAAACTTTTGCATGTTTTGAATTCGACATTGCTAGGCTTCAATCTGCATTATCAACAATTTATCGTATATTCCAACCTAAACACAAAAAATTATTTTCAATACCATAGATTTAAACCATCGAATAATAATAAAATCCATTTTCAAATTTTATTTTTTTCTTGTGTTGGTTGTGTTTAATATTTAAATTTATATATAATTTTTATTTTTAAATTAAAAGCTAATTGAACTAGTTTCATATAATTGTATAGTATTGCCTTAAATCACAGGAAATAAAATGGAACGAAACGCAAATCAGTTCAGCGAAATCATCAGAAACACTCGATGGCACACGTCAGTGCATAATAGGGAATAAAAATGGAAGTATGAGTATAAGATTTGCAAGTTCTTACATACTAAATTTTTATGTAGCCTAGTTATTGTCTTTATGATATATTATTAGGAATCATTTGTGCCTTTAGTTTACGGCTTATTTTAAGCCATCATCTGATGAACCCGACAAAGAGCTTGGTGATCTGCTTGCTTTTGGTGATGCGTCATCAGAAGTATTACTTGATACTGAATCATTTTGACTATCTGTTTTGCTACGTTCAGTTTTACTGACATATAATTGTAGGTATTCAATAACATCCACATGGCCGAAGGTCATTGCTTCATCAACTGGCGTATTTCCCCACCGATCTTTTGGACTGTGTGGCACATGGCATTGTTCCAACAAAAATTTCACACAATCAAGATGTCCTTCTGCCGCAGATAAATGCAGTGCCGTTCTTCCGTCGTAGTCTGAGAGTGTGATGTCCATTCCAGACAATTTGTGCCTTCGTAGCGCCGTTACATCCCCACTTGCGGCCGAAAATAGTAGATTCACAATGGATAGGCCTTTAGTCTCATACCGATGACGTCTTGGGTCTTTTTTATTTGAGGTGTTTTTAAGATTATCATATCGATGGAAGTTGAAAATTTCAACGAGTTCTTCGCAGAATTGGACACCTCGGCAAGTATTTCCGAGTGGATCTAGCGGGGGTGACCAAACAAATATACCCATGACATTAGGAATTACCACAATCATACCGCCACACACACCCGATTTAGCCGGAAGTCCTACTTTGAATGCGAATTGTCCGGAGTAATCGTACATTCCGCACGAATGCATAAGCGACAAAACATCTCGCACAACCTCAGGTTTTAAGACTTTTTCCTCAGTAGTGGGGCAAATGCCGCCATTAGCTAGTGTGGCTCCAATTACAGACATTGTATCGCAAGTCGTTTCCATCGAACAGCATTGGAAATAGAAATCGAGACATTCACGTAAATTTGCCTTTTCGGGGAAACACTTATGTTCTCGCATATAAAATCCAAGGGCGTAATTTCGATCGGCTGCCTCACGTTCTGATAAAAAGACTGAATTATTAAATCCAAAATTCTCCCCTCCAGCCATTTTTTTAAACCAGTCCTGAGTATAATCGTACTTTTCACCTAGAGTCATATCCGGTTTAACCAATGTTTTCAGTAGCGAGCACACGACAATTGCACCAGCGTTAATCATTGGATTATGAGGTTTCTCTATAATTACGCAGATATAACATTTAAAAACTAGTATGTTATTAAATAGATATTTTACTTACTATTGTGATCGAGGATTAATTCATTAAAATTTCGGCCACTTGGTTCCGCACCCACATATTTGTGTACCTCATCTTCGCCCAATAATTCCAACGCAATCGCATACGTGAGTGGCTTACTACAACTTTGTAATGTAAACGGAACATTTGTGTCACCAATAGAGAATCGTTGACCATCAATTGTACACACACTCACTCCAAAATAGTCAGGGTTCACACGAGCCAATTGTGGTATATAGCTAGCAACTTTTCCATCTGTAATGCTTTTACACTTCCAGTAAATTTCCTCGATGTCTTTTGTAAATCCCTGGAAATCGGGTATAATCAATTGGCGTCGGAATGCGCGTGCAATAAGCACAATATTTGGTGAGATAACTGCTTTAAACGTTTCCTTATTCAAATCAAGAGTCTCTGGAGTACCCGAGTCACAATTTAATGTACGATGCACTTTTCGTAAATTTTCAATCATCTCTAATATTCTGGCATCATTTTTACGGATTCCTGAAGTGCGTAAACTCTGAAAAATATAAAAAAAAAATCAATGTTCGTCAGTTTCAGATTTAAATCAGCAACTTACAGCTAAAAATTTTCCAATTGGTAGGAGATCCGTATCAGGATTTTTAAACATCTCGAATAACACATCCTCAGCATTTTGTTGTTCAGCATCTCGTCGACTGAAAATATATAGGAAAAACAAAACCGGTTAGACTTTTTTGTAACACAGCTAAATCAAATTAAAACATGGAAAGTTTTCTTACTCGCACTCCTCAATCTCTTGATCTAAATCACTTTAGAGGTAAGCATGAATAAGAAGAAGAAGGCACAAATTTATTATGAAATGAAACTTTTAATTGAATCATAACGCAAATATTTCTCGAACAACAAAAACAATTGATATACATGTTTGATCAATAATTAACACCTTCGAATTGAACGACAGTGTCACAGGTATTGTTGTGCGCAACTGTTACGGATTATATTGGCCACGATATCGATCAAATAATCGGCTGCAAACTAACCTTATAAATTTCGAAAGTAATTGTGCAAACGCCTCCCGTTGTAAATTTGTAAATCCATTTTTCTTTAAATTTTGATCGGGTAATTTATCCGTGATCTCGGCCGACATATTAACTAGTCACTTGAAAAGTTGCACTCGATACTATTTCAAACTTTTACACTTTGTAATCTGTATATGTATATCCCAAAATAGGTCTAATTTCAATCTGATCAATTTCATCTTAATTCCCTAGTCTTTATATAAGAAATCATCTCGCGCGCGTCACTCAGACAAATAAATTCGCATTAAAAAAATAACGCCAAATGAATACATCGATACACAATAAAAACAAATCGATCTAATTACTTAAATCAATTTCAAAATTTTTTATATCACATAAATAGTTGCACAAGTTATTAACTGTATGATTATTAGTGATCGCGATTTAAAAATAAAAATAAATCTTGATAAATTTCATCTTGGAAACATTCTAAAGACGATTTTAAAATTATAAAATAAAATCAATTAACACTTTTTTGAAATATAACTTAAGACATCAACCACGTGTAAGCCACAGAGATCGCCGATGGTCGCGAAATTTTTTTTAGTTAAGTGAGTGACTAATACATGAAAAGAGCTATTTACGATGTAAGCT
The DNA here is from genome assembly GCA_932526605.1 of Nephrotoma flavescens. NCBI lineage: Eukaryota > Metazoa > Arthropoda > Insecta > Diptera > Tipulidae > Nephrotoma > Nephrotoma flavescens. The sequence goes on along the minus strand of OW052222.1, from coordinate 272,424,070 downwards.
AAATTTAGGAAAGGGGCACGGTTTACCAATTCATTGCACAAGTATGTATTTCTAATTTAACATCTCTAACATCTAACTCTTAAGTGGCAATAACAAAAATATTCGAATAACAAAATGTGACGTCACACGAGAAATAAAAAATATCACACCCACCGACTTAATCAATTCTCGGTCTATCGTATTGAAAATAACCAATTTACACCCTTTTGCAAGACGTGTACGTGACAAATTTGCTCGAGACGGAACAAACAATCTAAAGAGGATGGGGCGTATGCGTTTTAAATAAATGAGGGTGTTTTTATTGTTTCGCTGCTTACGATATAACGTATTTTTTTAATTTTCGGCGGTCTGAGTTTTACGTTTTAAACATAAAAGCACGTGTGTATAAAAAAGCTGACTCTTCCTTGTATCAATATTATACGGTTGATCATCGAGTTTGAAAAAACTAGAATCAAGTTTATTATTTCTCTGAGACTCTGAGAAACCACAACAAAAAAATGTTGTGATCTAAATTCTGATATTTATATGCTCATTTAAATTTGTATAAAATAAACTTTTACAAAGTTAAAATAGAAAAATTTTATAGAATTTGTAAAAAATCTCTTGCGAATTTGGCACAAGCTCAAACTAATAAATTATCAAGCGTTTATTATAAAATCATAAAAAAAACTCAGCTCGTCACTTCGCGGAAGTGATTTTAATATAGAGGAGGCCGTCCGTCTGGATTATACATAAATGTATAATTAACTTTCAAATCTGTAAGAACAGCGTTATATTATCCTTACGAATATTACTCGTAACATTGGAAATATTTATAGAGATGTTAATCGAAAAAAATAGACAAAATTTTGAGAACAAAAATAGACATGCGACATGTAAATTATATTTACCGTTTTATGTGCCGCCAATGGTGAGCAAAATTTGTTTCTAATTGAAATTGCCTACAAAATGTATTTTTTTATATGAAGCCACCACCTTTGCTTAGTACAAAAAAAGTTAGTAGACGTCAGACGCTTTTCGTTAAAAGGGCCAATAAAAACAAAAATACTAGGTTGATATTCCCCTAAAAGTTCTCTACTCTTTTTATTTTACAAATTGTATAGAAAACAAAATTTTACCCCTAAAGGATATTATGTAAAGATTTAAATACCTAGAACGTTAACCGTTTGTTTGGAAATGGAATGTAAAACGGGCTTTAGTTATTTTTTATTTATACTATGTAGACGTAGTACTGTCTGTTTGTCTTTTTAGGGATATCTTTGAAACGGTTATCGTTGAAACAAAAAATAAATTTTGTACTAATATATGTACTCTCTTTCAGAAATTATGGACATGCCGGCCCTAGCGATGCCGAATATGTGATTTTTCACCTTTTCAAAACGTAACTTCTTACTTCGTACACATAGCGTTACGATTCCCTAATGTGAAAGTTGACCGAAATTAGTCACTTGGACTAAATTCAATTGAATGTATATTCGTAATTTTGGAAATTATTGTTGTTGTGTTTTAAGTGATTTTTATTATCTATTCTTTTGGGAATATTCTGGAAGTAGTTGCATAGTTGATAGTTGCATTCACAATCCAGTAACACAAGCCGAGTTTGATAGGTCAAATTCATTAAATTAGGGACAGCGATTAGATTGAGAATTAGAAATGGTTCTCAAATATTTGACTTAGCCATCCGATTCCGTCGGAATTAAAATTGTAAATCTTTAAAAATATAATTTATGAGTCAATAATATTAAATATAAGGTTTTTATAAGGAAATTTTAGAAAGATGTCAATTTTGGAAATGCTGTACATTAAATCTAGTACTAATTCGATAAATATTAATAATGATTATGCTTATATTGGAAATGTTTATGATTATTTTGTCTAATTTGTTTTTGTCTTCCTTATATTTTTTTAAAATTCTCAATTTATTTTAAATATTTGCATTTTTTATTTTATTTTATAAATATTTTATATAATTTTTAAATATACCTTCTATTCATGTTGTATGTTGTATGTTATATTCACTGTATAGGCTCTGTATATTTTGTAACGGAAAAAATTTTGTTTAATAAAATTTCATTAGCTTTGATAATGATGTCGAATTGACATCGAAAGCTCAGCAAATAATTATTTTAATTTTATATATGTGCCATATACCAATAAAAAAACCTTATATTTGTAAATCTTTGTTAATATCAATGCAAAAGATGAAGGTTGAGGTGTAATTTGACCTCAATTTCTTCCCTAGTCGAGAAGGGAATGGATTCAGTTCCCGAGTTCAGTTCAGAAGAACACCACGCTCATGGTATTGCTTTTATTTGAAAGTTTACTGTGGATTCAAAGAGGAATCATTATACAATATTGGAGGTTCTTTTTAAGAAACTAAAACTACCGTGACCGTTTGATTAGATAATATAACGAGCGCATTTTCTACGGTTCCATTTAAACGAGGCCCTTCAAAAACATAATTTACTAATCGAAAACAATGTTGTAACTTCGTTTGATTGCTTGAGCCTGTTTGATTTAAATAATTAATTAACTAATTTAGTGTTGACTTTCATGTATACATAATAATAATTTTGAAAATAATTAAAAGTAATAATAGTGCATTATTTATACATGGAGATTAGTATTGGAGGTATATAACGGGATATACATTGCATATCAATAATCGCCGAAAATGTGATTTTGCGATGTATATAGCTTGTTATATGCTTTTTGCTTTGTCCATGTATAGGTATACGAAGGAACCCCTACTGGGAGTTAATCGATGAACTCATCATGAATCCTTTAATGAAGTCTCAAATGAACTTTATTCTGTGCCCGGGACTAAAGTCATTTATATATTTAATGAAGTTTTACGTGATCTAACGAATGATGTTCATAATGAATTTGCTGTATAACGCATTGATGAATTCATCAACGATTTTTGTAAAGAAGTCATTGAGATAGTAATAAGGCAGCTCTTACGGAGATTCATGTAAGCAGTATGATATTAAGGGGCGTTTTGAATGGTTCTTTACGATTTATGATTAATATTTTATGTTTTAACTATATATAAAATGAAACACGTCATCATTTTTGTAAGTCACACATATTGAATTAGTTTTATCGTACATATTTTCCTATTATTAAAATAACATCCCATAATTAAACTAAAGAAAAGGAAATAAAAACTGCGTGCTTAACCACTTCTAAAAATTTTGTTTATACAAGCTTAAAAAATTAAATGGTTTCTCTCAGTGCAACTGGATCATACCGTTAGAAAAGTAATAATAGCCTCTCCACTAATGACTTTTATGAACAAGTTCGTTAGTTTTTTCAGTAGAACGCCTATTACATAATTTTAATTTCTCACGAAGAGAAAAATAATCCAACATACCCCTTTTGACCAGAATTTCATCGAGAAGTTCACTTATGTTGTCATCAATTGCTTGACTTACAAAAAATCGGACACATACCATCAAATAAAATTTGAAGATTTTTCAATACTTAATCAAAAATCCATGTAATTCGTATGTTTGTGAGAGTTTTTGCGTTTGAGACCTGTGGCACTATTCTGGTAATTCCCCGGGAATAGGGAATTGGGGAAAAATTGTATATGTAATTTCTATTCAAATATATTTTTTCCGGCCTACTGACGAAAAGAGTTCCATGTAAATATTTATAAATTGGGAATAATTTTTCCATACCTAAATTGGCAGGGAAAATTATTTCCAATTTAATTTTGTTTTGAAAAAAATTAACACTAGCTTTTTACCTCAGTAAGCCAGAAAAAAAATATTTGAACTGAAATTACATATAAAATCTTTCTCAAATTCTCTATTCCCGGGGAATTACCAGAATAGTGCCACTGATGAACATTTTCCGGTAAGGATACAAAATCAGGGGAGTTTTTGTTTTCATTTTATTCCATATTACATAATTTTTATATATTTATTATATCGCACATGATATGGAGAGGAGACAAGATTGAAAACAAATGAACTTATTGTGTTGGTTCACTGAAAGGATGCGCAATGTTGGGTTTCGTGCCCCGCAATAGACATTTTCGTTTTTCCTACATCGAAAATGGTTTTTTGAGAATGATTTTGGTATTAAATAGCGTAATTACTGTTTTTTGTTTTTGTTCTCCTGAAAAGATTGATTTTTTGAATTGTGTCACTTTTCTTTGTCAGGTGCCATATATTTACTTTTTGTGCTTGTGTGTATTGTTGTTGTTGCTATTGTTTCGCAATGTTTTACTATATGAAAAGACAGCAAAAAAAAACGATGGAATCATAGATATTTGTTGTTGTTATACCGAATTCGATAATTCAATATTTTTTAGCATTTTCATTGGGCCAAGCTACACACGGTTTCAGCTTCTGGCTTCAAACTGGGTCATAATAGATTTTTGTTGTTGGTTTAAACCCTTATTTTATATTAAAACACCAAATTTTTTTGTATTGTTTTGTTCTGTTCTCTCGAAAGTGAAATTTAAACAAGGGTCTACATCTCAAGGGTGGCCTTAAATTTTTTGGTTTTCATTTCTATTTTTTCATTTCCGCTTCACCATCATTCTTACTGCGACATAAAAATTTTGTCCTTGAAGCCGAAATGAAAAATAGAAATGAGGGTAAAGGAATTTAAGGCCATTTTTGAGATGTAGATTTTTCTTTAAATTTTGTTTTCGAGAGAACAGAGTGGGGCAATTCAAGGAAGTTTGGTGTTTTAATATAAAATGACAGAGGCTCAAACCGTGTGTTGACCCGTTGGTTTCATTTATTTTTTGGTGTTTCCGTGTATTTCATGAATGTGTAAAAATATGTAGAAATTTAATTTAAGAGTTTTAGTAGTGGTGATTTAAATGTTTAGTATTTCTGTTCTCTTTGCGTTTTTGCTTCAAAACGTGGCGGGATGTATTAAAAATGTTTGAAGGGGTTTTAATTCTGTGTGCGTGTGTGTATGTGTGTGATGATCGCGCAGAAATGAATGCAGATAACTGCATTGTGTTTTTGACAAATGATGCTTATAATATCATATAATATTATATGTGATCAAATTACACAGTGGCGGCGAGGATATTGTAGAGCTGTATTGTAATAACTTTTTCTTTGATATTTAGAGTAATTTGAATTTGAGGTGTCATTCATTATGAGTGGTGGGTCGGTGTCTGCGGGTTGTGATGGGTGTTTATTGGACATTGTGTTTCTCAACTTACGGAGGGTTGTATTCATATGTGCTCTGTAGTTCGTTTCCTATATTAGAATTATTTTATTTGGGAGTTAGTTGTTAATTATTAAAATAAGAAGGCAACTTTGCAGTTACATTGCATGAGATTTAGTTTGGTATGTCCAAACTGGTCTCTATGCTGAATGTTGTAGATGATTTTGTTGTCGTCAATATCGCGGGAGCGGAATTGTCTTTGAAATTTTAGAATGATCAGTCGAATGCTGAAATTTTTGAGCTATAGGATTAACGCGATGCGTTTGTAATCTGTAATGGATTCATCGCGGCTTTGTGAAACATAGGTGGGATCGTTTCGAATGTACCTAACATTAGTTGTTGCGGTTGCTTTGATTTTTTATTCTCCAAAATGCGAGTATTGGGTACTTCTGGATAAACATCACACACTTTTCTTGGTACATTTTACCTTGATTGTTTATAAAAAAGATTCCTTCCACAATTTGATTACAGAGATTAACTAATTTTAATAATATTCCTCCATCCAATTATTCAGCGTTGGAATAATAAATTATTATATTTTAATTTGATTAGCAATTAAGAGTTATAGAAGTTTATCAGGCGTTTATTGTTTATTGCAGTTCCAAATTAAGCATTTAGTTAGTTCTAATGGAAATTTTTGATTACAGAACATCTTTGAAGCCGTGATACTTTCTAATAAAAAAATAAAATTTTAATTTAAAAATCAGAAGAGAAGACAAAGGAATCAGAGTGGCTATCGGGATTGCTAATAAATTGATATTTCAGCGTGTGTTTGACTTTTGGAAACATCTGATGGCTTGAAAGCTGCAAAGTAAGTTGCAGTTAAATATTGCTATAGTTTTTCGGGAATCGTAGCATTTTTTAGTTAAATTATTTTCTAGGTTATTCGGGAGACTGTCAATTGTAAAGGTTTTGGTTAGGTTGTTCTAAGTTGGATAAATAGTTCTGTGGAATTAGACAGGGACGGGATATCTGCAGATAACCATTTTTTCAGTTTTTTAACCAGTCGATCCAGAATTTGTATTCTATTTAATACCCAGAAGAGTTTTATAAACTGTTCTTTATTTTCTTAGAAAATTAACAAAAAAGCGATTGCCTTCCACAGAAATACAGTACGACTTCAAACTTTAATGCTGCATACATGACATCGGACATAAATAGCATCATATACTCGCTCCCGAACTTAAAACCAATCAAATTTCGTGAAATGCTTTATGCCCCGCATACTAGTTCCATACTCGAGTTGAAATATGTTTAACTTGGTTGTTGTTTTGATACAATCAGTGGTATTCTTCCCGAACTAACTCCCGATGCCTTGTACGCACTGTAAATGCGATATTGCAATATTTATGTTTTTTGCAGATGTCCCGTCTTTGTTTCATTCCACAGAATTTTGAGTTGGTTGTTTATTTTATGATTTATAATTTATTTAATATTGTTGTAAATGGTTTATACAATAGTTGATGCTCATAGATTATTTTCGAATGACTACCTAGGTGTCTGTAACCGGGTCGATTCCGTCATATTTAACAAGCCTATCCTATCCTTCCATCTTGTTAAATGTAATAAAGGTGTATCCCGGTGTCATCCGGGAGTTTCCAATTTACTTTTCTGTGCTAAGTAGTTTTTATATATTTTGTACGATCCATACTATTAGATTTTACATATCGCCGTAAAAATTCGCTTGAACATGTCAAAATTCTGCTTTAAAATAGCCGCGCGATTCCCTTTTGAGCATAACGACTTCATGTCCAAATAATAAAAGCACATTCGCCTGATATGTTAATCATCTTGGTTTATTTCTTCTGGTGTGATTTCACTCAATCGACTCTAGCACCTGATTCGTGTGTATATAAAATTTCCAAACTCCATTATACGTCTTTGTCAAACGTGTAGTAACTTTCAACAACGAGATCAACTTGTCTTACAGCACATCTACGCTGCGAGCCAATTGTACCGCCGGTTGTATTGCAAATTGGGCTTGTTATACTTTACTCCCTTTACCCATTTTAAGGAATCTAAAATTTGATTTTGCAAAAAATACAATTGGCATTTATTCGTTTGAACGATAGTTGGTAAAAAAAATCGATAAAAACATTTTGTAATAAAAATGAACTTACCCTGCTCTAGGGACTGCGAAAATAAAATTTAAACATAGTGATATGGAACGTTAAGTTTTAATTAGAAAGTACACTTTGATAAATAAGTAATAAAAAGGTTTATAGATGTAAGCGACAAGGTATTGGAGACTAATTGAAGACAATCTGGGCCCATTTAATACGACGATGCTATGAGTTTTAGACGATGAATAGTGAAATATTATAGAAACTGTCAATTTCTTTTTGCTCATTAGAAAGAGGATCTAACAGCTTTTAAGGTTACATTTTTCAACTAGAATATGCATCAGATACAATAAAAACTCGGACGTTTACTGCGCTGCGTTAGGTTGAAACGATAAAACATTAGAAGTTAGCAGAATACATCTTTGCCGGTTTAATACTGATTAGAAATTTGATTTCACAGTGGTACTCAATAAGAAAAACAATATTTTCTGATTCGAAAACGATCGATTTGAATCGTTCGGCATCAAGACTGGAGATGCCGAAAAAGTTGATTACATGGAATATTCGGTACTACAAATACACGGAGAAACAATTGCGACACATAAGAACGCATATACAATACATGTACCACGCCCACTCTATTGAGCCAAAAATCATAATAAATTCCGAAAGGCCTACACACAAATATCAAATTATTAAAAATAGCATCTCATCTCGTGCCACATTCAAATAAAGTAAATACCACGAGATAATATATCAACGCGGATCGGACGATAATTACGTCATGTGTTTATCAAAATACATGTGACGAGATGTTTTGGCAAGGCAACAAGATTTTTGTCATAGTGACCGTAAACCCGATAATTTAAATTAGAAATCCACAATGTATACACAGAATGATGACCTTTGTCTGTATTTGTAATTTGAAATTGACACAGACACAACCCTTTATATATATATTGTACATATAGTTTGTATCATTTAGCTGTTATATCTATACTCGTAATTGTGAGAATAAACAAATCATTTCTATTTGCCTATACAGATCGATTGAAATATATTTAACAACAATGATATAATTACTGCATGTTAGTTCACAAAATTATTTTTAAATCTCAGCGTTTGGTTCGAGCTTGATTGATTATGAAAATAATAAATTTGTAGCGATTGGCGAAAAAATATTTGCACACCTACTTCTTATAAATGTTTCACCTTTCGACGTCATACGAAATTATGACACTGGCTGAGAAAAATATTTGCATACATTATATATAATTTCGGTGCGGACACGTGCTTATATATTTGTAATTGTTCTTTTCAGTATGAATGTCATCACTCCTATGAACTATTTTCGTGGCCATAGTTATCGCATAAAAACCAAAAATATTGATCAAGCTGCATGCACTAACAAAATACCTCACCCATTTCATTAGAAATTAGAATTTAGATTGACCCAACCAAAAATCAATATTACAGCTATAATGTAAACCAAATTATATAAAATAATTAACTTACGGGATGTTCTGGGTATCATAAAACGCTGCTTTTTGGCTGTTCTTCTTCAGCGGGAGTATATTCGGTGGCACGGTTTTATCCGCCTGCTGCAAACAAAAACATAAAATGAAAATTAATGCGTTACGTGACTCGCAAATTGTAAATACGCGCAACATCGATGACATTCATCATAGCGCGACATTCACGCTTTTTTTGTTATCAATCTTTAATCAAATGTTTGAATACGAGTATTATCCACAAACACGACACAGTTTGATTGGCATATGAGTTTTTACGTAGATACCAAATAAAATAATCAAATGAAATAATAATTCAAAACAAATATTTACCTATAATTAGTTTATGCTACTGAAATAATCTAATAATAAAACTTGCAGAAAGTTTTAACTAGCTTTATCGCGATGATAACAAACGCGATGATGATAACAAATGGGGAAAAGGGAAGATGGTTCTGTATAACACGAACATCCCTTTTTTAAGTATGCAATAACCATAATATAGACAGGTGCCATGGATAATATGTCTGTTAAGGTAAGAATGGTTTCCTTAATCTTTTATTCGATTTATTGTAATTATTTCGTATAAATTTCATATGTCGCGACATAGTTCTAAGCCAGTAAATCCTCCTTTTAACATAATTAAATATCAATAATTTATTGTAAATAAACTACAATTAAGCGGCTTTTACATCAAACGAAAATGCATTAAATAAATTTGATAAATTTTTTTACGATTCTTGCGACATCTATTACGCATTGTGAATACTGTAAACTTGTACGAATTTTGAAACGAAATCAGAAACTGTATGAAATGTATTTTTCTCGCGCTTTAAAACAGTCGCCTTTTTTAATCTTTATACAGTGATTCCGCACAAAGCAACCCGATTTTTGGCTCGCCCCTTCGATCTTTATGACACTAGAACATAATTTTTTTTATTTTATTTTACATATAACTGGGCAGCAAACAGGATAACCCATTAACATGCTGCCTCTCGAAAATTAAGAAATTAAAATGTACAGTAGAATCGACTTCAAAGAAAAAAAAAAAAAATAATAATAATAATAATAAAGTAAGTAATTAAACAGAAGCGAAAGAATATAAAGTTCTAAGACCAAAAAACCCATCTATAATAATAATGATAATAATAATAATAAAAATAATCATATTAAAAATATACAGCAATAAATAATAATACATGATATTAATGAGTGTAATAATAATACATGAAATAATAATATATAATACATGAATGAAAACAAGCTTCAGTGAATCCACGTCAAACACCGTCACTGCTACTGCACAGGATTACGTTACATTTTTTACGAAATTTTAATAGAGACATGTTAAACAGATCCAAATCATAATGTTTCATAAACATCTTATAAAAACACGAGAAATGATTTTTGATTATTTTGGGATACGTTTTAACAAGGTTAAACCACACCAGTTTTCTATAACATATCGTCTGAAAAGTTCCCGGTCTAACAAAGAAAACACAATTTTGTTTTTTTATTCATCAACATAATTTCCTGCTAGAGCGATACAATCAGTCCAACGCCTAATATTTCGATGTCTTTTTTGTAGAACGATTTATCTTTGTCTTGAAAATAAGGTTCAGTTTCGGCAATCATTTCTTCATTGGATTGGAGCCAAATCTCTTTTTCTGAAGCTTTTTTTTGCGGTCTGAAAACAAGTAGTATGGTGGATGCGGAAGCAATTCAATATGCAGTTCGAGCAATTTTGCCATTATCGTTTCTAATCCATTGTGAGTAAACGCGGTACCCACTTCGGACACATCTTTATCATGGACAAATCTACGTGCAAAATATGACCAATATTTTCCATTGATATCTTTACAATGTCAGCTATCTCACGCAACTTCATCTTACAGTCTTTAAAAACGTCGATTTTTTTATGTTTTCTGAGGTCATAGCCTTATTTAGGCGTCCAGAGCGTGATGCATCATCGGTGGTTGTACGACCTCGTTTAAATTCAGCATACCAGTCAATGATGGTTGATTTTCCTAGTGAAGAGTCCGGATAATCCTTATCAAGCTACTGCTTTGCTTGAATGGTATTTTCCCCATCAAAAAACAGTTGTAATCAATACAGGAAATTCTTTTTTTTTCATTGTTAACACAACTAACAAAATTAGCATCACAACTGTGACTTGTAAACTTAATGATCCAAATATCATGAAACTGTTAAAGACTTATCACAAGCTTTGAAGGTTGGTAGAATTTAAAAAACTTATGGGTTTTAAATTTGTGGTCCCATCTATGTGTCAGACCGGGAACTTTTCAAGCGATGTAATACATGTTTTCGCAAAAATTCAAATTTCGACAACCACATCTCCCAGATTCTTTTTTTTCTTGATTGTGCTTCAAACCAACAAAACAATGAAAATAACTGATTATACTACTTCCTCTTTCAAAGATTTGATTTTTTTTTAATTTTTTCCTCTGGCTTACATTCAAACAAAAAAATATCCTATCATAAGGATGTTAACCCATAAAACTAATGTAGACTTGTAATAGTGACGTTTCTCTTAAAAACACTTCCTAATAAATCACATGTTCCATGACAAGAGTCAACGAGACCAAACGACGCATACAAATATATGGAGTCCAACTTTTAGCATAATAAGCATTGTTTATATGACCCGGTGAACTTCGTACCATCTAAAATTGATTTGAATATATAACTTTTCATAAGCGATTATAAATCCCAATAAAACTTTCTACCCCAATTCATTGAGATCGGCAATATTGGCTGCACTATGTACGGTTTGAGTTTCGTTTGGTGATTAAATGAAACTCGTTCGTACTTCAAATAAATCCAATCAATGTCTTTTATTTGGGTCCCATTTGAAACGCGATATTTCAAAACGAAATATGGTACAAAACGCGATATTTTAAATCCCGCAAACTCTCAACGACGGACCTTGTGGTTTGTTAATGGTTATCGCAACTGTCAGACGCACCGGTAATTCAGGTAATTCAAGCTAATTCAAGAATTCTGTGGGATAGTTGACTACTTCATCCTGGTTGATAACTGTATCAACCGATTTAAAGGAAAACAACAATCCCGGAATTAAATTTTGAATAGTCGCGTTGAGATCATCAAAAACTTAGTTTTTCGGCGCCAATATGGCTCGTTTGCTCAGCCAATTATGGTTTTTAAAGTTTTGTACTATGTTTGAAAAAACATGTCAAATGAGCTTTGCCCCTCGATTCGGTAAATTCACAGAAATCAATAGGGAATGTGATGTATCCGGTCGAGATGTTAACTGCGATTTTCTCATTACCAATGTCCAACAATTACACTTAATAAACACATTTTATTAAACGCTTGTTTTTTTATTTTGCAAGTGCTTACGGCAAATAAGTAAAAAGTGTCAACAATTGCTTCGAAATAGGAGGGTCTTCACATGCCGCCACAAATTTGATAATTTCAAGCACGCGTTTAGTTCGTCAGCTGCTTTTGAACGTGGAATAACAGGAACAGACTGATCGAAATCATCGGATAACAGAATCATGGATGCACCAAAAATGTTTTGATTGTCCCGAAGACTTTGCAACGTTCTGTTCAGCATCTCCAGTGATTTTTTGTGGGCTATCGTGCATTCGTCCCAAACGATAAATTTGCACCACTGTGGAATCTTTGTTATTGCTCTCTTTTTTGTGATGTTGCAAGCTGGTGTCTCCTTGATTTGCATGTTCAGTAGCAATTTCAGTGTGGAATGTGCAGTTCGTTCGCCTTCTATCAAATTTGCTTCTATCCCAGATGAAGCCAATGCCAGGGAAACTTCATGCTGATATCCCCACGGCCAATCATCAACAAGCCAAAGGTTTTAACATAAATAAAAACAATTTCCTATCAATAGTTGAAAATATAACAGATGTAACCAACGAGCTAAGGTAAATATTTCTCAAATCCCGATAGAGGCAGGATGCAAAAGGGATCGTTCGTCATCAGATTACGATCTGTGACCCCTTGTCGAAGTGCGGGGGCCCTATTATGAAAAAAATGCGATTTCGCATTTTCATACGATATCGCATTTTGGTATTATAGAACAATATTTTCGGAAAAATGCGCCCGAAGTCGGATGCAAACGCCACATTAGAAAATGCTACGGCGAATTTTTGCGAAACTATTTGACAAATGCGAATGCTCATAAGCAGTCGAATATCGCATATTTATCGTCCATTCAATTTAAATTTCTATTTTTTAAATAATTAATTTTTAATAGATTTTTTAAATAAATAATAAAAAGCTACTATAAAAGTGGTAATAGTAAAATTTAAAGTTTTAAATAGCCAGCACTTCAGACAACGGGCACTGTTGGCTGAGCCATTACTATATAATAGTCCTGTTCAACAGATAGCTGATAAGACCCGTGAGCTAAAAATTGTATTGTAGCAGCAAGCTTTAAAATCGGTGGAAAACATCGATTATTTTTAGCCACTTTCAATTTTGGCGTGATTTGATCTAATAAAAATTTAAATGACTCTTTAGATAGTCTAAAAAGGATTCTAAATCTAAAAAAGATAGTATTTACTTTTATATGTTTTTTCACATAATTCAATGGGGCTTGGCGTGTTTCGTAAAACATTTCTTTTTAATATTGACGTCTTCATCATCTTCACAGTTTATATTTAAATATAAGGCAACACAATCCATTTAATATTTTTATTTATTGATAGAATAAATAAATGCAAAAACACTACGAATCGTTATTTAGGTTATAAGAATCGACAGATATTGTAATGACATTAAAAAAACTCCCAAATAAAAATTTCCTTTTGAGAAATACGATGTGCGATAATCGCATTTCATAATACAAACGAAACGGGCGGATCGCATCCGCAAAATCGCAAAAAATGCGAAATGCGAACGGTTTCATAATAGGGCCCCAGAACTCATGGGCCGACATGAAAGATGGGTCGCATCTTTCCTGCCAGTAGGGTAAGGACGTGAAAAGTGAACTGCGAAAGGTTTGGGAGTGCATCGGCCCAAAACAGATTTCAAAGATTAAACACTAAAAAAGAAACTTGTCCATGAGCACGAACCCAAATTTCAATAAATTCAAATGAAACAATGCCTAAGCAAGTTAAACATCTAAAATTCATAGTTAAACATAGAGAAAACCCAATCTACAGTGATCGAAATATCCAACACGAACAAAAACAAAGCGGCAAACCCATCAGCCGCCAAAGAATATTGGCTTCACGCCAAATAAAGTAATATTTAATCACAATAGCTTCATCGACCCGGCCGAAATTCAAGCACGAGCCGAAAATATATTCCAATCGGTGAGCGTAAATCTGGAGCAAGCGGTAAAAAGAATGCACAAGCAAAATTTAAAAAAAAATAACCTCCAAAATTTACGAAAGAACAGATAGTATTGTCAGCTCGAATCGATGCAAAAAATTTATTAGGTCGACTTACCTTTTTTTAAATTTATATTATTAAATTTTTATTATTATTTATATCTATGAGCACAGCTGTGTCTAAATACGACGGCATATTTTTGTGTTTTTTTCTGATTTTATTTTATTAAGCTTTCCCTTACATCAAATACATTCATCTAGACATTTTTAACCCCGTTTCGACTCGACCCTAAGTAACTCTCCATTATAAACGCCAAAAAAGATAACTATAAGCTAAACCTGAAGATAACTATTGCCGTGTTTCATGACTCTCGCATTGATTCGGATCTGTTCAAATTTTATATGGAAAACCTGATCCAAATTTTGTTTTAGGTCACAAATTTTTGGCTTTTGATCACAAAATTTCATGAAACATGAACTGAACCAGATCAGATCAACCATCAAGAAACACAGCTAATAACTTAACTCGACTCGCATTGTAAACAGTGAAATGAAAAACAGAAGACTCAAAGAAAACTAGATTTTCTTTGTTTGTTTCTTGTTCTGCGTTACATCGTTCTGCGTTGTTAGTGCTATTAATGCCTCAGGTTGGGAAAAATATCTCTCCCCGGAACTATGTTTAAACCAAGTTGTAAATCACGGTAAGGTATGACACAGTACAGCGATATTCAGATTAAAGCTCGAAACAGAACTAGAGCGACAACGACGAGCGTCGACGAATTAAAAAAAAATATCGCCACGATATCGCTGTAGCTAACAGAACAACCACAAATGACATAACGGCGACATATTTTATCTATGTCAAAATTATCCATTTTACGGATCCATACGGATCAAACGGATAATAACTTTTAGAATCCTCGTCGTCACCTGCGTCGATGGTTCAGTTTGTTTTGCATGTTTTGTAATATGACAGGCGATTTCGCTTCGCTCTTGTTCTGTTTTGAGCTTAACTCGAAACTATACACGAATAGTATACCAAAAAAATCAAGTTTTCTTTGATTTTCCTGTTTGTCATTTGAAACAGTAAAGGCGGTGATTCATGTATAAGTTTTGTCTGACAGACATAAATAATAATCGCTCTGATTGGTTGAATGTCGGCCATATTTTTTTATCGTACAACAAAAATTAAAAATTGAACATTGCTCAATTTTGTGTAAGATTTGACAGCAGTGAGACAAAAGAATACATATTCTAAAAAATAAAAACACTTTTTAGGTTGCTTGCTTTATAAAGGCGGTGACTCATGTAGAAATGTTGTCTGACCGACATATCTAAATAATAATGGCTCTGATTGGTTAATATTTTGTTGTCTTATACGATTAAAACGAAATTCAAACTTAAGCGATACAAGCAAGCAACCTAAAGTGTTTGATGTTTGTTCTTTTTGAACTTTTTTTTTATATTTTAGAATATGTATTCTTTTGTTCTGTCTGCCGCCAAATCTTATGCAAAATTGAGCAATGTTCAATTTTTAATTTTTGTCGTACGATAAAACAGTATTGCCAACGTTCAACCAATTATAGCGATTATTACTTATGTCTGTCAGACGAAATTTGTACATAAATCATCACCTTAAAATGTCAAAAAATATCCATACGACAAACTTTTATACAATGTATTGCTTAAGTGTGAATTCCGTTTTTATCGTACGTATATAAGACAAAAAATCGTATATAAGACAAAAAAAAATATTAACCAATCAGAGCGACTTTTATTAATGTCTGTCGGACAAAATTTCTACATGATTCACCGCAATAAAGCATTCTGCTAATTTAAATGTCATTCCTAGCATTTGCGTGAAAGCCTACTCCGTTATTGTTTTAAAACCAAATAAGAATACAAAAGAATTGTAGTGTTTTGAGGTCTTATTAGGGAAAACATGATTCCGAAATCATGGTGACGTAACTAGTGACGTAACGCGTCACGAGTAGTATTAGAGTCAGAGAAATGTGTGGAAATAAACTGAAATCGGCGATACAAACATGAGGTATGTGATAAATATTTTAAATTATTTACCTTCAGTCTCTTTATTTTTAATAAAAGAACTCTAACGAAGATTCCTGAAATTTGATAGAGTTTGAGTTCCAATAATCCCCCTTCCAAAATTGTGAAATTACCAATAAGAAAATCTTGTCTAGTCTCTTCAATCGATTTATATAGGCGTCTAAATTTACATTAACTTTTTGGAGGTTACACCCGTAATCTTTAATAATCACTAAATTGTCAATTTGTACGACCTTGTGTTACACATTTTATTTTCTATAGCACAAAAATTCAACGCACATTAAAATATTAAATTTTCACTAACACTTCAATGCCACGCTGAAGAAATATTTGACATAATTCGAAATGAATGACCACGGCCCGCGACGAAAGGTATTTATTTAGCAATTAAATTAAAAAAATATTGTTTTAAAGCAACTTAAAAAGGTGTGATGAAATTGTCGTACACAAAAAACAATTAATATATGAGTTTCACACTAACCCACACATTTCCTCTGTGACGTCATTAATACTCACATCATATGAGAATACGAGAGTTTTGTTATTATTACGGCACAGACATAAGAGCGAGACAATCTAATTTTTTTCCAAAAATTGTGAATGCCAAACTATAATGACGTCATGGTTTCATGACCCACATACACAAAAAACTATATACAACCAAAATGAAATTTTCGTTCGGATATAGATGAAAAATCAATATAGAATTAAACTTTTACAAAAATCACTATTTTTTATTAATTAGCATCACAATAAAAAAAAATTAATCTTACCTTGTTAATCGACGAATCATGAAAATTATATACAAAACCATTCGTCTGCGGGCTTGTTGTAACCACAAGTAAATTATGTTTTTTTATGGGACTACCATGATTCAGCGAATGATCAGCCGTAGCCTTTCCTAATATACTACAAAACGATTTTCGTCCTTCAGGTTCTCCTTTACCAATGACAGAAGTCACTGTCGTTGTTGATATCACTGGGTTGCAGCCTAAAATTCTTTTCGTATTTTTTGCAATCGAGCGAAACGGTGATGTTTGATTTAACATTATGTTGATAACGCTTTAGTACCACACTGTAATTGACACACAGAATTCGTCAGTGTCTATAACTAAAAATTTGAATAGTCAAGAAAACACAATAAAAAATTGTTATTATTTAAATTTCCACCACTCTACAATTAATATTTTTATTTTATTTAAGAGCCACGGTGTGTTAGTTCGACAATAGTCTGTACACTATTAGCATTGAAATACTACTGAAGTTCAAAGATTTTCTCGAATACGAAACGAACCAATTTTCTATTTTATTTTCTTTTTACACAGAGTATTTATAATTTCGCTACCCAAAATTTCTCTACATACAATGTTGTGCGCACACACATTTCACAAAAAAACATATATTTCCCATTTTACCTTTTCTATTTGCGATTTTTGAATTAACATTTTCTTCACTCAATGTAGAGAGTATCTGAGTATAGTAGGTTGAGAAAATGTGTTTGAGGGGAACTCAACTTCAAGTAGTTTTTCCGATTAAAAGATTATCATGTGGAGTGTCATTATAACGAATGTTGTGTTGTTATGGTTTGATGTTGCTTAATCGATTTATCGTGATTTGAGTAAAATAACGAGCGTGGAAATGGATAAAGAAAATTCAATTATTTAATTAAAAAGAGGAAACCATAACTAAATACCGGTAATGTAATTCTAAATTTAGCGGATGACACAGGTATAAATTCACCAGGGAGCAAACGCATTTACATTTTAATTAGCTTGGACCATGAGACCACTAAATTTACATGATGAGAAATTTATAAATAAATGAATAAATTTTCTGTTTATGGAAATCATGTCAAAAATCCCGCTTCCTTCAAGATTCCAAAATTCAATATTCTCGGAGTTTTTGATTTAGGGTACTACCTACTACTACTTATGGATGATCTATATCAAAATGATTTTTTGTTTTTGATTTACACCCTAAAATTCTCACCACACCGGGAGCTTCTAAGTAAATGTGACATCCTACAAAATTAAGCTCAAATTATTTATTTAGCATAATCCGTGGTGTTACATTTGGATCTATTCTATTGGAGAGAAGTGACCAAGCGAATAGTTATTAAATCGGCACTACAACTTTACTGGCCACGCATTAGTAACGCTCGTATCGATCACAAATTTGAAATTGTACAAAAATTATTGGGAAAACTAAAAGAATTTTAGTATTTTAGAATATTTTTTATGAATTGTGTGTCACGAAAATGTTGTGAAATTTCATTGACACAAAATTTGCACGATACGAACCGCCCTAGCAATGCAAATAATTTCTTGTGAGAAACGTTTTTGGAAGAATTGCAAAAGTTGCATTGATATAAATTCTCTGTAACTTAAATATTTTTTTGTATCACATGTTTTTGGGTGAATTGTAATTTTTTATTTTTGTATGAATTTGTTTTTGTATAAGGCATTTCTTGTTCACAGAAAGGAACATTTATGGGATAGTTGTATTGGTGCGAACCGCTCTAGCGGTTACTATGCTCTAGCATAGTAAATGTTTTTGTATGAAATGATTTTTCGATTAATTGTAATTTATAATTGTATACGAAGTTTAGAGCCAGAAACCATTTGTATATGAAGAATTTGGAATTCGAGCAAAAGGCGATTCACACACAACTTGCATTTGGCACAAAGGAATGGGTACAAAGGGAGGAATTTCAAAGGGCCGAATATCGAAGGGCCGAATGTGTCGAAGGGCCAAATGTCGAAGAGCCGAATGTATCAAAGGGTCGAATGTCGAAGGGCCGAATGGGTCGAAGGGCCGAATGGGTCGAAGGGCCGATTTTTTGTTTTTTGTTTTTAGAAATATAATTTTTTAAATTTGTTGTTTTATGGAATATTGTGTACATTTTTTTTTATTAAACACAAATGAATTTCTTATGAATTTATTTATTTTACTATTTTTCATCTTTGGATATTCATGAAATTCCACGTATTCAGTCAGCGATACATTTTGGTGAAGGAAAATTTTGGAGTTGGGGTTGTTTGCCCGACTTTCAAAATCCCGAAATCAAAATCCCGTCATTTTGAAATGCAATAATTGTAGAGGCTAACGGCTTCCATAACTCTCACGGGTCTACATAGGAGCCGGGATCAGCAAACATGTCGCACTGCATGCCGCACGTAGGAGCGGCTTATATAGAATCTATTAATGACACCTACTCTAGTAAGTAGGTATAAAAAATATTAAATCTTAAATTTTTATTTTTATCTATAAAAAAACAAAATTTAATACTTAATAATTTTAAAACAGGATTTTTAAAGTTTCAGCAAATTCGGGATTTCGAAAATCGGGATTTTGAAAGCCGGGATTTAGAAAGTCGGGATTTTAAAAGTCGGGATTTTTTTTGTCGTTATTTTGATAATTCAATCTTCAGCTATTATCTGTATATGGTACAAAAAATAAAAAAAAAATTTAATTAAATATAAAAAATCTTCTTTCTAAAAACAAAAAAAAAATAAACAAAAAAATCGGCCCTTCGACCTATTTGACCCTTCGACACATTCGGCCCTTCGACATTCGGCCCTTCGACATTTGGCCCTTCGACATTCGGCTCTTCGACAAATTCGGCGCTTTGAAATCCGGCCCTTCGACATTCGGCTCTTCGACAAATTCGGCGCTTTGAAATCCGGCCCTTCGACATTCGGCCGTTTGATATCATACCGGCACAAATGGTTTTAGCAAAATAAAAATTTTAGGATGATTTTTCTTTGTATGAATTGCATATTTGTGTAGATTACAATGGAGTTGGTTTTTGGATGTTGATTTCTGGAAGGTAAGCTACTAGTTCAATATTGGTTATCTATCCAGATTTCGTTGTTTAACACGTTGAACGCCACGCTAAATTTATATGGCTTTCCTTTCTGGCCAAAATGAATTTCTCAGTATGTGTTGCATATTTTGATGAAATATTATTTACAACATAACAGTTAATTTTTGTAATCATTAGTGACGCATTTAATCCATTGAGGTCTCGGTGACCCCCACGGCGCTGCGAACAAACTCAGTGCCGGTCACCGGTAACCCCCATGACATTCAACGTGTTAAAAATGAAGATTGGGAAAGCTACAATGATTATCAAAATAAAATTTTTAATTGTTATACGAAATTGCTAATAAGATTTTTCTTTGTATATCGGTAGTTATGTACATACTTTCTTCAAAGTAACGTTCCTACTATAAACCAAACAACAAATTACAGTTATGACCAAACTTAAGCAAAAGTATGACTACTTGCACGCTTGACGAGTTTATGGATACAAAAATGCACGTTTGAAGCACGTGCATTTTTTATCGATAAACAAAGGTATTTTTGTGCAATCAAACAAAATCGTAAAATATAAGTTAACCAATTTTAAAGCCTATTTTTAATTTACTTACGAGTATATAGTATTTAGCTTGAGCTTTAGCTTAGAAAATGTTATCGTCGCTTTCACTTTCGAAATAAAATGAAATTTTGTACAAAGTGATGTGCTTGAAAAATAAATAAATGAATTGAAATAGAAGTTAAAACAAGTTCTTGTTTTATATAATATAGAACTTTAAACTCTGTAATTTCCAAGATTTATATCGACATAAATTATTATAGGTTAGTGATGTTGGCGATGCCACGTGGAAACCCATAAGCACTTATTTATAAAAATTTGATAACAATTTGAACGAAATTATATTTAGAAAAGGTTATTTCAGAAAACTTCGTCCGCCTCATAAATAACAGATAAATTAATTCGACATTAATTTAGAATCGAATTTGTTCCTAATTCTCGGAAATGCTATATCTTTTTTCAAACAATGGCAAAAACAAAACAGTTTTTACGCCGCAATGCCGATTATTTGTGGAAAAAATTTACTGTCGCTAGATGGCAAATCAGGAAATAACAATTGTGTCCAAGATAAGTGGTTACATAAAAAAAGAAGAAGAATAGAAGAATATTTCTTTTTTCGGTGGTGGTTATTAATTTTATTATAATATGCAATGTTACAACAGCAATAATGAAAAATAGTAAATTTATTAATTAATTTTACACATATAAACAATATAAGTAAAGTTTAATAAATGAATCATATAAAATTTTGGTACTCATATTTATTTAAGAAACGAACCAGTTAGATACATTTAAATATCGATACTAAACAAGAAATTTGTTTTTTCAGTATAAATTATAATCACAATGGTATCATACAGCGTTTTTATCCCGATCAGTTAAAATGTTTTGGACTGTAGAGTTACCAAATTTTGTTCAAATATCAGTTTAGCACCAGTAATTACATTCCCAAACATAATGCAAAGACCAGTGGTCGGTGGATTGAACGTTTGCAAAGCTAGTAAGAGACAGAAAAATTAAACCACTGAACAGTTACTGGGCTCGGATTTATCAACAATACTACGGCCAATATGGAGTGAGATTACAAATAAGGCATCCTTATAGACGTCTTCCAGCACAGTGGGAAAGCCATATTATGGATCACACAGTTGGTGTCGACAAATGCAAATCAACATAAAGGAGTATATCAAGAAAATGCCAATGGGGGCACTTTCGGAATTAAGACACTCGTACAAATTTTTCAATGAGTCTGTTCGAATGAAGACAAGCCGGGACAAAAATGTTATAAATGTATGGTAAACGATCCACACGAAAAATCGAAAAATACGCGACTGGATACTAGTAAACTGTTTCGGCAAAAAGGCCTTTTCCTACACCCATTCAGAAAATATCATTTTATTTTGACGCGATTTTGAATTTATTGTATTTGAATCTGTCTTAATATTCTTATAAGTCACGAAAACACATAAAATATATATATAGAATAATATATATATAGAATAAAATATATATATAGATAATATATTATCTTAAAATTACAACGAACTAAGTATTATGGTCCTAATACAAATGGAAATTCAAAAGAAGGTTCAAAAAGTGTCAAATGCTAAACTGTGACAGTTGGTATCTCATTGTGCATATATATCCACACTAGGGTAACTATAACTAGTATCCGGTAACTTCTTCATTTATTTTCCCTTTATTTATAAAATTTATTTATTTTATAAGTAAAGAGGAAGGAAACGAAGGACGATGACCGGACTCCAGTTACCGTGTGTGGGTATGCACATTGACTGTATAAATATGTTTCCTGAATTCTTGAATGATATCCGCAATAAAGTAAATACAACAGAACATTTATTGAATGGATCAGAGAAACCTATACCAAAGATAAATTTCCACTGAGATGTAACAAGTAACTCTATAACAAAAATTAATGAGGTGTCCGCTCTGCCTGTTTTTAAGTAATTAAAGTAAGCCAAAATTGTAGCCAATAAGACGACTAAGGAAGACATTAAAGACAAAATAAACCCCCACGGTGTAAACGTTTGAATTAAACGTTTGAATTAACGTTTGAAGATTGTATGCAAATGATAAGCCAACCATAGACAGTTGATGAATTCTTAAAAGAATTGTGTTATGTTCAAGATAAAAATAATCCATTCAAAACTGAACAAATCTACAAAAAATGTACAATCTCTTTTGGAGTTTCCCGTGCTACTTTCTAAAGACTTGTGAATCGTTTAATTAATTAATCGTTTAATCGTTTAATTAATTTCGGTTGGAACTCGTTTTATGTTAATAATTTATACTAATAGTAATTCCCAACGGCCAATTACTCTTCTCTGACGCTGGGAGTCTCCTTCACTATTATCATTATTTTTTTTTTTAGTATAATCCAAAGTAATTATAAACAGCAAAATCAGGCTGCTGAACCAAGAAACCAAATTAAATACATTTCATATTCACATCAATATGTGAAGATACTAGTTGTGACAGTTCAGAAGATAAATACTCCGCCAGAGGAAAGAGGAATACTGGAAGTTCAGTTTACTTAATTCAAATAGATTAAATTAAAAAAGAAAGAAAGTGAAAGTTGATAAATTATAAAAAAGTCTGATTTTAAAATAAAAATTAATTAGTTAAAACGTTTGCATATAAAAGTTTCTTTAAGGTGTAATCTTGGTTCGTTTTCACCGTATTCAGTTCTGTGGGCAAAATTCTCAAGTGAGCCAGATAGTAATCGAGAACAAAAATAATATACGCAACAACTCGACCATGGTAGGGAGATAAATTGAATCTGTCCATCCAGGAAAGCCCACACAAATAACACTTTGTTTGAAACATATATAGAATACATATTCACTATATCGAAACTATCGTCCCGAATGGGATTTTACTAAAACGAGTTAGAAAGCTCTAGGCCTTTTATTCGATTCCTATTTTTCAGGAAATATGTAGTGGAAGATAATCTACCCTATCTACCTACCGATCAACCATAAACCAAGTTCTAGAGGCTAACGACTGTCCGCTCAAGTGGTGAATAGAAAAAGATTAGGAAGGAATATCTGTAATTTCTCCAAGTTCAAAACACCAGACTCAGAATGTATTTTTTCTGCCATATTGCTGAACGGAGTGGTTATCTTAAACCACCTTTTACGTATCTTCAGACCAAGTCTAGCTTTGCGGTACGTTCCACTTTTTTACTTCACAAGGCTCACGTTCCGGAAACCGGGTTTTGTATACCCGGGCTTTGTAATGGGTTTTGTACAGAACGTATCTGATCCTTAGGTGAGTTTGATATGTTTCTTTAGAAAGTAAGCTACTGCGTTTTCTACCCGCAACGTTGCCCAATATGCATTGCGTCAGACAGCCAAGCTGCTTTTTCTAAAGCACATATTAAAGCACTATCGCATCCTAATGATATTATACTACAATATGGTCAAGAAAATTGGAAAACGATTTCAACATGTATATTGGTAAAATTACAAACGGATGTAATTTGAACTGTCTCTTTTCAATCATTGCCGTTCTCATTAGAATGGAGCGATCGATGGCGGTTATTCTTTAAAATTAGTTATTCGAAGAGCGGTATTAACCCAAACAAAAATAACTTGAGGCAATCTTAATCTAAAAATGAATAATTGTTTGATTATGTCGATGTAAATTGATTAAATATAATGTTCTTTAATAGAATAAATATTTCATTTTTTACACTGTTAATTCCTCCCCCTAATAAAATTAGTGTATATTTATTTCCACAAATAAACCAAAATTTTCCTCTTTTGTAAGTTGGCAGTATTGGAATTTTCCACGGCACAAAAAAAACAAGGGAGAGAAAATGGAAAAGGAAAAATGCACACACACACACAAATATTTTATAGTTCCAACCCCAAGAATTTTTATCTTCAGTTAGGAGAAGAAGTATAGAAACATGGCAAACCCATGTGTCAAAAACAATAAAATACTGAATTAAATATCCAGTGAAATTCTAAAATTCGATTGTGATGTAAATTAAATAAATAACTATTTTACCAACAATTAGTTAATCGAAAGTCGAGATTGATAAAATTTTCCGGAGCAGTGAAAAACTTGCAGGATAACACACAGAAGTAAAATGCGTATCAAATATGCAAAATTAGTTACATTTTTTATAATCATTTTTAATATTTTAATTATTTATTATATATGGCGTTTTTTCATTTCGTTTAACTTATTAAATTATAATTTTTTTAATGATAACAACCCAACTAATAATGCAAATAGTAATAGTATAAATATTGGCGACATCGATAAAAAATCTCAAGTGGACAAAAATATTAAAATTGAGGCGCAAACTTCATCGTCATCCCAGCAAAATAATATAATTAATAGTCACAATAGTAATAATAATAAAATAAATAGTAATAGTGTTAAAAATAGTAATAATAATAAATTAATAAATAAGCATATAAAAAAATCGATTACGGTAATATTTAATAATTTTTATGATTTCGATAATGACATCAAAAATACGATAGAAAATTTTCAAAATTTACTACCAACCCTGCAAATATTGGTAATTTTTTATAATTTACCCTATTCATCTGTTGATTTGTTAAAGCTGAATAGTAACAATAATAGTGCCCCAGCCAATATCAATAATAACAATAATGTGATGACGAGTAATTTACGAATTATAAATCTAAATTATGATGTAACCAAGAAATTCTCAGATTTAAATCCCATATTCCAAATTAAAACGAAGTACATGCTCTTCATGCCGGACAGTGTCCGACTGAGTGGGAAATCTGTGTTGAATAAAATTATGAAAGAGTTGAACAGTATGAATAGTATAACTGCTAGTGATTTAAGTGATAACGGAAGGAGGGTGTATGCAATACCATTTGCATCGAATTCCAAAACTACAAGTAATTGTTATCGGATTAATTTAGGCCAAAAGAATTGGACACTTGAATACAGTGTGGTGCTAAATGGAACTGAACATTGTGATATGGTAAGTCAATATTTGTTGCTGTTTTATATTTCAATTATACATTGTAGCTAATCAAATAACAGATCAATATAGATCAAACAAGTAGAGAGCACAAAATGTCATTTGTGGAAGTCAAATTGATTTGAATCAATATCAATTAAAGTAAAGCATGCTAGTGTGGTTTAATGTAGGTAGAAGAAATCGCCAAGCACGGAATCAGAACTGGCGCCTATCAGAAAAACAACAAACATCGGATTATTTTTAATTATTTTTAGCCAAACCCTACTTCAAAATTGATACTAATTCAAAGATCCGATATCACACAAAGTTTGTACAAAGCCAAAATATTCGATTAATTCATACTTCAACAAAACATTCGTAAGCTCCTTGACACTCGTAAAACTTGACACTCACTCACAAAAAGTTACGCTATGCGGAACAGTACATATCTCAAGTAATCACAACTTTACCAAATTGTCACTTCACTATATTTAGATCTCTATATCAACTTATTTACTTTAAATTGCTTCTAAGACTAACTGTTACGTTCTTTAGAAGCCAAATTGAATATCATGAATTGATTAATTTAATTGCGTTTAGATAAAACATAAAACATTCAATAAATAATTTTAGGTTTTTCATTGGTGCCATGAATCCCGTGTGCATGACTACTATAATAAATTTTTTTCTGTTAATTTTCAGTTTTTGCAAAAGCATGCTATCCTCGTAGAAACCAATTTTTTAAAGCAATGGCCATCACCATTTTCGTTACCGTTCCCAGAGATGTTTTATATTCAAGCCAAAGTGGATAATTTTAAGGTAAAATTGCACATCATCGGCCATATATAGTTTGAATTAATTTTGCGTAATATTGTCCGCAGGTCGCAATGCTGAACACAACACTACAGGATGGCAAACGCCTATTCACCTCTTATCACACGAAACAGAAACGAAGCGAAATCAAACGCGAGCAATTTAAAAAAATGTACAAAAAACTCAAAATCAAGAAGGTTGTAACGAAAACGGTTAAAATTAGTAGCAATACGAATAAAAAATCATCAAATCAACATCATCATCGGCGCAATAGCAATAACAACAGCAACAATAACAATAGTAATAACAATAATAATAATAATGTTGCAAATTCTAACAATAACAATTATAACCAAGCAATTAGTGACGATGGTGCTAACAGTGCTAATAACCTGGACAAATCCAACAAACAAAATACCAATTCTAGTACGAATAGCAATAGTGAGAATAATTTTATATTTCTGGAACCACCCGAGGTACCCATATCCATTCTATCAAACATCTCAACCGTTTCATACACAAACGAGATTGAGTATTACGGTTGTGAAAAGGCGACGGCAAGCTGTGTAGGCAAAATAGTTAACGCAAAACCATTTTACTTTTATCTGAATAAAAATACGCCGCCGTGTTGTCTGGATAAATTGCAGCAGGTGTTTCACCACGTCGTCAATGAATTAGAAATGGTTGGGATACGTTACTGGCTCGATAATTTAGCGCTTCAAAATGCAATCGATTTGAATACGATTGGTCTAGATGCGTACGAAATCGATATAAGTTTTAATGTAGATGATTTGAAAAGATCGAACGCACTAAAAAAATCACAGACACGTCCGTACGTAGATGAAACAGGATACTATTGGCATCGGGCAACCGATGGAAATTACTTTAAAATTTTCTATTCGAAAATTAATCAGATTGGGGTTAATCTATTACCGTTCGAATTGATTGGCGACCGAGTGAAACCAAATGGATTTTATGGATGGAAAGCAAAAGAATTTTCAGTTGAATTTCTTCATCCCATGTCAACGGTTTATTTTTTGGGGAAAAATATCATGTGTCCAAATAATGTTAGAGAATTTCTAGATATTAAAATTCATTAAATATTTCGCCAAATTAGTTTTCATTATAAGTGCAAGCTTCTCAAAATTCATTTCACTGTTCCTTAGTTAATTATTCTTAAATATTGTAGATAGATTTTGTCTTCCCCTTTTGTAAAGTTAAAGTAATCTAACACTATGTAATTCAACTGGACTCTATGCAAATCCTTGATATTTAATTACCTACTTATTTAGAATTTTGAACTGCACCGGTTTTACCTAAGAAAAACAAATCAAGACAAAACTAACGAAATGTCAGCTTTGAAATACTAATGAATCATTATTGCACGTGCATTTACACTATTCCTGTACTCGGTTTAATTTCTAGTTAGGTACGTGACAATTAAAAATCAAGTCTAGCATTGAACATCGTTCTTACGTGGCTTACCTAATTGCACTGCGATTATTGATTTAACTAGGATAAGTTCTGTTCTAGTTTCCTGGGTCAAATTACACACTCGCCGTTAAAATCATTAGAAATCTGTCGCCATATTAGTACTCGGAACCAAGAAATATAAGAATAGGTTTCTGAAATGTTCGGAAGTAAAGAACTAACTCAGGTATATGTATTTTTTTACCGAAACAGCCTAACAATGGAACAAGACAAATCATCAAATATTTTTCAATTCCAGAATTCCCCTTTTATCTTTCTTGAAAACTACACCACATGTACAATTCAAAACAGGAATTTAAATATTAATAATTATAATTTGTTTATGTTAATTACAAAAACAATATACTAATTTATTTAATGTTAATTTAAAAAATAAAACAAGAAATTACAAAACATTGTCTTAATCTTCGAAATATCGCAACGTTGAAAATACTATCGACAGTAAATGGAAATAATCACTTTCTACTAATTTTACGTATGACTGCTCAGCAAATTTTGGATCTTCCACATCTTCAAAATATTCTATTACGTCAATATCGTAACGATCGTTTATATCGTGAAACGTTTTTTGTTTAGGAGCCTCTTTTTTCGACAACTCATCCTCGAAAATAACACGTTTCGAAGATTGAGATGCAGGAGTTGAGGAAATCAAATTTTTTGATTTTGAAAAGCTTGTTCGAGCTCCAATGCCTAACTGTTGCAAGTGTTGTCGTCGGAGTACTGATTTACGCATCGAATTATCTAAAAGTAATTTTAATTTGCTGTTTGAAGGGCCTTGCTTACTCGCATCCTCATTTTCTCCCGTACCTCCATCGTCATCTTCATCGGGGAAGTCGTGTAATTTCATTAATTCGATTCCTAATTTTTTCCTCATTAAAATATTTTCGATTCGAGTTTCGATCACCTTCTTACGAACAAAATCATGATAATTTGATAATTCGGTGGATATTTCTCGCCGAATGAGTTGTTTCTCCCGAATTGATAGGTTAACATCTTTTAATGCGAGTAAACTTTGCGATGCTAGCAGTGCCATTAGGTATTCAAGCGCCAGACAACATTTATCGCAATCCATATTTTTCAAAACTTCATTGGATGGAATCAACGTCGAGGTGGATGATACCGATACCGATTTAGAATACGGAGGCCGTGGACTTAACGTTTTCGAAAACAAAGAAGTTGATTTTGAATCGGATCCAGATTGTGGTGTTTCTTTTCCATCGTTAGAACGATAACTGATGTCCGTTTCATCTATGCCATCTTTATTATTTTCCGATGGTAGGTAATTTAACGGTTTTTTGTTAGGAACATATTGTAAATTAAGTGACTTCACAAACAATACAATAGCTTTCAGTAACGTTTGCAGAGTGAGAGGTGGAAATTCTTCAACATCCAACTTTGGAGGTCCAACCTGTATTTCAATCAGTGGAAACCACTGCGATGGCACAAATTCCGGTTCGGCAAGTAAATCGAGCAATTTTGGACTAAACACCATCAAACTTTTGGTCGAAAGAATAATGAAATCCAGTAAGCTGTAACGATAAATAAATATTAAAATTTGAACAATTATTAAGGATATATTTTACTCACTCATTCATTACTTCTGCTACGCCATCTCGCGAAGCTTTCGACTCATCCAACATTTGTTTCAAAATATTCGGCCGGTATAACAAAGATACAGACTGCTCGACAATCAGTTGGACGCATCTCATCAAATTGAACATACTCTGAGCATGTTCTGCCCGCCACATTTTCTCGTACGGCACAACTTCTGATATCAGTTCGATTATTTTCTTCACCAAATCAATAATATTTTCATTCAACTCATGTTTTATCAACAGTAACGAATCGATCAAATATTCCTCGTGTATCCCGATAAAGACCAATACGTCCTTTATAAACAAAAATTTATTATTTTTAAGCAACACGATCAAGAGCTCAATAGTTTTGGAATAAATGTTATACCATTCATTCGCTTTCCAAATGGCTTTGCCATTCGAAATTGTTTCATTTTGTGGTATTGTAAGTAACTCTTTCGGAGGCAACAGCTTAAGCCATAAATATTCCCCAATATTGAGGTACACTACATCATTATTCTCGACATCATAATTTAAGATGATCAGGAGATTCAGCAATTCGATTGTAATCGGATGATATTCACATTTGTTCGTAATGATCGACAGTGAAGACAAAATTTTTACAAATATTTTGTTTTTTAAGAATATGGCGGCCAGCTCGCTTGAGACAGTATAGTTGAATTTCAGGACAATTTTTTTAAAGAGACTGATCTCTAGCAATATCGAATTTATTTGGGCTTTTTCAAGTTTTTCCTGTTTATTTAAATTTATTTCGTTCAGCTCATACAGTAGGATATCAACTAAGGATTTTATTATATCGATTATCGACTCGGAGTTAGCGACTGCTGGATCCAGTAAATAGAAAATTTTTATAGCAATTGCAATTATCGAATTACGCGATCGTATATGAACTTCTTCATAAGATACCGATAGGAATCTGATCAGATACTGGATTTGGTCCAAATACTCAGCATTAATTTTAACCTGCATTGTGGTATCGGTCAAAAGGATCGACAGTAGCTCCGAAATTATAATGAACTGTCGAAAATCACTCTCCTTGCGCACTATATCAACTAAAGTGTTTAAACACGTTTCGAATAACAGATTATAACTGTTTTCCGGTATTTTCACTGTAACGTTCTTTTTCCGCATAATAATAACTATCAAATCTTTAAATGACTGCAGTCGTTGCAATGAAAGTGGTATCTCGTCGATCACATTTTGATCACCTTCAACTTCCGCAAATATTATTTGGATCCATTTCTCAAACACCGATATTTCAAAAAAATTGGTAAAAATTGTTGTTAACTCGGCATTTATTCCGGGTGCGTCATCAACTTTGAATAGTTCAATTCCAAGTATGTTGAACAGTTGAGCATAAATTTTGATATTTGGATTGATATGCGTGCAGAACAGTGGTTTACACAATGACTGCCAGAAATTAGGTTTCTCAATCAAGCTCTCAATCAGAATTGT
Organism: Nephrotoma flavescens; assembly: GCA_932526605.1. Lineage (NCBI taxonomy): Eukaryota > Metazoa > Arthropoda > Insecta > Diptera > Tipulidae > Nephrotoma > Nephrotoma flavescens. The sequence continues at coordinate 272,393,184 of OW052222.1, read as the reverse complement.
TAAATTTTTCTTCCAAAGTGCATGGAATAATGACATGATGTGGCTTAAAATGGGTGATTCGATATTTTTAGGCTCGCTCGAAATTACATTCAGATACCGGCTCATATAAATCAGGATGCTATCGGAAATATTTTTTAGTTTCTTATTAGTCGACTTTTCGAGTATATTATTCGTCTCTTTATTCAGAAGAAGTAGCTGGGATTTCGACAACTTTATGTCGAAGAACGATTCTGTGATTCCATACTGCTTTTCAATGCATGACTCGACAAATTCCAAAACTGCAATTTTTAGGTCATCGTTCTCAAAATCATCACTCAGCCTCTGTAAAAACGTAAGTCGTACTTGATCCGGTTCCATGTCGAGACATGCAAGGAGCGAAATCTGGTTAAATTCGATTGCAAAACGGCGAAGAAGTCGACAACTTAACACCGGTAGGCATCGGTTGAAAATGTTATTCATGTACGATGTAATGTTCGGGATCAAATGTAATGCATCCGTATATTTCGATTGCATATAAATAATCATTTCCAATGGGTATTGCGCCACAGGCTCTTTCAAATTATTTTTAAATTTCAAAATAAACATTAAAATCTTCATCGAGAGCTGGATGATTAGATTGAGTCCAGTATTCGATATTGTAATCCAATTTACGTCGTTTTCGGTCACAGCTGTTAAATATGAGTTCCCGATTCCTATGAACCGCAGTAATAACAAACCATTCTCCAGATTCAAAAGACTATAAATGCACGTATTCGAAATTAGATCATTTTTTACATTCTCAAGTATATTCAGAAAATATTTCATAGTTTTAATGTAGATTAGTTCACGCTCCTTTTCATTGATGAATCGCCATTGGTGTAAACTTGGGAACACCTCACGAAGCAGGAATATTAACCCAGACAATTTAATCTTGTACAAAGTTTTATTCTCCTGTAAAGTGTTAATGGACTGCAAAAAATCAAAATAGGAGAGTAAAAATTTGTACTTTCCGTAGTTTCGCTCATAATTTATCAGATGATTTCCAACAAGTCCTGAATCAAAGCTGATTCCCAACGAACATTTTTTATAATCCAAGCTATCGTTATTTATGATCGGAATTAGGTTAAGCGTTAAAATCCGGGTCACGATCTCAGATTCATACAAAATTACGAGACTTCCGCAGATATCCATACAGTGTGATAGAAGTTCGACCGTCTTTGCGATATTCTCCTTCTGCCAGGCAGTATTCTTATTGAATTTAATGAAAATGTCGAAGATTCTCTCAATCGGCAGACACATTTCTGAAGTAATTTCCTCCTGAGACGTTATCCCTTTAAGAACGTTTTTTAAGCATCGAAGTCCAATTTCAACCCGATCGATACACTCAACTGTTAGATCGCCACCGAGCAATTCTAATATCTCATTATACAGTCCATTGAAAAAATTAAATTTAGTTTCAAAATGTATTAATGTTGGATGGTTTTTAATATCCACTATATAACATTCGGTTCCTTTAGGAATGATAAACTCGGGAAGCTTATTAAAAGGTCGATACTCGTGCATTAAGTAAAATTTATCCTGATTACTACCATGCCTTTTAATC